>VWZI01022740.1:43396-62652 GCA_013396835.1 Psilopogon haemacephalus
GCAAGCAGAGGCTGGGCTGCAGCAGGAGCAGTGTGGGCAGCAGGGCCAGGGAGGTGATTCTGCCCCTCTGCTGTGCTCTGCTGAGAGCCCACCTGGAGTAGTGCATCCAGTGCTGGAGCCCCTGGGATAAGAGGGATGTGGAAATGCTGGAGGTGCCCAGAGAAGGGCCCTGAGGATGCTCAGAGGCCCTCTGCTCTGCATCACCTCTGCTGTGAGCACAGCCTGAAAGAGTTGGGGCTGTGCAGGCTGGAGAAGAGGAGGCTCCCAGGGGACCTTCTTGTGGCCTTCCAGGATCTGAAGGGAGCTACAAAAAATCTGGGGAGGGACTTTTTGGGTGTCAGGGAGTGCCAGGACTAGGGGGAATGGAGCAAAGCTGGAGGTGGGGAGACTGAGGCTGGAGGATGAGGAGGAAGTTGTTGAGCATGAGAGTGGTGAGAGGCTGGAATGGGTTGCCCCTGCAGGGAGATGTTTGGGGCCAGATCCCTGAAGGTGTTTTTGGCCAGGCTGGCAGAGGCTGTGGGCAGCCTGCTCTAGGGTAGGGTGTCCCTGGGCATGGCCGGGGGGTTGGGACTGGCTGATCCTTGTGGTCCCTTCCAACCCTGATTGATTCTATGATTCTATGATAATAAATTCAGTCAAGCTCTTTGAATCCACTACTCTTTGAGTTCTTAATCAGAATGTTTAGTTTCCTCCAGAAGTATGAAGTTTAATTTTCAGCTTTAAATCACATGCTGATCTTTTTTGACATTTTCCTCCTTTCCCTGTTTCAAAACCTCTCGCCTAAAATTCATTTCTGCCCTGAAGATAACAACAGTATTTTTTTTAATCCAGTATTTTTCTGCAGTTAATCTCCTCTTTTAAATGGACCAAAACATCAAAAAATATCAGTGCATTAAATGTATCTTTCTATCTCTGCTATCTCTGAATTTTATATATATATATATACACAAAACTAGGAATAGCACTATCAAGATCACATTCAGATGGTTTTCATAGAATCATAGAATGGTTTAGGTTGGAAGGGAGCTCAAAGCTCAGCCAGTTCCAACTCCCCTGTGCCATAGGCAGGGACACCTCCCACTAGAACAGGTCAGTCAAGGCCTCATCCAGCCTGGCATTCAACATCTCCAGGGAGGTTGTGGAGCACAGAAGCACAGAATGTGACCCAAGATTCTGCTCCACAACCTCCCTGGGCAACCTGTGCCAATGTCTCACCACCCTCACTGCAAACAACTTCCTCCTAAGATCCACTTTCAATCTCCCCTCTGCCACTTTAAACCCATTCTTCCTTGTCCTGTCATTACAAAACCTTGTTAATAGTCCCTCCCCAGCCCTCCTGCAGACCCCTGCAGATCCTGCAAGGCCACACCAAGGTCTGCTGGCAGCCTTCTCTTCTCCAGACTGCAGAGCCCCAACTCTCTCAGCCTGTCCTCAGAGCAGAGCTGCTGCAGCCCTCTCAGCATCTTCGTTTTGATTCTTCTTTTAAAGAGTTTTAGCTCTGGGAAACATCACTACATAGGATTTTAGTTTCCTTTATCCTTTTTAGTTTCTGTTTACTTCTGAGATCATGAATCACTCTGAATTTGGGGAAAACAATAAATCCCTGTCACTGCTGTATTGCACGTGGAGCCCAGGCTGGTACAACTGTTCTCCAGCCTTTGTCTCTTTCAAGCACAGCTATTTAGAGACAGGCTTTCAGACAAGAGAAGCCTCCTGCACAGCATTCAGGTTTGGGGTTTTTTTCAAAGCTGGTGCACTTCCAGATTTCAGGAGTGGCAACATCTGTCAGTAATGTGTTATAAATACACAGCATTAGTCAGGAACTGGAAAGCAATGAATCTTATTCAAGCAGTATGCCCTCCTGTCTCACACTGCACCTTGTCCACATCTGCACAGCTCACTGAATCACAGAAACACTCAGGTTGGCAAAGCCCCTCAGGATCACCAAGCCCAACCCATATCCCTACTCTACAAGGTGCACCCTAAACCATAGCCCCAAGCGCCACAGCCAAACCACCTTGAAACACAGCCAGGCTTGGGGACTCCACCACCTCCCTGGGCAGCTCATTCCAATGCCTGACCACTCTTGCCAGGAAAAAATGTTTCCTAATGTCCAGTCTAAACCTACCCCATGGCAGCCTGAGGCCATTCTCTCCTAATGGCCTGTGAGAAGAGACCAGCACCAACCTTTCCTCAACCTCCTTTCAGGTAGCTGTAGACAGCCATGAGGTCTCACAAGATCACGGGCTCACAGGACATTAGGGGTTGGAAGCGACCCAAGGAGATCATTGATCCCAAACCCCCTGCCAGAGCAGGACCATACAATCTAGCAGAGATCACAGAGGAACACATCCAGATAGGCCTTGAAAGTCTCCAGAGGAGGAGACTCCACAGCCTCTCCAGGGAGCCTCTTCCAGTGCTCTGAGACCCTTACAATCAAGAAGTTCTTCCTCATGTTCAGGTGGAGCCTCTTGTGCTGCAGCTTCCATCCATTGCTTTTTGGCCTATCCTAGGGAGCAGTGAGCAGAGCCTGGCCCCTCCTGACCCCCAGCCCTCAGGTATTTATAAACATTGATTCAATCCCCTCTCAGTCTTCTCTTCTGCAGACTAAGCAGCCCCAGGTCCCTCAGCCTCTCCTCATAAGTTATGCCCTCCAGTCCCCTCAGCATCCTCATAGCCCTCTGCTGGACCCTCTCCAGCAGATCCCTGTCCCTCTTCAACTGGGGAGACCAAAACTGAATGCAGTATTCAAGACCTTGGGAGGGGCTGTTCACAAGGTCTTGTAATGACAGGACGAGGGGGAATGGGTTCAAACTGGCAGAGGGGAGATTTGAACGGGATGTTAGGAAGAAATTCTTCACAGTGAGGGTGGTGAGGCACTGGAACAGGTTGCCCAGGGAGGTTGTGTCTGCTCCCTCCCTGGATGTGTTCAAGGCCAGGCTCAATGAGGTCTTGAGCGACCTGATCTAGTGGGAGGTGTCCCTGCCTATGGTGGGGGGTTGGAACTGGATGATCTTTGAGGTCTCTTCCAACCTAGACCATTCTATGATTCTATGATTCTATGAGGTCTCAGCAGGGCAGGGCAGAGGGGGAGGAGAACCTCTCTTGATCTGCTGGACACACTCTCCTCTCACCCTCCTCTTTTTCAAACAAACCATCCCCAGCTCCTTCATTCACTCTTCTTCAGGTTTATTCTGTAGGCCCTCTCCCTGGCTTCCTTGCCCTCCTCTGCACTCAGCTCTGGTGAGTGATGTCTATGTGAGGGGTTAGTGATGGCTCAGAGGAGACGTGGCCATGCCAAGTGGCCTGCAGAAGGCCACCTCTCCTGCTGCTGGGATGGTGTTTTGTGTGTGGAACTTTCCTATCCCACTGCTGGGACTGCTGCAGAAGGGGTAGGTGTCATCAAGATTTTGAGGAATGACTCAGCTGGGGGTACAGGAGCAGGTGCACGGGTAGGGGATGCACCTTTGCAGAAGTGCAGCATTGAACAGGGATCACTCTCTTGTACCTGCAGCTCTCCTGGGGGCCTTTCTTCCTGCAGAGATTACAGTTTTAAGACTGGTTGTCATTAAAAGTATTCCAGGGAATTTGAGAGACATTTCAGGGGGGTGGATTCTCGGAGGGCTGAACAAAATACAAGAGTGTGGTGGTTTGGCAGTTCCTTAAGCCCCCCTCCCCCCACTTTGAAATAACCCAGGCTAGAACTCAGTCAGCTGGAAGTTAAGGGAACGAAGCTTTATATTTACAGCTTTGCACAATAAGCAAGCAGAGATTTAGAACATATAACAGAATGTATAGCATGGAACTGTTGGAGTGAGTCCAGAGGAGGGCCACGAAGATGATCAGAGGGTTGCATCAGCTCTGCTCTGAGGACAGGCTGAGAGAGTTGGGGCTCTGCAGCCTGGAGAAGAGAAGGCTTCCAGGAGACCTTGGAGTGGCCTTCCAGGATCTGAAGGAGGCCTACAGGAGGGCTGGGGAGGGACAATTCACGCGGTCTTGTTATGACAGGACAAAGAGGAATGGGTTTAAAGTGGCAGAGGGGAGATTGAAAGTGGATCTTAGGAGGAAGTTGTTTGCAGTGAGGCTGGTGAGACACTGGAACAGGTTGAGCAGGAAGGTTGTGGAGCACAGAAGCACAGAATGTGATCAAAGATGAGGCTTCGAGGATACCTTATAGTAGCCTTCCAATATCTGAAAGGGGCCTACAGGAGGGCTGGGGAGGGACTATTCAAGTGGTCTTGTAACGACAGGATGAGGAGGAATGGCTTTAAAGTGGCAGAGGGGATATTGAAAGTGGATGTTTAGGCGGAAGTTGTTTGCAGTGAGGGTGGTGAAACACTGGCACAGGTTGCCCAGGGAGGTTGTGGATCACAGGAGCACAGAATGGCAGTGGGGTTGTAACTAGATGATCCTTGTGCTCCCTTTCAACTCTGACTGATTCTATGATTCTATGATTATTTTTGTGGCCTTCCTCTGGAGCTACTCCACCTGGAGTGCCAAACACAGCAGCAGTAGCTGGAGTTGGTAAACACTGATGGAATTTAGCACTTTTGTATATTTGAGCTACTTAGAGTGAGTGGACATTTTTCAGAGCATTGATTTTCTCCTTCTGCAGGTGTGGGGTCATAAGGCATCACTAAAGGAGAAAAGAAAGGAGCAGAACATTTCTGAAATATTAGGTAAACACCTCAGTGAGTGAAAGCAGTGACAAAAAGTAGTACAATGTGAAGGTATTTTAAAAGGCAAGTTAGCAAATACAGATTCCCATTTGTGTTTGTATAACCTATCTGGAATGACTGAATATTAACCAGGAGAATAAATGAGAATCTATGTTAGGCTCATTAGAAGGGAGATTAACATCCTAATGTTAGCCTCATGCTTCATTGCAAAAGAAAAGGAGAGGATAAGTACCTGTAATAACAGTTTTGGCCTTTTGTTTGGATTTCAACTAGCATCAGATAGTTTTGTTGTGAGCTTCACACCTATACGTATATATGAGGAGCAATGGAGAGTTTCAAGGCCAAAAATAAATAAATTTAGGGTTGTGTAGAAGTTTCCTTTCTGTGGGACATTGTGCACTGAAATAAAAATCTGACAGGGAAGGGGAAAAAAGAAAAAAACAAACCAAGAAAGAAAAGGAAGAGGAAGCAGAACATCAGGATCAGAAAATGTGCTGTTTGTCAGCCAGATAGATAATGCCTCTAATGGCTGTTTCTATGGCAACTAAAGATGAATGGCTCTGAAGATAAAGTCAGATTGTTGTGGGGTTTTTTTGTGTTTTGTTTTGTTTTATTTTGTTTTGTTCTTTTTTTTTTTTTGTTTTTTTTTTTGTTTTTTTTTTTTCTTTTTGGTTCTTTCAGCAGGAACATTAACACTGCTGTCTGCTGGCACACACTCCAAATGATGTTCTGTGCCCCAAACTTCAGTGTGGCCAGGTTCTGTATTGCCATCACATAATTTCATACCAGTCTCAGAATCACAGAATCATAGAATCAGTCAGGGTTGGAAAGGACCACAAGGATCAGCCAGTTCCAACCCCCCTGCCATGCCCAGGGACACCCTACCCTAGAGCAGGCTGCCCACAGCCTCTGCCAGCCTGGCCAAAAACACCTCCAGGGATCTGGCCCTGACTACCCCCCTGGCACCCATTCCAGCCTCTCACCACTCTCATGCTCAACAACTTCCTCCTCACCTCCAGGCTCAATCTCCCCACCTCCAGTTTTGCTCCACTCCCCCTAGTCCTGTCACTCCCTCATAGCCTAAAATGTCCCTCCCCAGCTTTCTTGTAGCCCCCTTCAGATCCTGGAAGGCCACCAGAAGGTCCCCTGGGAGCCTCCTCTTCTGCAGCCTGCACAGCCCCAACTCTTTCAGGCTGTGCTCACAGCAGAGCTGCTGCAGCCCTCTGAGCATCCTCGGGGCCCTTCTCTGCACACCTCCAGCATCTCCACATCCCTCTTGTCCCAGGGGCTCCAGCACTGGATGCACTACTCCAGGTGGGCTCTCAGCAGAGCACAGCAGAGGGGCAGAATCCCCTCCCTGGCCCTGCTGCCCACACTGCTCCTGCTGCAGCCCAGCCTTTGCTTGCCTTTCTGCCCTGCAAGTGCACACTGCTGCCTCATCTTCAGCTTCTCCTCCAACAGCACCCCCAAGTCTCTCTCCTCAGGGCTGCTCTCCAGGCAGGCACTGCCCAGCCTGGATTTGTGCTTGGCATTGCCTCAACCCAGCTGCAGGACCTTGCCCTTGGCCTTGTTGAACCTCATTTGTTTCCTCCGTGCCCAGCTCTGTTTGTCCAGATCTGGCTGGATGGCCTCACAGCCTCACAGCTGGATCAGCCAAGCCTCCCAGTTTGGTGGCATCACCAAATTTGCTGATGAACAAAGGACTTCGAGAGCAGAATGCTTTCAAGCAGTAAAGTGTGTCCACACCAGCTTACTAAAATGCCCAGTGTCAGACTGGACTGGCTGATAGATAATTTAATCCTTTAGAAGCCCGATCCGGAAAGCAGCAGACTCACACCAGTCTTTATATAAGATGACCTCTCAGTGAACTGCACCACCATGTGTTTCTTGAAGGTTTGTTTTCTGCTGCTCAATAAAAATTCCAGCAGGGGAATCACTCACAATGCAAGAGAAGCAAGGGCATAGAATGCACTTCCCTGGAAGGAGGGAGTTGACCAGCAGTAAATCTCCAATGCCTTTGCGCTGCAACTGTCAGCTCTAAAATGCTCTGAGGGATCAGAAATGTGTCTGTGTGCTCCCAGTGTCCTGCCAGTTCCACCCAGTATCCCAAACTCTCTTTCTGGTGCTGCTGTGCCCTCAGGAGGACTTGGACTGAGATAGGTTCAGGGAGCTGGAACCATCCACTGGGTTAATTTCTCAGAGCAAGAGGCACAAGAGTTTGCTGGCTGCCAGTGCTTAATGCACTGACTGCAGGGGACTCATCATGACAGGATGAGGGATGTTGGGTTTAAACTAGCAAAGGGGAGATTGAAACTGGATGTTAGGAGGAAGTTGTTTAGAGTGAGGTTGTTGAGAGCTGGGGCTCTGCAGCCTGGAGAAGAGAAGGCTGCCAGGAGACCTTATAGTAGCCTTCCAGTATCTGAAAGGGGCTACAGGAAGGCTTCCAAGAGACTATTGACAAGGGCTTGTAATAATAGGATGAGGGGTATTGGGTTTAAACTAAAAGGGAGATTGAATCTGGATGTTAGGAGGAAGTTCTTTACAGTGAGGTTGTTGAGACAGGCTGAAAGAGTTTAGGCTCTGCAGCCTGGAGAAGAGAAGGCTTTCAGGAGACCTTACAGTAGCCTTCCAGTATCTGAAGGCCTACAGGAGGGCTGGGAAGGAACTATTCACAAGGGCTTGTAATAATAGGATGAGGGGTATTGGGTTTAAACTAGAAGAAGGGAGATTGAAACTGGATTTTAGGAGGAAGTTGTTTGCAGTGAGGGTGGTGAGACACTGGCACAGGTTGCCCAGGGAGGTTGTGGAGCAGAATCTTGGATCCCATTCTGTGTTTCTGTGCTCCACAACCTCCCTGGAGATGTTGAAGGCCAGGCTGGATGAGGCCTTGAGCGACCTGTTATAGTAGGAGGTGCCCCTGCAGCTCTGCTCTGAGGACAGGCTGAGAGAGTTGGGGCTCTGCAGCCTGGAGAAGAGAAGGCTGCCAGGAGACCTTACAGTAGCCTTCCAATATCTGAAGAGGGCCTACAGGAAGGCTGGGGAGGGACTATTCAAATGGTCTTGTAATGACAGGATGAGAAGGAATGGGTTTAAACTGGCACAGGGGAGATTTAGGCAAGATGTTAGGAGGAAGTTCTTCACAGTGAGGATGGCAAGACATTGCCACAGGTTGTCCAGGGAGGTTGTGGCTGCTCCCTCCCTGGATGTGTTCAAGGCCAAGTTTGATGAGTCCTTGGGCAACCTGTTCTAGTGGGAGGTGTCCCTGCACAGGGAGGGCTTCCCTAGTCCTCCTTTTCTCACTGATATACCTGAAGAAATTCTTCTTGTTCCCCTTAATGTCCCTAGCCAGATTCATCTCTAGCTGTGCTTTAGCTTTCCTAAGCTGATCCTAAGCTGATTCCTAAGCTAATTGAACAAACAATTTGTTTGTTATTTGTCCCAGGTTATCTGTGCTTGCTTCCACTCTCTGTAGCCTTTCTTCTTGTGTCTGTGTGTGTCCAGGAGCTCTCCATTCATCCATGCAGGCCTCCTTGCATCCTTATCTGCCTTCCTCTTTTTTGGGATGCAAAGCTCCTGGGCCTGGAGGAGGTCATCCTTGAGCATTGTCCAGCTTTCCTGCCCCACCCCTCAACCTTCCAGAGTTTTAATTCCCATGGCACCCTGTCAAGGGGGTCCTTGAAGAGACTGAAGTCTGCTCTTCTGAAGTGCAGAGCAGTGAGTTTGCTGTGCACACTCCCTGATGCCTTGAGGATCTTAAACTCTACCATTCCCTGGTCACTGCAGCCAAGGCTACCCTTCAGCTTCACTTCACTCACCAGCACCTCCTTGTTGGTAAGGACTAGGTCCATCCAGCATAGCACCTTTTCTTCTGGGTTCCTCTACCACTTGGAGGAGGAAGTTATCATCAATGCATTCCAGGAGCCTGTTAGATTGCAGGTGCTCTTTCAGGTCCCTTCCAACCTAGGCCATTCTGTGGTTTGATGATCAGGAGAAAGGGCAAACTGGTTTGACTAAGTAGCAAAAAAGAACCAAGCCCATGAATCTAGGGCACAACACAGTAGAGTCTGGTATCAAATTTGCTGCTCAGTGATGCCGTCAGGTGCATTACAGTCTGATTCACTCAGAAGCTGATGCATACATTTTGAGGAAGATATTACCCAAATACAAGTTGGGCAGCGGCTGGCTGGAAAGCAGCCCTGAGGAGCCCTGAGGAGAGGGACTTTGGAGGTGCTGGTGGAGGAGAAGCTGAAGATGAGGCAGCAGTGTGCACTTGCAGGGCAGAAAGGCAAGCAAAGGCTGGGCTGCAGCAGGAGCAGTGTGGGCAGCAGGGCCAGGGAGGTGATTGTGCCCCTCTGCTCTGCTCTGCTGAGAGCCCACCTGGAGTAGTGCATCCAGTGCTGGAGCCCCTGGGACAAGAGGGATGTGGAGATGCTGGAGGTGTGCAGAGAAGGGCCCCGAGGATGCTCAGAGGGTTGCAGCAGCTCTGCTGTGAGCACAGCCTGAAAGAGCTGGGGCTGTGCAGGCTGGAGAAGAGGAAGCTCCCAGGTGACCTTATTATGGCATTCCAGGATCTGCAGGGGCCTACAAAAAAAGCTGGGGAGGGACTTTTTAGGTTGTCAGGTAGTGAGAGGACTGGGGGGAATAGAGCAAAGCTGGAGGTGGGGGAGATTGAGGCTGGAGGTGAGGAGGAAGTTGTTGAGCATGAGAGTGGTGAGAGGCTGGAATGGGTTGCCCCTGCAGGGAGGTGCCTGACACACGTTGAACAGGGAGATGGTTGGGGCCAGATCCCTGGAGGTGTTTTTGGCCAGGCTGGCAGAGGCTGTGGGCAGCCTGCTCTAGGGTAGGGTGTCCCTGGGCATGGCAGGGGGGTTGGAACTGGCTGATCCTTGTGCTCCCTTCCAACTCTGACTGATTCTATGATTCTAAATTTGATCTTCTATCCAGTCTCTCTGCTACGGTAGATGGCACCAGAACTTCAGTCAAGTGACTGCAGGCAGCTGAATGGGGATCTCACAAACCTCGGAATAATGAGATTCTTTGTGCAGTTTTAAAGGACATTCCAAGGGAGTAAGCAAGGATCAGGCCTTTGGCACGCATCTGCGTTGTGGCCAAGCTCCAGTTTTAGATTTTGCAGGTCAAATTATTTCCTTAGAAAAACTTTGAATCATGCCTTTGCATAACAGGGTTTGGCTTTTGTTTTTTGTTTTTTCTTTTCTCATGTGCTTGCATTTCTCCACTAAAGAGACTCAGTTGTGTTCTTTTCACTATTCCACCTGAAAGCACAGGCATCTTGTTTTCCTTACTCCATGCTATGAAAATCTTGGAGGTGTGTGGTGATAATTGGCATTGGAATGGGCTGCCCAGGGAGGTGGTGGAGTCCCCATCCCTGAAGGTGTTGAAGCAAAGCCTGGATGGGGCACTTAGTGCCATTGGCTAGGGCTGGGTGCTAGGTTGGACTGGATGAGCTTGGAGGTCTCTTCCAACCTGGTTGATTCTATGATCTGTCCTAGGGTGGTTTGGGATTTCCCCCCCAGCCCAGCCCCAAACACACATTTGAATTCACCCAGACTAGACTCAGCTGGCTGGAAGTTAAGGAATGAAACAGAAATACAGAATGAACCAGGTTGGAAAATACCTTTGAGATCATCAAGTCCAACATAGCACCTAACACCTTCTAATTAACTAAAGAATAGAATAGAATAGAATAGAATAGAATAGAATAGAATAGAATAGAATAGAATAGAATAGAATAGAATAGAATAGAATAGAATAGAATAGAATCAGCCAGGTTGGAAGAGATCTCGAAGCTCATCCAGTCCAACCTAGCACCCAGATATACATAGAGTATTTTTCTCCCCCTTCTCTGTATCTCATTGGAAGAAAACAGTTCCCATTCCTCTACACTTGTATTTAGGTCATTCTGGTTGCTGGGTTTTTTTGTTTGTTTGTTTTTATTATTATTTTGGGGTTTTTTTCAGAATGAAGGCTTGGTTTGAAGCAGCTCTGTACTGGTAATCACTGTATGCTTTGGGAAAAGCCCTGAATGCTGCCTCTTTGAAATAAAAGTGGTTGCTTTAGATAAACCTAGTGATGATGAAGGGACAGGAGCACATGCCTGGGAACTCATAGAATCATAGAATGGTTTAGGTTAGAAGGGACCTCAAAGATCATCTATGAGGATGCTGAGGGGACTGCAGCACTGCCTGGTGAGGAGAGGCTGAGGAACCTGGGGCTGCTTAGTCTGGAGAAGAGAAGACTGAGAGGGGATTGAATCAGTGTTTGTAAGTATCTGAGGGATGGGGGTCAGGAGGTGGAGGACAGGCTCTGCTCACTGCTCCCTGGGCTAGGCCAAGGAGCAATGGATGGAAGCTGCAGCACAGGAGGTTGCAGCTCAACACAAAGGGCAGCTTCTTGGCTGGAAGGTTCCCAGAGCCTGGGCACAGGCTGCCCAGAGAGGTTGTGGAGTCTCCTTCTCTGGAGTCTTTCAGGGCCTGTCTGGATGTGTTCCTGTGTGCCCTGAGGTAGATTGTCTGGTCCTGCTGTGGCAAGGGGGTTGGACTGGATGACATCTTTGTGTCCTTTCCAACCCCTGACATTCCGTGAGCCTGTGATTTGTAGCTGAAACCTCTTTCCTCTCCTTAATCTTTTTTTTTTTTTTCCCCCGTGATTTATTCAGAGAATCAATCCTGTGAATAAATCAATTTACTCTGTGAATTTCACTTAATAAATTAATTTCGTCTGTGAAGCAATTATCCTGTGAAGAAATTGTTCTGTGAAGAAATTATTCTGTGAAGAGATTATTCCGTGAAGAGATTATTCAGTGAAGAAAGGAATCCTCTTCTCTTGCTAATGTTGTTGAAAAAGAGCAGCCCCATCTCTCCAAGAAGCAGAGGAGGAGGAATTCCATCAGAAAGGCAGAGATTTAAACCTTCCTGTGATGTATCATTTCATTGTCCTCTGTCAGCTGAAGCACAGCTGTGGCAGCTACTGCATTCCAGCAGGGTCATCGCTTTCTCCCAGATCATGTTGCATGTGTATGGACCTTTGTTTCTTCAGTGCCACACAGCCAAAACAGAACCAGACCTTGAGGTGTGAGGGCTTTTTGTCAGTGTTCAAGGAGGATTCTGTGTTCAGGAAGTTCTCAGGAAGGACTCTGGTAGTTTTTATTGTATTTTATTCGTAGAGTCATAGAATGATTTTACTGACTGTGTGCAGTTCTGGAGCCCCCAGCACAAGAAGGACATGGAACTGCTGGAGAGAGTCCAGAGGAGGCCACCAAGATGATCAGAGGGATGGAGCAGCTCTGCTATGAGGACAGGCTGAGAAAGTTGGGGCTCTGCAGCCTGGAGAAGAGAAGGCTTCCAGGAGACCTTATAGTAGCCTTCCAGTATCTGAAGGGGGCTACAGGAGGGCTGGGGAGGGACTATTGACAAGGTCTTGTAATGACAGGACGAGGGGGAATGGGTTTAAAGTGGCCGAGGGGAGATTTAAATGGAATGTTAGAAGGATGTTCTTTACAGTGAGGCTGGTGAGACACTGGCACAGGTTGCCCAGGGATGTTGTGGCTGCTCCCTCCCTGGAGGTGTTGAAGGCCAGGTTGGATGAGGTCTTGAGTGTTCTGATCTAGTGGGAGGTGTCCCTGCCTATGGCACAGGGGGGTTGGAACTGGCTGAGCTTTGAGGTCTCTTCCAACCTAAACCATTCTATGATTCTATGGTTCTATGATTCTATCATTCTCTGGTTCTATGATTTTATGGTTCCATAGTTCTATGATTCTATGATAGAATGGTTTAGGTTGGAAGAGACCTCAAAGCTCAGCCAGTTCCAACCCCCCTGTGCCATAGGCAGGGACACCTCCCACTAGAACAGGTTGCTCAAGTCCTCATCCAGCCACGCTCCAGGGAGGTTGTGGTGCCTGCATCTGATCCAGTCCCTGTTGTACATGGCTGAGGTGGCAAAACTGCTCAAGCTACAAGACCTGAGCTCAGCATCTCTTCTGGTGAGTCAAGAAGCTAACTCTACATATCCACAACCACCATTTCTTCCAGTTCCACTTCTGTTTTCTTTCTTTCCCTGTAAGCTGAAGTCACAGAATCATAGAATGGCTTAGGTTGGAAGGGCAGCTTGTGCCAGTGTTCTGGGACCCTTCCAGCCAAGAAGTTGCCTCTTGCGTAGAGCTGCAACCTCCTGTGCTGCAGCTTCCATCCATTGCTCCTTGTCCTATCCCAGGGAGCAGTGAGCAGAGCCTGTCCTCCACCTCCTGACCCCCAGCCCTCAGCTATTGATAGACATTGATTCAATCCCCTCTCAGTCTTCTCTTCTCCAGACTAAGCAGCCCCAGGTCCCTCAGCCTCTCCTCCTCAGGCAGTGCTGCAGTCCCCTCAGCATCTTTGTAGTCTTCTGCTGACCCTCTCCAGCAGATCCCTCTTCAAGTGGGGAGCCCCAAACTGAGCACTTAACAGAGGAAAGAAACAGAGGAAAGAATTCAGTGTGCATTGGGACAGAGCAGAACCAGGCAATCACGTGGAGCCTTGCCTTTGGAATTCTTGATGCTGTGCCAAAGTGATCAGAGTTGTCAGCTGAATTTTTTTTTTTCCCCCCAGCTTCAAAAGCATCCCCCCCAAATTCTCATTGAACTTTTTAACCTTAATTGAAAACATCTCATTGCCTGCTTTTTGTTCTTAGCAAAGAGGGAAAATGTCAAAATATTTATCTTAGAGATGCATTATTGGACAAACAGTGCCCTGTAGATAATTTGTTGGGACAACAGGATGCTTGGTTGGGAAAAAAAAAGGATGGTTATATAAAATGGATTTGTGACTTACGTAGTTCTCTCCACTGGAATCCAATCTCAGAGTCACAGAATCACTGAGGCTGGAATAGAGCTCTGAGGTCATCCAGCCCAGCCTAGCACCTAACACCACCACAGCCACCAGACCATGGCACTGAGTGCCACAGCCAAGCTTGCCTCAAACACCTCCAGGCACAGCCACTCCACCACCTCCCTGGGCACTCCATTCCAGTCTCTAATTCCCCTTTCCATCAGGAAGTGCTTCCTAACATCCAACCTAACCCTCCCCTGGCACAGCTTCAGGCCATACCCTCTCGTCCTGCCATAAATTGCCTGACAGCAGAGCCTGACCCCCACCTGACTACACCTTCCCTTCAGGGAGCTGTAGAGTGTGCTAATGTCCCCTCTGAGTCTCCTCTTCTCCAGGGCTGACCCCACCTGACTACACCTTCCCTTCAGGGAGCTGTAGAGTGTGCTAAGGTCCCCCCTGAGTCTCCTCTTCTCTAGGTCTGACCCCCACCTGACTACACTTTCCCTTAAGGGAGCTGTAGAGTGTGCTAAGGTCCCCTCTGAGTCTCCCCTTCTCCAGGCCTGACCCCCACCTGACTACATCTTCCCTTCAGGGAGCTGTAGAGTGTGCTAAGGTGTCCCCACCCTGGGTCTCCTCTTCTTTAGGCTAACCTCAGCCTCTTCTTCTGACCTTTTCTTCTGGTTCTGCCTCATGGCATGACTGTTTACTGCCTATGGTCATGGAGATGGGAAGCACACCAGGGAGAGATATTTTGAGCTTTCAGATGTTTAGTTAATGCTTTTTTACTTTGCAAGAATTGGGGGTGCTGGTGGATGAGAATCTCAAGATGAGGCAGCAGTGTGCACTTGCAGCCCAGAAAGCCAAGCAGAGGCTGGGCTGCAGCAGGAGAAGTGTGGCCAGCAGGGCCAGGGAGGTGATCCTCTCCCTCTACTACACTCTTAAAAGACCTCACTGTGCAAAACTGGACAGTACTGTGTCCAGTTTTGGAGCTCCTACAAGAAAGATCTGGAAGGTGTCCAGAGAAGGACCATGAAGATGATGAGAGGGCTGGAGCTGCTCTCCTGTGAGGACAGGCTGAGAGAGTTGGGGTTGTTCAGTTTGGAGAAGGCTCTGAGGAGACCTTCTCGTGGCCTTCCAGTATCTGAAGGGAGCTACAAGAAAGATGGAGAGGGACTTTTTAGGGTGTTGGGCAGTGATAGGACTGGGGGGAATGGAATCATACAATAAAATCACAGAATCAGCCAGGGTTGGAAGGGACCACAAGGATCAGCCAGCTCCAACCCCCCTGCCATGCCCAGGGACACCCTACCCTAGAGCAGGCTGCCCACAGCCTCTGCCAGCCTGGCCTTAAACAGGATGGATCCAAGCTAGAGGAGGGGAGATTTAGATTAGACATTAGGAAGAAGTTGTTCAGCATGAGGGTGGTGAGATACTGGAACAGGTTGCCCAGGGAGGTGGTGGAAGTGATTATATCATTCTGTTTTGCTTCAGGAAGTTGTACAGGTCAGAAGCAGGCAAGGGCTTCATGTCAATACTTCCAAATATTCATACCAGCATCCCTGAATTATGTTTGGTTTTTGTTTTTTTTTTTTCTGAAGTGTGCTGTATGTGCCTAAGTTTCTATATTTGGAAAAATCATAGAATCATAGAATGGTTTAGGTTGGAAGAGACCTCAAAGCTCAGCCAGTTCCAACCCCCCTGTGCCATAGGCAGGGATACCTCCCACTAGATCAGGTCACTCAAGACCTCATCCATCCTGGCCTTGAACACCTCCAGGGAGGGAGCAGCCACAACCTCCCTGGGCAACCTGTGCCAGTGTCTCACCACCCTCACTGTGAAGAACTTCCTCCTAACATCTTGCCTAAATCTCCCCTCTGCCAGTTTAAACCCATTCCTCCTCGTTCTGTCATTACAAGACCTTGTGAATAGTCCCTCCCCAGCCCTCCTGTAGGCCACCTTCAGTTATTGGAAGGCTACTACAAGGTCTCCTCCAAGGCTTCTCTTCTCCAGCCCCAACTCCCTCAGCCTGTCCTCATAGCAGAGCTGCTGCAGCCTCTGATCATCTTCATGGCCCTCCTCTGGACTCTCTCCAACAGTTCCATGTTCTGGTGGGTGCTCCAGAGCTGTACACAGTGCTCCAGGTGGAGTCTGACAAAGAAGAGAAAGCAGAGGAGTGCTGATTAAACAGAGAGCCTCAAAAAGGTCCAACTGGCTAACACCCAGCCCAGATTAATGTCTGAAAAAGCCAGAATCTGTGCACTGAGGTGACTGTTGTAGGTTATGTGATACAAGAGACAGCTGTGGCTCCAGCCAGCTCCTTGTGAAAGGAAATTCTGACTGCAAAGCTGTCAGAGGAGTGCACACTAATCACAATGCAGATTTTCAAGGAAAGGAGAACACTGAAACCTTCTTACCCTCCGAAGCTGGGAAGTGATGTAAAATCCCAGCCCTTCAGAGCCCTAGAGACACGACCTAATGATTCATGAGATCACTTTAAAACGAGAGGGGTTAAAAAGAACGAATGCTCTTTGTGTTGCTACGCTGCTGTCAAATCCAAGCACTTCACATTCGCTGGCTACACAGGCTGGAAATTGACTTGGAAAGTACAACTGCTTTAAAAGCAGATAAAGAGCAGCTGAGACCATTGTGTGATCCAATGGAACCACCAGCTTGGCTGTATAGTGGTAAACAGGGACTGGATGTAAGAGTCTTAGATCCATGAGATCAATCCTTTCTACAGCAGGGTGACAATGAAACCTACAAAAGTGAGGGCTTGAACCTCTGCCTTTTATTCACAGAAATCACAGGATCTCAGAGGTTGGGAGGGACCTCCAGAAAATACAACTGCTTTAAAAGGAGATAAAGAGCAGCTGAGACCATTGTGTGATCCAATGGAACCACCAGCTTAGCTTTATACTGGTGAGCAGGGCCTGGATGTAAGAGTCTGAAGTTTTAGATCCATGAGATCAATCCTTTCTGCAGCAGGGTGACAATGAAACCCACAAAAGTGAGGGCTTGCCTTTTATGCACAGAAATCACAGGATTACAGAACATTAGGGGTAGGGAGGGACCTCCAAAGATCATCCAGTCCAGGCCACCCAGCATCACCCCAGGGTAGCCCACTCAGGCCTTTTACACTGCCTTTTATTCACAGAAATCTCAGAATCACAGAATGTTAGGGGTTGGAAGACACCTCCAGAGATCATCCAGTCCATGCCCCCTGACAAAGCAGCATTACCCCAGGGCAGTCCACACAGGAATGCATCCAGGTGGGTTTGGGAAGTCTCCAGAGAAGGAGACTCCACAACCTCTCTGGGCAGCCTGTGCCAGGGCTCTGGCACCCTAGTGAAGATCTTATCATAGAATTACAGAATGGTTTAGGTTGGAAGGGACCTCAAAGCTCAGCCAGTTCCAACCCCCCTGTGCCATAGGCAAGGACACCTCCCACTAGAACAGGTCGCTCAAAGCCTCATCCAATCTGGACTTGAACCCTTCCAGAATCATAGAATCACAGAATCAGTCATGATTGAAAGGGACCACAAGGATTACAGGATGTTAGGGGCTGGCAAGGACATGATTGAGTCCAACCCCCTTGCCAGAGCAGGACCAGATAATCTAGTTCAGGACACATAGGAACACATCCAGACAGGCCTGGAAAGGCTTCAGAGAAGGAGACTCCACAACCTCTCTGGGCAGCCTGTTCCAGGGCTCTTTGACCCTTACTCTAAAGAAGTTTCTCCTCCTGTTGAGATGAAACCTTCTCTCTTCCAGTTTGTATCCATTGCTCCTTGCCTTATTGCTGTGCACCACCCAAAAGAGCTTGGCCCCCTTCCTCAAACTATCTATCCCCAGCTCCCTCAGTCTATCCTCTTCAGATTTTTTTTCCCAGCCTTTCCCCATCTTTGCTGCCCTCCTCTGCACTGCCTCCAGCACCTCTTGTATTGTGGTGCCCAAAACTGAACACACTACTTGAGGTGTGGCCTCACCAAACCTGACTACAAGGGAACAAATGCAGAAGTTTCTCCTCATGGTGAGCTGAAACCTTCTCTGTTCCAGTTTGCATCCACTGCTCCTTGGCTTCTTGCTGTGCACCACCCAAAAGAGCTTGGCCCCCTCCACTTGACCCCCACCCCTTTTACAGATGAAGAGGGGAAACAAAGGTAGAGCAAAGTGCTTTGTGGTGCTGATGATCACAGAACCTTAGAGATTGGAAGGGACCTCCAGAGATCGTCCAGTCCGACCCCTCTGCCAAAGCAGCATCACCCAGGGCAGTCCACACAGGAATGCATCCAGGTGGGGTTGGAAAGTGTCCAGAGAAGGAGACTCTACAACCTCTCTGGGCAGCCTGTGCCAGGGCTCTGGCACCCTCACTCTAAAGAAGTTTCTCCTCATGTGCAGCTGAAACCTTCTCTGTTCCAGTGTGCATCCACAGCTCCTTGGCTTATTGCTGTGCACCACCCAAAAGAGTTTGGCCCCCTCCACTTGACCCCCAGCCCTCAGCTCTTGATAGATTGCTCAGATCCCCTCTCAGCCTTCTCTTCTCCAGACTAACCAGCCCCAGGGCTCTCAGTCTCTCTCCATAGGGGAGATGCTCAAGTCCCCCGCTCATCCTCGTGGCTCTCCACTGGACTCTCTCCATCAGGTCCCTGTCTCTCTTGAACTGTGGAGCCCAAAACTGGACACAGTATTCCAGGTCTGGCCTCACTAGAGTAGAGAAGAGGGGAAAAAGATCCTCCCTAGACCTGCTGGCCACACTTTTCCTGCTGCCCCCCAGGCTGCCATTGTTTCTCTTGGCCCCAAGGGCACATTGCTGGCCTGTGCAGAACTTGCTGCCCAGCTGCACTCCAAGCTCTTTCTCCACAGAGCTGCTCTCCAGAAGGGCAGCCCCAACCTGTGCTGGTGCCTGCTGTTGTTTCTCCCCAGATGCAGGACAGGACTTTCTCCAGCAGGTCCTTGTGTCTCTCAGATTCAGAAAGAAGAAAACCTCAGATGAAGAGAGAAGAACTCTGATGCTTTCTTCTGAGAGGCTCAGCTGCTGATCCTGCTTTGTAGATTATTTCTCTTTCCTAAGCATGAGAAGATAGTTGGGTCTGCCACAGATCCTCTTCCACATGTCATCTACCTGGATCTAGGAAAGGCCTTTGACTCTGTCCCACATGACATCCTGGTCACCAGACTGGAAAAACACAGACTGGATGGGTGCACAACTCGCTGGGTAAGGAATAGGCTGGATGGTGGCATGCAGAGAGTAGTGATCAAGGGCACAATGTCCACCTGGAGATCAGTGACAAGTGGTGTCCCTCAGGGGTCAGTGACATGGACAGAGGAATCAGTGCAGCCTCAGCAAGTGTGCAGCTGGCACCAAGCTTTGTGGCACAGGAGACTTGCTGGAGGGCAGGGATCCATCCAGAGGGAGCTGCACAGGCTGCAGAGCTGTGCCCAGGCCAACCTCAGGACATTCAACAAGGCCAAGTGTAAGGTCCTGCAGCTGGGTGGGTGCAGTCCCAAGCACAACTGCAGGCTGGGTGGGGAATGGCTGAGAGCAGCCCTGAGGAACAGGACCTGGGGGTCTGGGCTGATGAAAAGCTGAAGATGAGGCTGCAGTGTGAGTGCAGCCCAGACAGCAACTGTGTGCTGGGCTGCAGCAAGAGCAGCTGTGGGCAGCAGGGAAAGTGAGGGGATTGTGCCCCTTGGCTCTGCTCTCCTCACACCCCACCTGCAGCACTGTCTGCAGCTCTGCAGCCCCCAGCACAAG
>VWZI01022741.1:986-23689 GCA_013396835.1 Psilopogon haemacephalus
TTTGGTTTTTGTTTTTTTTTTTTTTAGCTAAAGATGTTGCATTGGCAAAGGTTTGAGTTTTGGTTTTAGGACTTTTATTGTCTTTTTTTTTTTTCTTTTCTTTTTTTTTAAAACTTTGTCCCTTGGAGAGAAGAGGGGAAAAAAAGGAGGAAAAAAAGCATTGTGGTTTCCTGGGCTTGGATGCACCAGTTAGAATTATTGCTGAAGAGTTTGAGTTTTTTCACAAATATTAAGAGTTGGAAGGGACCTCCAGAGATGGAGTCCAGCCTCCCTGCCAAAGCAGGGTCACCTCAGGCAAGTCACACAGGAACACATCAAGGCAGGTTTGAGACCCTGGAATGGGTTGCCCAGGGAGGTGTTTTTGGCCAGGCTGGCAGAGGCTGTGGGCAGCCTGATCTAGGGTAGGGTATCCCTGGGCATGGCAGGGGGGTTGGATCTAGATGCTCCTTGTGGTCCCTTCCAACCCTGACTGATTCTATGAGTCTAGGGGTTGGTCTCTTCTCCCAGTAACTCAGTGACAGAACAAGAGGACACAAACTCAAACTGTCCCAGGGCAGGTTGAGGCTGGACATTAGGAAGAAGTTTTACACAGCAAGTTATTGGCATTGGAATGGGCTCTGCAGGGAGGTGGTGGAGTCCTCGGATATTTAGAAACATTGATTAAATCCCCTCTCAGCCTTCTCTTCTCCAGACTATTTAGCCCCAGGTCCCTCAGTCTCTCCTCATCAGGCAGTGCCTCCCTTCAGCATCCTCATAGTCCTTGGCTGGACCTTCTCCAACAGATCTCTGCCCCTCTTCAACTGGGGAGCCCAAAACTGGAGGCAGCTTCCTTGCTGTTTATATGAGGTTTGCTGGGTCTCAGTTTTCAGAAGCCAAGAGATCACCATCAATAGGTATAAATTCCTCCACAAGATTAGAGCATTGGCATGGCCAGCCCTAGATCTGGTCTCTGATCAAACCAGAAGATTTGGAACAAGCTGCAAGGACAAACAGATTAACCTGTCCTCGGGGAGAATTATGCCTAACCTTTACCTAACCAGCAGCAAAAGATATCTATGCTTTTAAATAATAATAAAATAAACCCCTGACTGCATAACACTGCCTTGCCTCAGCTTTGATTCTCCCATTATCCCTGTGAGCTCCCAATCTGAATGACTTTGAACTCAAGGATATCTTCTAGCAACCAGGTCTGCAGGCAGATGCTGCCTTACAAGGGAAAGGAGAAAAAAAAAAAAGACAAATTCATTGCTCCCATGGAAACTCAGCAGCAGCTCAGAGAACCATGCACCAGCTGAGGGAGGGAACTGCAGGGCTACCCACCCTGCCCTGCTCCTGCTGAGGATGTGTAACCTCTGGCACTCCAGTCCAACACATCTCCTCGTGGCAAACAGCAGCTTCAGCTAATGGGAGTGGAAAGTAAGAAAACCTCTGAATTAATCTCCAGTTCATCCACCTCAATTCATCAACTTCCAGTGCAACCCCCCTCAATTCATCTGGCCTGAGCTTGATTCTATGAGAGGGGAATCTAATCAACGTTTACCAATATCTGAGCACTGGGGGTCAGCAGGGAGGGGACAGGCTCTGCTCATTTGCTCCCTGGGATAGGACAAGAAGCAATGAGTGGAAGCTGCAGCACAAGAGGTTCCAGCTCAACACAAGGCATAACTGGAAGGGTTCCAGAGCACTGGCACAGGCTGCCCAGAGAGGTTGTGGAGTCTCCTTCTCTGGAGCCTTTCCAGGCCTGTTTGGATGTGTCCCTGTGTGCCCTGACCTAGATTGTCTGGTCCCGCTCTGGAAGGGGAGTTGGACTCGATGATCTCTTTGGGTCCCTTCTAATTCCTGACATCCTGGGAGCCTGTGAAGCAGCCTGGAAATCCTTTCCAGCTTTGGTAGCCATGAAACCAGCTTCACAATAAGCTGTGTTTCTCCAATTAGACTGACTGCTTGTTCTCCTTTCATGGGCAAAGCCTCCAGGCATTTTGGGGTGGCTTTACTGTTAAAACCCAAGATGATGTGGACAGGTGGAGTCCCATTTGTCTGCAGGCTCTTTCACAGGCAGACTGTGCTGCATCCTTTGGGTTTTTGTGCTCTGTGCCAAGCTGTTCAGGTCACTGCTTCACGCGATAAAAGACTCCTGACTTGAGCATAGCAGCTCTGCTGCAAACTGCTTTAGTTCATTATTGTTGGGTAATTAATAGATGCTCTTTCAGACCTGCCTTTCCTCGTGACAGGGGACACAAACCAAAGCAAAACCTTGTGCATGCTCATGCAGGAGCCAGGCGTGGCTGATCTGGAGGCAGCTTCTGCTTGTGGCACTGCTGATGCCAGCCTGAGTTGCAGCTGGTCCTGGGGCTGAAGGAAGTGTCTGTCTGTCTGTCCAGGCTCTGCTCCAGAGTACCTGAAGCAGGGGGAGGGTGTTTGGTCGTGTAGGATTAGGTGGGAGGAGGGAAGCAGTGTTCAGAGACATGAGCACACACACACAGAGCACCTTTGATGCCTTTTGCATTGAACTCAACCTTCTCTTTTGCAGTTCTGTGGTTTGCTGAGCCTTTTGCACTACTGAAGAGATAACAGAGGAATGGAAATACCCTAAGGAGGACATAGCAAGCCAGTGACAGCACCTGGAACAAATGTGAGTCTGTCCATAGACACCTTTCCTGGCTGAAAACGTGAAGGAGAGTAGCACAGTGGCAAAGAAGGGGCAGGCAGAGGAGAGAGGTTCTGAGCGGTTTTTACAGTAAACCTCTTCAGGCTATTAAAGTAGAAAGGCAAACAGTAAAATTTTATATGTAAAAATATATGAATAGTATCATCAACTGCAGTATGAGCTCCTATTTTCAGGCTGGAAGTACTGCTGTGTGCCTGCACTGAGGCATTTGCCTTCTAGGTCATGGGAACAATTCCACTGGGGAGGGGAGGCAAACAGAGGGCACATCCCTGCTGCTTGCCAGCTCTCTCCCTCCCCATCTGCTCTGGCAGTTTCATAGATGCATGGACTCATAGAATGGTTTAGGCTGGAAGGGACCTTAAGTATCATTCAGTTCCAACCCCCCTGCCATGGGCAAAGACATCTTCTACTCATCTAGCCTGGACTTCAACACCTCAGGAAGGGAGGATCCACAATTTCCTTGGGTAACCTGTGCCAGTGTTGCCAGCCAAGAATTTCTTCCCAATCTGCAGCCTAAATCTCCTCTCCTCCACCTTTAATCCAATCATAGAATCAGTCAGGGTTGGAAAGGACCATAAGGAGCATCCAGTTCCAACTTCCTGCCATGGGCAGGGACACCCTACCCTAGGTCAGGCTGCCCACAGCCTCTGCCTGGCTGCAAACACCTCCAGGGATCTGGCCCCAACTCTCCCCCCTGGACAACCTGTTCCAGGCTGCTTTGTGTAGGATTCAGCAAACCCCTGAGAGCTGGAGGAGGCTCCAAAGAGGCAAAAAATCCCCCCCATATCGATGGAAAAATAATTGCAATTTTGGAGAGGGGAAAAAAAAAAAAAGTCACATCCTTCCTTCTTAGGGCCTCTTTTCCCTTCTGCTCCTTTTTTGCAAGATTTTTTTTTCTTTATTTTTTTTCTTTTTTTTCTTTTTTTTTTCTTCCCCTTTTTCTATTTTTTTCCTTTTTTTAAAATTATTTTTTCCTTTATTTTATTTTATTTTATTTTTTCATCCAGTGACCCCTAATAAAGCAGGTAGAAACCAAGTGCCTTACTCGAGGAGCTTGTGGGGGAAAATTAGAAACTTGTTGGTGAGGGGACTGGATTGCAAAAAAAAGAAAAAAAAAATCTTTTTTTTGGAAGAAGGCCATTCTTTTGGCAAAAAATAACAAAAAAAAACCCACAAAAAACCCCCACCCCCAAAACCCACAAAACCCCACGTTTGAGAAATTCTCCCCGGCTGTAGCTGTAATGATTTTTGGCTACCGTCCTGTGTAATCACAGTCCATTATTTCTGAAGCACGGATGCTGCCCCATCTGAAATGTTTCTTCACGTGAGGAGTGATTGTGCCTCTGTCAGGTGGCAGCAGAGACCTGCTCTCCCCTTCCTTCTGACCCTGCTGGCAATGTGCAAAGGCTTCCCTCTCTGCTCCAGATGGAAACATGCAGGTTGGCAAAGCCCCTCAGGATCACCAAGCCCAACCTAGAACCCTGCTCTACAAGAATCACCTTAAACCATAGCCCTCAGCATGCATCCAAACCACCCTGAAACACATCCAGGTTTGGTGACTCAATCACCTCCCTGGGCAGCTCATTCCAGTCCCTCACCACTCTCTCTGTGGAAACACTTTTTCCTAATGGCCAATCTAAGCCTCCCCAGCCTCAGCTTGAGACCATTCCCCCTTGTTTTGTCTCCAGTTGCCTGTGAGCAGAGCCCAGCAGCAGCCTCTCCACAATGTCCCTTCAGGCAGCTGTAGACAGCAATGAGGTCTCCCCTCAGCCTCCTCTTCCTCACACTACCCATCCCCAGCTCTCTCAGTCACTCCTCATCAGATTTGTTTTCCAAGACCTTCCCCAGCTTCATTGCCCTCCTCTGGCCCCACTCCAGCACCTCCACACCTCTCTTGTATTGCAGTGCCCAAAACTGGACACAGCACTCAAGGTGTGACCACACCAAAGCTGACAATCACCTCCCTTCTCCTACTGGCCACAGCATTTTTAATCCAGGCCAGGATGCCTTTGGCATCTCAGCTCTGCAGGCAGCCTGGGAACAATCTGATGTCTTGATAGAGCCTGCTGGGGACTGGGCTTTGTGGGATTTCAGGGTCACAAGGATGCTGTCAGATACCTTCATTGTGGTGTGGCATGAGGATGGGCTGGCCAGAGCATCAGGGCTGCTGAGCCTTTTGGAACCTGCCTGTCCCCCACAGCCCCACTGAGGGCAGCCCTGGCTGGTGGCTGTGCAGCTTGCCTGACCCCTGCCCCTGCAGCAGGGCCAGAGAGGAGTGAAGGTGCAGGGTTCCTTCGGCTCGTGCTGCCAGGTTGATTACGCACTTCAGATCTCCTTCTTTTTCTTCTCCTCGAAGCAGAGATGAGCTTTTTGCAAATGTTTTGAAGTGCCAGTGACAGCAGTACAATACTGGCACCATTCTGTTTAGTTGCTCACTCTACCTCTCCTGCCTTCCCCTTCCCCTCAGCCTCCACTCCTCCTGAACACCTGCCTTTTATCCAATTTAATTTTCACACCTCCTCCTGCTGCCGTGTCCTTGCCAGTTATCTCTCTGCTCATGCAGTGGGTGTCTCTGTTGCTGGAGAATTCCAATCCCATCCCAAACTGGCTTCCACAAGCCCAGCAGACCTAGTCCCAGAGCTGACTCTGCCACTGCTTCCTTCTGTCCTGGGAGAAAACACCTCAGATCCCCTGCAAGACAGCACTGAAGGTTAACTTCCAATTTGTGCTGAAGTTGTGTTGCTTTCAATGCAAGTAATTCCCTTCAGCACTTTGGCTGTCCCTGGGTGCAGTTTGGTTGTCCCTTTATGCACTTTGGCTGTCCCTGGGCACACTTTGGTTGTCCCTTTATGCACTTTGGCTGTCCCTGGGAGCAGTTTGGTTGTCCCTTTATGCACTTTGGCTGTCCCTGGGCACACTTTGGTTGTCCCTTTATGCCCTTTGGCTGTCCCTGGGCACACTTTGGCTGTCTGGATGTCACCATGGAGCCACAGTGGAGAGAAAGGCTCTGCCTTGTCTTGCAGACTTGGTTGCTTTTGGGTACAGCAGCTGCTGCAGAGGCAGCAGTCTGGGTACCAGTTGCTGTGTTTGGGAAGCAGAAGAGACTTTCTTGCCAAGGTGTCTTGAACAGCTCTCTTTGAAGCTTTGGCTGTGAGGGTGGAGGGGTTGGCATGGCTTTTCTTAGTGGGGCATGTTTCAACCACACCACCTGGTGCTTCTCTTAGCCACTTGCATCTCTAGGGGCATAGATGCACTCTGTGTAAGCATCCAGGTCTCTCCAGCTCGTTGTCACTGCACTAGAGCCAGATCCCTGTCCTTGTTTTGCCTTTCCTCTACCAAGTTTAGAGCCATGGTGACTGCAGCACACAACCACTGCTACTAGGACGGTTCCCAGCTCATTTAAAGTCTCTCTGTGAATGTCTCTGCAGCCCCAAGCTGATTTATTCAATAGAGGATGGACTCCAAGATGATTATGAGGGACCTTGATCAGAAAGGCAGAGGTTACCCTGGCTGGGAGGAGGAGAGGATGGCGACAGCACAGCAGGGCTGTCTGCAGCTGCTGACCTGCCTCCCATCTCCAGAGTGCCCTTTCAAAGCGAGGAAGCAGGGAAGGGGGGAAAAATTTGCTGTCTTTTTTTGCTAGGGTGGAAAGAAAGCAGAGTAGGAACAGTCATAATTTAGTGGGCTCCTGAGCAAATTTGTGTTTCATTCTGATTATTGAGTGCATTCCCTAATTGCAGCAATAAAAAGGAATAGTCCATCTTCTAAATGCAAACGGTAGTGCTGATTGTTATTTAATTAGTTGATTTCAGTGGTCGAGGGGTGAGGTTGGAATTACAATTGCAGCTCACATTATTTCACGGAGATTGCTGAATTAATTAGGAGAACAATGGGGGGTTCTTCGTTTTTGTGGTTTTTTTTATGCCTCCAGAACTCGTGACAATAACTTCTAAACTGAAGGAGGAAGAAAAGGTCACAGCAGGTTCTTCTCCTGACACGTGGAGCAGGGCGGAGAGGTGAGGGAGCTATGGTCCCCTTTTCCCTCTTTCCTCCTCCAGTGCCTTTTCCTTGTGGAGAAAAGAGATGTTTGCAGTGAAGTTTTTTTGCCTTGCTAGGAAAAGCCTTGGAATAATGTTGTAGGAGAGAAGGAGCAGCTGTGCCACTCCAAAGCCACACGATGAGGTGTGCTTGGAATAGCAACAGCCACCGTGGGCTCAGCATCAGGTGTCAGAGCAGAGCTGGCTGTTGGGAAGGTGTGAGAGAGCACAGAGGGAGGAGCACAGTGTGCAGCTCTTGCCAGTGTGCCATGCTCACCTTTGCTTGGTGCTTTTCCTCTCCTCCCTGGCTGCGTTGGACCTGGGCAAGGTCAGGCTCTGGGAGAGGAAACCTGGTGGTGGAAAGTGATGCTGGTGGTGCAGGAAAGTGATGCTGATGGTGCTGGTGCAGGAGGCGACCTGGCTGCTATGTAGCTTTGCTCCACCTAGTGCCAGGGAGCATGAAGCTGCTTGAAGCTCCTGCCTGCAGTGGACTGAAGTTCCCTGGGGGCTCTCTAGCTCATCAGTGGTGTGCCAGGCATGCAGGGGACATGCTCAGAAGCAGCGTGCAGCAGCATCCTGGTCACACTTATGCTGGCACCTTGGGATATTGGGATATTTTAATAAGAGAAATTAGGTTATAGGCTGTGGAAAGCAAACACAGGTGATGTCTACTTTGCTCATAGGTTTACTGGGTGATTTCAAACGTGTGGGAAGGGTGGGGAACTCCCAAACCATCACAACAGGGCTGGTGCAGGGTGATGGTGTTAGATCTGAGGCGACTTGCTGATGGGATCTGCAGACCAAACTCTACAAGATAAGACAACTTCGCAAAAAAAAAGAAAAAAAACTTTAAAAAAAAATCTCCTTTTGCTGTATTGGATGTGCAAGGTTTTCTCTGTGATGAGCTGACAAAAGTGTGTGGATGGATCATTTAGGGAAAGCCATCAGGAAAGACAAGGTAAAGTAAAGTCAGCCCCTGAGTTGCTGATGTGGGTTAATTCCTAAGTGGGAAAATAGCCTCTGGTATTCATTGTCACACAGCATAATTGAAGCTGAGTGCAGATATTTATGTGGCTTATCAGACTTTTTAGGGAGTTGTGAGTGTAAAAGCATAACCAAATAGAAAATTCTACGTTCCTCTGCTTGAGGATATGACCTAACTTCTGCTTAATGAGAGCTGAGCAGAAACCTGACCTCAGGACAAGCTGCCTCTCCTCTGCCTTTGCTCTTCCTTCTCCAGCACTTGGTGTTGGCTGCTGTCAGGCCCTGACAGCCAGACCAAAGAGAGCACTGCTGTGTCCCAGGGGAGGCCAGGTCCATGCTGGGAGGTGTTTTGCTCAGGCTGATGATCTGAGGCTGGTGACCCTCCACCCTGCAAGGCATCCCACTGCAATGGTTTTGTACAACTGAGTTAAGGTCGGGAAAAAAAGTCACTTGCCCCATCCTCATTGCTGTGCCACTTAAGGCTGGTTTGCATCCATGTCAGTAGAGTGGTCAAGAAAATGAGGTCTTGCCTCTCCCACCACCATCCAGATACACTGCCTGGGGATGCAGGCTTGGAGGGAAGCACAACTCCCTAAGGGCTGCTTGGGGCTTGGAAAGAACTATCCCTGATGCTGGTGGTCCTTTCCTGATGCTGGTGGTCCCCTCCTGATGCTGGTGGTCCTTTCCAACCACAACCATTCATAGTTCTTAGATGTTGTGCTGAGGGATTTGATTTAGTCAAGGACTTGTCAGTGTGAAACTAATGATTGGACTTGATGATCTCGAAGATCTTTTCCAATCTAAGACATTCTGTGATTCTGAAGTGCAGAACAGAGGAGTCTTTAAACATTGAGGCAATTTGCAAGGGGGTCCATGGAAGTGATGGGCATTGAGATTTTTGCTCTGAAAGTGTTGGCTTCATTGTTTTAAGTGGGAGTTTTTTTGTTTGTTTGTTTGTTGCTTGCCTTTTTTTTTTTACCCCTATCTCTTCTATTTTATTGCAAATGTATTTCATATAATGGCCTTTTGGCTGCTTTACTGTGATGTGGCTTTTATTGTAGCTGACTGAGTCTTTGTGGGGATATTGCAGCCTTCCTGGAGGAGCAAACACAAACCAGGCTTTCTCAGAATGCATGGGGAGGGCATTATTATGTTAAAGCAATCATCCTTCCTGACTCAACTGGGCTTCCTCTTTCGTGGGTGCTCTGCAGAGAGTTGCTCCTTTCTTGTGTGTGCCTTTGTGTTGTCAGGATTCATTTTTCAGAGGGAAAAGTCTTCATAAGCTCAGAGTTCCTCTTCCCTGCAGAAATACTTTGCCTTGAATCTACTATGTTGCTCACTTTATTCCATTCCAGGGCCTCTTACCAACCTCTCTGTTTTCCTCTCTGCTTTTATGTGAGTTTTCTGTGTTGACTAGAAGTACTTTGGGGTAGGCTCCTTCCTTCCCTGCTCCTCTGTGGGAGTTTGCAGGGCCCCCTTAGATCTGTAGATTGACAGAATGCTCTGGGTTGGAGGGGACTTTTAAGATCATCCAGTTCCACCCCCCTGCCATGAACATCTCCCACCCGAGCTCAAGGAGTCATCCAACCTAGCCCTGAACACTTCCAGGTGGAGGGAAGCTCAGGAAGGATTGGTGTGCCCAGGGCAGAGCAGCTGGTGTGGCTGTAGTGCTCCTGGGCTCCCCTACTCACCCACTTTCAGGTCCCTCTCTGCTCCCTCTGGGCTGTCTGAGCTGGCAGTGCATGGAGCTGGGAGCCTCTTTGCCTGGTCTGTGGGTGCTGAAATGGGCAATGCAGACTGGAGTGAGATGGAAAATGGTGTAGGGAGCAGTGTGGTAAATATTCAGGTACTTGCCAGGTGCTCCTTGGAGGGCATTTGTCCTTACTTCACACCAAGCCGAGAGGCACTCCCTGCTTTCACAACTGCCTGCCCTTCTTCCCCTCCTCTCCCCAGCTCCTGCATCCCCCCAGCCCTCTCTTTGGCATGGCTTAGCTCTTCTGCTCACAGCTTATCCCAGGGGCTGTATTTCACCTGCTGGCAAGACCTCTCTACTCTGGCTGTGCTTCAGCTGAGCTTTTAGCCAGGCATGAGTAACTGCCTGTATCTCAGTGTAGCCAGGAGCTTAATAAAGGAGAGCTGCCAAAGCAGGGCCTGAGCCGCTGGGAAATGGGGCAGTGTGTACAGCCCCATCCCTGGAGGCTGCAGCTGCAACTGGGACATCCTCCTGGTACCCTTGACCCACAGCAGCGAGCATCCTCTGTGATAAGGGAGGCTGAGTGGGAGCTAGGAGGAGGGGAGATTGTGGGCTGAGGAGAAGGGAGTAATATTGGGGGCAGGAAAGGGCTGGAAATCCCAGGAAATTTCTAGGTGGGAGAGGGGGAATGGCTGAGCATGAGTGGGGCTCTGTGAGAGCCTTTGGGAAAGGCACAGAGAGGAGACTGTGAGTGAATTGGGGCAGACCTGGCCCTGTCAGGTCTGTCACTTTTCGAGCATCCTGGCAAGCTGGGAAATCTCCTGAGCCTGTCTTCCATCAGAAGGAAGAAGCTTCTTCTCTTTACTCAAAATCAGCTGGAGGAAAAGGGCAGAAGGGTTTGCACTATCCTCTCTCTCTACTCCCCTTTGTGTTCCATCAGAAAGAAAAAGCTTCTTCTCTTTCCTCAAAATCAGCTGGAGGAAGAGGGCAGAAGGGTTTGCAGTATCCTCTCTCTCTAGTCTGGCTTCCCCTTTCCTCTGTCCCTCCTTCACTTCTTGATCCATTTTCTCCCCTTAGCTTGTACCTGACAAGCAAATGTCTCTTCTCCTTCTCTGCAAGTACCTTTTCTTTCTCCATTCACTGATTTTTCTCCTTAGACTCCAGACCATCTCCAATCTCTCTTCCTGCACTGATAAGCAAAATGAATTCTTCTTTTTCCCCACCAGCAACAGCTGAGCTTGGACGGGGCTGAAGGGCAGTTTTGCTCAGACTGTGATTGACAGGGGATCTTTGGGATACTGTGGGCTGTGCTGATATATTTCCCCTCTTTCCCTCTCCCTTCTTCTGGGTGCTTGCCACCTGCAAAAGAAAGGGCAACCCAGCTCCATTCCCAAAGTGCAGAGAGCAAGCAGAAGGTGACACCGACCTGACCGTGGCATGGGTGAGATCAGCCTTGCTGGGCATTGGTGATCATGAGCCAGGAGCTGTGGAGATAAAGGAATCTCAGGGGAGAGGGAGGTGACCTGAAGAGGTGAAGAAAACAGAGCAGCAAGGAGGAGGGGGGGCGGAAATTAAACAAAGAATGAAAAAGAAAAGAATGGCACCCTGGAGATCTGGAAAAGAGCCAGAAAGAACAGTGTACAGAATACCAGGGAGCTGACAGCTGATTTACAGTCTCCAGGGGAGGAAAGGGAAAAGGAGGCTGTTGAGAGGAAGCTAATGGCATGGAGGAGAGTCAGTGGTGGTGTGGGAATGTGTCACCTTCCTGATCCCTAGGCTTGCTCCCCTTTCTGCTGCAGCAGTTCTGGGTGTCCTAGGCAATGATCTGAAGGAAATCCTTATGCAGGAGCTCTGCCCTGCCACCACAGGCAGGTTCTAGGTTAGACAAAGGTGATGGAAGAAATAAAACAGCTGAAGCTGCTTCTTGAATTAGGAGGCTGGAGGGAATCATCCCTCATCAGTGAGCACCTGCCCACTGAGGTCCAAGTGTGTGCACATCTATGTGTGGGAAATTGTGGTTTCTTGGGTCTGCTTCTGCCTCTGAGAGGGACAACACTTTGTCCTCTCAGGTGCTTTCAAGCTTTGCCTGGTGCTGTTTTCTCCTGCTGCCTTTTGGTGCAATAGAGTTTCTGGCTTTGCTGAGCCTTTGCCCAAACACACTCCATGACCTGTTCCTCAAGGAACGCTGCACTGAGGGTTGTGCTTGCTTACTTAAGAGCTAAGGTTGGCTTTTAATCTCTGCAGTGAGTCCAGGTTTTCAGGGCTAAAAAGGATCTCGTGTACCCAGCCAGGGCAAACCTTGCATTCCTCCTGAAGGTGTTCAAGCAAAGCCTGGGTGGGGCACTTAGTGCCATGGCCTGGTTGATTGGCTAGGGCTGGGTGATAGGTTGGGCTGGATGAGCTTGGAGGTCGTTTCCAACCTGGCTAATTCTATGATATTCTAAGGTGGCACGTGTCCTTGGAAGCAAAAAGCCTAAAGGCAAGATGTGATGAAGGGGAAGAGGAGAGCAAGCTGTAAGAAATGCTATTTCTCTGTCCTCTGAGTGAGTTGAGAGTTTCCTACAGCTGCTGCAAGCTAGAGTTGTAGGAGTGAGTGAGTGAGTTGTGAGGCATATGGTGACACACTTCACATCATCCTGGTCCCTGCTGTTCCTCCCAGGAAAGCATTGCTGGCAGTTCTGAACAACTGCTCCAGTACTGCCTGCCTCTCAGAAGGCTTCCTGGCAGCTGGATCTGTGGTCCCTGCTGCAGGCCCAGTGCTCCCTGCTGCAGTGGCACCTGTTCAGCCTTTCTCTTCCCAGGACCTGCTGCAGAGCTTGCCTGCACAGGCTCGCTGCCTGCCTCCTTACCTCCCCATCTCCCAGCACTCTGGGCCCACCAGCTGCTCTTCTGCTGATGTCAACATATGTGACTCTTCAAGCCAGCCTGTCCTCCTTCACTGTAATTGCTGTTTGCTGAATAATTGACAGATTCTGCATTTTTGGCTTAGATGCAGTGTCCTTTCCTGGAAGAATCTCCATTTAGGTTAATGGGATGCTCTAAGCGTGGTACCAAGGAGGGGCTGGGATGCAGGGGAGGTTCAGCTCTCTTTAGAGCTGGCATTTGGGCATTTGAGAGGAGCACAGGGGATGTGCCCAGGTAGTTCAACCACTGGCTGAGCAGCCACTGTCTCCTTTGGCAGGAATATAGATGCAATGGTTCTCTTTCACTGTCTGAAATAGCTTTGTAATAACAGTAGGAGTTGGAGAGGCATTTTTATTGATTAAACAATTGAGGCTATTTGTCTTTACAAAACTAAAACCACAGAGGTGCCTTTGGCTTCCTATGTATACATTAGACACGTTTATTATGGGCAGCAGTCTCTGTAATCAAGCTGATATTTAGGATGAGCTGGTTTATGGCACAGGGTCGAGATGGTATAATGTGAACTGAAGTGCAAAGGAAACCTGATGTAAATATGCTGAATAGCAAGGGCTGGATTGGAGGCAGCTTGTGAAGGGAGGGAGGGAGGGAGGTTGGTGAGGTGCTGGCTTCTTGCAGGAGATGTGTGATGGGAGTGAAGAATCACCTCTGAAAAGTCTGCTCTGGTGGTCTCTCCCAGCAGTGGTTTCTAAGGCATTCCTCTGGTCAAACACCATTTCACTACTGGAACATCTGTAGCTGCGTCTGGCTCTTGGTGCCAATGGTGCTGTGTGGTTGCAGTGTCAGTGTTCCTCTGAGGCAGGCTAAAGCTGGAGGCATCTGTGGTGGGTGTGTGCAGAGGAGAGGGCATCACTGATGCATCCAGTTTAGGCTTTGGCTCATAACTCCTCTCATTTTGTGGCTTCCTCTGCCCTCCTCTTGGCAGTTTATCAGTTTCTAGGTGGTAGCTGTGATGTGGCAGTCTCACCAGAGTGGTGACACAGGTCTCATCTTTTTATTTCTTCTTTAATTCTCCTCTTGTTGTTGTTGTTGTTGATCTTTTCTCCCCTTCTCCAAATAGGCACTTGAGCATTTCCCTGCAAACAGGAACCTGTGTGCGATGGAGCTTGGATCACTTCAGGCATGTGTGAATTTCTGGTTTCATAGATTCATAGAATGGCTCAGATTGGAAGGGACCTTCAAGATCATCCAGTTCCGACCCCCTGCCATGGGCATGGACACCTTCCACTAGAGCAGGTTGCTCAAGGCCTCATCCAACCTGCTCTTGATTGCTTCCTCTAGGGAGGGAGCATCTACAGCCTCTCTGGGCATCCTCTTTGCCTTTCCAGCAGTCAGGCATGGAAGCTCTCTCAGCTGTGTTTGACTCAGTCCATAGCTTTGGGTTTGTTTTGGCAGACCTGCCCTGCCTTGGCAATAGTGAGTGTCCTTCATGGACCTGTGCTTCTCCTTCGTTTTGCAGTTTCAAGCTCCCTTACCTGGCAAGAAATTGCAGTCCAGGTAGGGAACAGAGCCCTAGCAAGAGGGGAGGAGTGGTTTGTCCAGAGAGAAGTGAAGCAGCCCCAGCCTGCCTGAATTAAGTGATCGTTTAGATGTCTGCACTTGCTGCTGGGTTGTTTGTCCTGCCTCTTCAGGACTTCTGTAGGAAGCTGTGGTATCCAGATTGGGCAGAAAGCAGCTCAGCACGGCAAGCCTCAGTAGGTGTGTTTGTTGAAACAGTATCTTAGGTGCACAATATGTCTGTGTATGCCACAGCCACCTTCATCTTGAAGAAGTGGAGGGCTTGGCTGGAAACACTGTTGTGTATGTGGTGCATATGTGCACGTTGCTCTGTTCTCTCTGTCTGATGTGTTGAAGGATTGTTGGATGTGAGCCCAGATGGGGTCCTTTTGAAGCACACAGTCCCTGCAGTCACAGGTACCTGCCTTGGTAAAACTTTGCAAACACCATCTCAAAGCTACTATTGGTTGGTTGTGTTTGTTTGTTTTCCCTCTTGTATGATTCTGGAAATCGTAGAATCATTGAATTGTCTGGGCTGGAAGGGATCTCATTCACAAGGTCTTGTTATGACAGGATGAAGAGAAATGGGTTTAAACTGGCAGAGGGGAGATTTAGGTAGGATGTCAGGAGAAAGTTCTTTCCAGTGAGGGTGGTGAGACACTGGCACAGGTTGCCCAGGGAGGCTGTGGCTGCCCCTTCCCTGCAGGTGTTCAAGGCCAGGTTGGATGAGGCCTTGAGCAACCTGTTCTAGTGGGAGGTGTCCCTGCCTATGGCACAGGGTGAGGATTGGAACTGGATGATCTTTGAGGTCCCTTCCAACCTAAACCATTCTATGATCATCCAGTTCCAACTCCCCTGCCTTGGGCAAGGACATCTCACACTACATCAGGTTGCTCAGAGCCCCATCCAGCCTGGCCTTAAAGACCCCCAAGGATGGGGTTTCCACCTGGGAAGACTAATCTGGATCCTTCCTGCTCTAATGGATGGGTACACCTTCAGAATGCCAGCCTAAATTAATGCAGAACTTGCCTAACCCCATTAGTTTTTGGGTCATTATTATGCTTGGGCACAAATAGCCATGAAGAGGAGTTGGACACTTTTGCCTGTAGCTGTAGTAATGAGCACACCAGAGTAGCACCTATGTGCCAGCTTGGTTGGGTTGGGTTTTGCTTGAGAGTCTTCCAGCACACAGTAAAAAAAGGCATCCCTGTGGCTGCAGCTTTGCAGGGGTTGATTTACATTTCCACAGAGCCCCCTTCAAAAGAACTTGTCAAGCTTCCTCAGGTTAAAATGATAATTAAGAAAACCAAATACAATTGATAAGAAAGAAGTATCTTGTGGGGAGGAAAAAAAAAAAAAGTTCTTTAATGGAAAATGTCTTTTTTTTGTGATGTGATAAGCTCATGTGTGTGTGAAGTGGTATCACAGCTTAGATTTCTTTCTGCCTGGTTTAAAAATGATCAACTTTGTCATGTCTCAGAAGTGAGGATAGGAAATGACAGCAAGGGAAGGGAAAGAATCACACCTGCTGCTGTGGATGGGATTGTCTGATCTCTGTCGGAGGGCTGGGCTCACTCAGGCACTTCACACACCTGGCTGCAGCTTTCAGACAACCTAACAAGCAGATGGCTGCAAAAGGTCATCTTCCTTTGTCTGACATTTGAGAATCTCCTGCACTTGAATGCTGCTTCTGCAAAACATCTTCGGCAAACAACTGTGTGGTGCAGCCCTTAGGACATGCAAAAGGGTGGCCAGAGTGACCATCTGTCCTGGCTCTGCTCTGTTCAGCTTGGCTCTGATCAGCTGGGGCTTGTTTGTGTGTGTTTTGTGGTTGGGTTTGGTGGTGTCATGACTGTATGAGGACTTTTATACAGTTATCTTAACCTCAGGTACTGGGGAGGTTTTAGTACTGGGTGCTCCTGTAACTCTGATGAAGTAGATGAGACAAGTTGTGAGATCTAAGCAGCTGTCACAATCTACCTTGGGAACTGAGACATTCAAGGTCAGCCTTGATATGGCCCTGGGCAGCCTGATCTAGCTGGAGGAGTCCCTGCTCACTGCAGGGGGCTTGGGCAAGGTGACCTTTGAGGGTCCCTTCCAACCCATTCCGAACTCTGTATGATTAATGGCAGTGTATAGGCATCTGCTCAGTCATGGGTGTAAAAAGTCATTTGCCACAGCAGCATTGAGTGTGCCTTTGTCCCTTGGTTTCTTCTGAGCCAAGCCAGTCCTTGCACTGTTTCCCCATCTCTTGTACTCATTTAGTGGAACACAGGAAAACCAGGGAGGGGTTAAGTGCCGTATTTGTGTGTCAGGTCAAGGGCCAGCTACAGAAGTGAAGAGATGGAGGGCTGAGCAGGGCTGCCAGCAGCCACTTCGTGGAAAGGGGAGAGGCAGCAAGTGCTGCTTGGCTCTGCCTGGCTGCCTGCAGAGGTGAGGATGCTGCCTGCCTGCTTCCTTGCAGTGGTTCAGATCTCACCGAGTTGTCTTTGTTCTGCTGCGGCTTCCCTGGATTCTGCTCTTGCTATGCCTGCTTTAATTGGGTACTGCAACAGTTGTATATGTTAAAATAAATGAACTTTTTACTGCAAAAGTGGGAAAGAAGGCAGACAGATGATCCCTCAGCAACAGCTGTTTGAAGAAAGAATCCCACAGAAGCTGCTTCCTTCGCTAATTAGAAATCTGCTTTCCTTTAGGAAGGATAACGTCTACATTCTTGACTCCTGCTCTTGCTTCTAATTACATCTTGGAAAAGTGAATAAAGACAACCTTTGATATGTTTTACTTAGGGTTGCTGAGGCAGGGAATGTTGGGTGGAAATGTCTTCTAGAGATGGGAAGGAATCAAAAAAAGAGAATGTCAGATGGCACTTTGAATTTTGGGAAAGGTTTGGGGAGGGGGGGAGGGTAAGGAGGGAGTGTTTCTTCTTTATTCCACCAAGAGCTGCCTGAGCACTGGTTTAGAAGCAGTGGTAGAGGTGGTATGTGGGATATGCTGAGTCTCTGGAGAGAGGATGCTGCTCCTCAGAGAGGACAGATCTGTGACAAATCAGGACTTGAAGAAGGATCACGTTGCAAGGCTACAGACAGCTGAAGGGGTCTGCTGTAAACCCAGGCAGCAATTCCCTCTCCTCCTGCACCTAACAGCTTTCTTGTACAGTGCCTCTCTGCCTAATTTCAGTTAAAAAAAAAGAGCAGTTGTTGCAGTAGCTATGTCCAGCCAGTGGCAATGAATGATGCTGGTCTGGGGAGCCTGTGGCTGCCATAAGAGATGCAAGACAGAGGTTTGAGGAGGAGCGAGCAAATGTCAAAGCTCTCTGTGCATGAAATTTGGGTTAGGTTTACAGAGGTGTTACTGAAATGAGGAAACTGCAAAAGAGGCTTAGAGCAGTTGCTGAGAGGAGCCTGTTGCAGGCTGTGGTGGGTGGCAGTGAAGCGAAGGTGCAGCAGCTCTGCAAAACAGTTGCTGTGGGAGGGGAGGAAGGTGAGTCACAGCAAACCTGCTCTGGAGGGGCTCACTGCTTTGTCCTGGATTTCAGCCTCCTCCTAGGTAGCTCAAGATTTCCTCCTGAAGAAGGCAACAAATAAGCCCAGATAGCTCCACCTGTAGCTGTCAGTGCTTACTGCTGTGAGTTAGCTGTGTAAGCACTTTGGGGTCTGGCTGAGTGGCTGCCATACAGAGGGGCTGCAGAGTGCTGTCTGTCCCTGGTGAGCAGAGCAGCTGCTGCTTGGAAGTCTTCATAGACTCATAGGATGGAAGGGACCTCAAAGATCATCTGGTTCCAACCCCCCTCCCATGGGTAGGGACACCTCCTACAGGAGCAGGTTGCTCAAGACCTCATCCAACCTGGCCTTGAACACCTCCAGGTAAGGGGCAGCCATAGTCTCCCTGGGCAACCTGTGCCAGTGTCTCACCACTCTCACTGTGAAGAATTTCTGGCAGAGGCTGTGGGCAGCCTGATCTAGGGTCCCTGGGCATGGCAGGGGAGTTGGAACTGGCTGATCCTTGTGGTGCCTTGCAGCCCTGACTGATTCTATGAAAAGGGTCAGAGGGCAGCAAGAACAGGAAAAACACAAAAAGGTCTGAAACATGAAGAGAGATTCATGGATTGCATCAAGTTGGAAGGAACCCTTAAAGGGCACCTTGGTCAACCTCTCTGCAGGCAGCAGGGACACCTCCAACTAGATCTGGCAGCCCAGGGCCACCTCAAGGCTGATCTTGAATGCCTCAGGGGATGGAGCCTCAGCCACATTCCCAGGCAACCTTTATTCACGCAGAGGTGTCGCAGTGGTGGTGATTTGAGCAAAGCCTCTCTGTGCCTCTGCTGAACTTTTTGAAGCCTGGAGCCAGGTGTTAGTTTGCACCCCAGCGATTCAATTACTCTGGTCGATAAATTTCAAGGTAAGTGTTGGGAGCTCCATCACTTCAAGTACCAATTTAATTTTTTTTTTCTTATTTTTATTTTTTTTTTTCCCCCCACCTTCTCCCAGTTCTTCGAGGTAGCATCATCAGCAGTGGGAGTAAATGAAGCCTGGTGTCCTATGGAGTTCTTTCTCATGGTTGGGTTCTTTGATAACTAAATAAGTGCAAGCTTTGACTGAATGCCCCAACCGTGGGGAAAAAAAAAAAAAAAAAGAAAAGAAAAGGTTCAGCAAAGCTGCATTGTGTGTAAATTCTCCAGTAAGGGAGCCTGCATTTCATCTTGCCTGCCTGGGAGGATGCTGCCCATTGTCTGGCAGCTATTTCCATGATTCTGTGATTCAACTTGGGAGTATTGGAAGGAACTGCCTGTGTCAAATGTGGCTGCAGGTCACTAGTGAATTCGTTTGTGGTGGCGGGAGGCTGCCAGGAGCTTGTTTCTGTGTGGAAAGCAGGTTAGAAATGCAGTGAGCAAAAAACAGGTTGGAAGGCATCACTTTGATGTGACGCTGGTGGAGTCAGTGACATCATTTCCAAACTCTGAGATTGAGACTGGAGATTAGGAAGAACCCAGTTCTGGAGCCCCTGGGACAAGAGGGATGTGGACATGCTGGAGTGTGTCCAGAGAAGGGCCATGAGGATGCTCAGAGGGCTGCAGCACCTCTGCTATGAGCACAGCCTGAAAGAGTTGGGTCTGTGCAGGCTGGAGAAGAGGAGGCTCCCAGGGGACCTTCTTGTGGCCTTCCAGTATCTGAAGTGGGCTACAAAAAAGCTGAGGAGAGACTTTGGAGGCTATGAGGGAGTGACAGGACTACGGGGAATAGAGCAAAGCTGGAGGTGAGGAGATTCAGCCTGGAGGTGAGGAGGAAGTTGTTGAGCATGAGAGTGGTGAGAGCCTGGAATGGGTTGCCCAGGGAGGGGGTTTGCATCCAGGCTGGCTGAGGCTGTGGGCAGCCTGCTCTAGGGTAGGGTGTTCTTGGGCATGGCAGGGGGGTTGGAACTGGCTGATCCTTGTGGTCCCTTCCAATCCTGACTGATTCTGTGATTCTATGAAGAAATTCTTGGCAGTGAGGAGGCACTAGAACAGTTGCCCAAGGATGGTCATGGATGCCCCCTCTCTGGAAGTGTTCAAGGCCAGGTTGGATGAACCCTTGAGCCAGCTGGGCTAGTGGCAGGTGACCCTACCCATGGCAGGGAGGTTGGAACTGGATGATCTCTAAGGTCCCTCCCAACCCCAAACCATTCTGTGACAGTACTTAAATTCAAACTGCCTGCTTATCATGACCAGTGGATGGGATTTAAGTGCTCCATTTCCTGTGTTTGGTGAGTACAGCATCTGCAGTTACCAGAGGGTTAGTTAAATGGCAAACAGCGCCTTAAAAAAAAGGCAGCTTCTCCACTGGAGATGCAATCTTCCTAAAATCACTTTACCTTTTCAGTGGAAATCATTTTCAGGAGTGTGTTTAAACTAAAGCAGTAATGAAAAGTGTATGTGTCTGGGCAATAAGAAGGAAGAGGAGTGAAATATGTATTTAATCTCTTGCCTAGGAGCCATACAGATGAGTTTCCATCTGCAGACCCTGTGGTTTGCCAGATGAATTCCCCAGCTCTGAAGCTGATGGGAAGGTGCTGATCTTCTCCCATTCTGACGTTTAGCATCCCAAGAAGAAGAAGTAGTGCAAATCAGGGGATGAAAGCCAAATGACAAATCTTTATGTGCAACCCACAAGCAATAAGCTGATAACAGGTAGCTCAGATAGGCAATTAACACGAGGGTGATGAGGGGGTTGGAGCACTGCCTGGTGAGGAGAGGCCAAGGGACCTGGGGCTGCTTAATCTGGAGAGAAGACTGAGAGGGTATTTAATCAATGTTTATAAATCTCTGAGGGATGGGGGTCAGGAGGATGGGGACAGGCTCTGCTCCCTGGGATAGGACAAGGAGCAATGGATGGAAGCTGCAGCACAGGAGGTTGCAGCTCAACACAACGAGGAACATCTTGACTGGAAGGGTCCCAGAGCACTGGCACAGGCTGCCCAGAGAGGTTGTGGAGTCTCCTTCTGTGAAGCCTTTCGAGGCCTGTCTGGATGTGTTCCTCTGTGACCTGTGCTAGATTGTCAGGTCCAGCTCTGGCAGGGAGGCTGGACTGGATGATCTGTTTGAGTCCCTTCCAACTCCTGACATCCTGTGAGCCTGTGAACCCAATGGGCTAAATCAGCTGCCGACAGAGATCTTCACAGAGAGGTTTGCCTCCAGTCTTTGTGCCCTTTCTGAAGGCTTGCAGGGAAGAGCTGTGGGGCAGACACCTTCAGAAAGCAGCAGTGACTTTCAGGCAGGGTGGATGATCAATGGCAATTTGTTTGTTCCTGATGGAGGAATGCAGCACCTCCAGTTCCCTCCTGAGCCATGCTCAGACTTCCTCCCCTCCACTAAGTGAATCAGCTGCTCCAACTTCCCCGAGAACAATTAGAGGTAAAGAGAGGGGAGAGAAGGGAAGGACTGGCCTCTCCCAGCTTGATTGATGGTCTAACTCTTTTGTAACAAGATTTCCAGTGTTGTAAAATATTAAACACAGCCTTATATTCAATATCACTTTTTGATACATTTCATGCCTCATTTGCTGCTGGAGTCAAGGACAACTTCACATTTTTCATGGCACAAGGCCCAGATTTGTCTATTTATTTATTTTTAATCACTACATTCCCCCCCCCCACACCTCTTTTNACCTATTCCACTGGGTTGTTTCAGGTCTGCAGCACGTGGGAACTTTTTTGGCTTGCCTTATCCCCCAATGGGCTGCTGGTGCAGCAACCATCTCCAGAGGGTTGTGGTTAGTAGGGAAGAGGTGAGGTGGTTCTGTGCTGACGGCTGGGCTGAGGCAGGCAGCTCTGCCTGTCACTGGCAGTGTCACTTCTAAACAAAAGGCTATTTTGTTTAGCAGCTCACGTGATGTAATGAGGGAGATTAAGTGGAATTTGCTGCCACAGTTAAAGGAAGATGCACAGAGCTCCTGTTAATTAGGAAGGGCTCAGTATTTGTCTTTGCCTGCATCCGTGTGGGAGGTTTTCCATTATTGCTTCTTGCATTGGGGAGCAACAGATGAATGCTGTTGCTGTCTGTATGGGGAAACCAGTGCAGAGTGACTCTGCTCCTGCAGGTAGAGATGGCAGCCTGGCATGCAGCAGAGGCAGTGCTGCATCTTTGTCATCAGAATATGGGATCCAGCTCACTTCAGCAGCTGGACTTTGGATGTGTCCCCTTTAAATTCCCATGTTAAGCTAAGGGGTTTCTACTGCACTATTGAACATCTGGGCTCTGTGGAAGGTGAATGGCAACATGGCTGTGTTGAGTAGGGTTTGGAATTTGGAGGGGAGAGCTCAATTCTCATACCCACACCTTCCCCTGGATCTATCCCACTTACCTTTACTCATCTCCTTCTTCAGTCAAGGTAGAGGAACGGGGCAGTGTCCCCTCTGGAGGTGATACCTCAGCAGTCAGCCATCCTCAAGGGCTCAGAGGCTCTGACTTTCTCTTTGCAAAACCCTATTTTTTTCCCCCTTCCTACTGGCAAAGTCACTCTTTTTTTTTCTTTCTTTCTTTGGTCTAAGAAGGTCCAGTAAGAGCCATTTGCAAGTAGCTGGAGCTCAAGCAGCTCTGCCCAGCAATAAGACCGAGGGTTTTGAACAGTGAGAGTAACTATGAGCTGTATTATCTCCCCAGAGGCTTGTGGTCAATTATCCATGAATGGCAACTTTACATTGGATACTTTCCTGGAAGATCTGCTTTAGCTGAACTTGGCATGAACTCAAAAGGGCCCATAGCCTGTTGTTTTGGAAGGGAGCTTGGATGCCCACAGGGGTCGTTGCTGATCTAAGTGGGAGCTGATTTAGCAAGAGTGTCTGGGAGTTCACAGAAGTTTTTGTTTGTTTTTTTTTTTTTCAGCAAGCTCCTTTGGAATGGCTTCACTTTTGCTACTGAAGCTGAGCACCTCAAAGAATGGCCACGAGGTTCAGTAGGGTTTGACTGGATGGAAGTTTTTACAGCTAACCTCTTGGTGGTGTTGCTCTTCCACTTGCCAGGATTGGACATATCTTTCAGAAGTGGTCAGCACCAAGAGACAGAATCCATTCAGGTTGAAGTGGTAATGTCTCCTAAGGGGCAGCCACATAGGTACCTTGAAGGGGCACAAGCCAGCAGTGTGCACTTGCAGCCCAGAAAGCCAAGCAGAGGCTGGACTGCAGCAGGAGCAGTGTGGCCAGCAGGTCAAGGGAGGTGATTCTGCCCCTCTGCTCCACCCTGCTGAGACCCCACCTGGAGTACTGCATCCAGTTCTGGAGCCCCTATTACAAGAGGGATGTGGAGATGCTGGAGGTGTCCAGAGAAGGGCCACGAGGATGCTCAGAGGGGCTGCAGCACCTCTGCTGTGAGCACAGACTGAAAGAGTTGGGGCTGTGCATGCTGGAGAAGAGGAAGGTCCCAGGTGAC
>VWZI01022741.1:39621-66563 GCA_013396835.1 Psilopogon haemacephalus
GGGTGGGAGGTAGTGGGGGAAGAGAAGATGCAGAGGCTGCCAGGCTGCCATTTGACAGCAGTTAGCAACAATCAGCTGGGCTGATGGCTACTGGGCAGCTGGAATAGTTAGAAGCCTGCTGGGCTCCAAACTGGTTCAGAGTGAGTTAGGGTGAATCACAATCACTCAAGACTTCCACTGCTGGGAATGTGTCTAAGCTGAAGCGAGTCCCAAAGGGTGTGGGGAGAAAACCCAAGTGGGTTCCTGTGAGCTGGGGAGTTGCAGCAGCCTGGCGTGCAGCTTGTCTCGTGGCCAAGTTCAGTGAGCTCTAATTGGTAATTTTCCCTGCATTTGGGGCATGCAAATCATCTTTCCCCTTGCGAGTTCCGTAGTGTCTAGTGGGACTTGAGCTAAACTTTCAGTCCTTTCTTCTGTGGAGAAATCTTTCTCTGCTAGCCTATTATTTCACAGAATCACTGAATTTGTTAGATTGGAAAAGACCTTCAAGATCATCAAGTTCCAGTCATTAGTTTCACACTGTCAAGTCCTTGACTAAAGCAAATCCCTCAGCACAACATCTAAGCACTATGAACGGCTGTGGTTGGAAAGGACCACCAGGATCATCCAGCCCAACCTTTATCCCAGCATCCTTAATCACTAGACCATAGCCTCAAGCCCCCCATCCACTCCCTTCTGAAACACCTCCAGGGATGGTGACTCCACCACCTTCATGGAAGCCACAGACCCTCAGTAGTTTTGTGAGTCTGTATCCCCATGACAATTGGTTGGAAACAGGGCCAGGCACACCAGTAAGTATCAACTGTACAGGCCTCACTTTCTCTGGTACTGAGACCAAACCAGAAGTGTCTGGGTCAGAAAGAGCAAATCCAGGATGTCAGATGCCTGAGTCCTGTTGGCTCACCTGGCCAGGCAGGCTGTGAATTTGTGCTTAAGGGCAGCAGCTGCATTAGAATACGCTGCCGGGTTGTGGATGGATTATAGGTTTAGACACAAGCATTAAAGTTGGGCTGAGGCTGGTTAATGAGGACAATTTATGCCCATAGCTGGAAAAGAGTGATGTGATCAGGGTTTTCGGAGAGCTCAGCGTGGGCATAACTTAGTCCCTTTGTTCTTTCCTCATTTAACTGGAATTGATGCTAAGCCAGCGACGAGAACAACTGAAAAGGCAACTCTGGAAAGGGTTGTTCCTTGCTCAGTTTGTAAATTGGATATCACTGATGAGGATGGGTGCTCTGGGAGCAGTTTTGAGAGTGCTGCTAAGTCAGGAGCACAGACAGCCTGATTATAGCTAACTTGGAGCTACGGAAAGGCAAGGTGGTCAGAATGGATTTGTTCGGTGAATAAATTTGAGGTTTAATCTGAGGCAATGTCCTGTGAATAAATTTGAGGTTTAATCTGATGCAATGTCCTGAGCCTTTGGAGGCCTGTGTGTTGTGCTTTGTTCATAGAATCATAGAATCAGTCAGGGTTGGAAGGGACCACAAGGATCAGCCAGGTCCCTGCCATGCCCAGGGACACCCTACCCTAGACCAGGCTGCCCACAGCCTCTGCCAGCCTGGACAAAAACACCTCCAGGGATGTGGCCCCAAACACCTCCCTGGGCAACCCATTCCAGGCTCTCACCACTCTCATGCTCAACAACTTCCTCCTCATGTCCAGTCTGAATCTCCCCACCTCCGGTTTTGCTCCATTCCCCCTAGTCCTGCCACTACCTGATAGCCTAAAAAGTCCCTCCAGGTACTGGAAGGGGAATTTTTGTGCAAGCACAGGACAGAGATAGCTGCTGACCTTAAACCTGTCCAACACCTCCTTCTTGCTGTGCTAGAAATGGACATCCCTCCTTCAGGTGCTGGAACGTTGCTCTAATATCTGCCTGGAGCCTTCTCTTCTCCAGGCTGAACAGCCTCAACTCTTTCAGCCTGTCCCCACAGGGCTGGTGCTTGAGCTCTCTCATCATCTCTGTAGCCTCCTCTGGACCCTTCAGTGTCCCACTTGTGTATTTCCAACCGACAAGTAGGGCAGTGCAGCCCAACAGGTGCCTCAGCCCCACCTGAGTGGGTCTGTGAGATTTATCCCATGCTTAGATATTCACAGTGGTGGTAAAACGCAGGCTCCATTTGAATCAGGGGTGACATTTTTCGACTGAGGGGGTGTGTGTGTTACTCAGGTCTTTCCTTAGTGGCAATTGCAGAGTGCAAGTCCCAGCAGCCCCCTGCTAGAGATCTCTGCTGGCCTTTAGTGTCGACCAGCTTAGGTCTTTTGCAGGAGTGGCTGTGTCTGGGGAAGGAGTGTTGTGCAAGGGAGAGGGCTGATGGCATTTGGCTTGCTGAAGGGAGAAATGGTGAATAAGTCAGGCAAAAAGGATGTGTGAAGCCCAGGAACTGTGCGTGTGCAGTGGCTGTGTCTGCAGCGGAGCTGTCAGATATTTGAGCAACAAAGGAGGAGGCAGCCACGGAGCAGTTATCTTATGAAACTTGAGTGGTGCTTTGTTCAAAAGCACTTCTTGTACTGTCGAGCAAGCTGCTCTGTGCCCATATTCCCCATTACAGAAATGACTCTCCGAGCCTTAGATAAACACATTAAAGGCCGTGAGACAGAGAGAAGAGGATGGTGAGGAATTGAGAGATGCCCGAGCCAAGGCTGGAGAGAAGTCATCATGTCTCTTACTGTTGTCTGGAGGGGAAATGCTGAACAGTTTCTGGTATGTTTGTTTGGAGCTTTGTTTTGTTTTTTATTTGTGGGGGTTTTTTTGGGGTTTTTTTGGTTGGTCAGTTTTGTTTGGGTTTTTTTTTGCCAAGGATGTGTGTGTGATTTCTCTGCTTGTTCACCCTCTAATGCACCCAGAGACCTAATAAGAAGTTTCCTTCTGTTGGCAAACGTTGCTTCTCTCCTGTCCCTTTCACCGTCACCACTACAAGAGTGCTTCTCCTGATGAGCCAGAGAGGTGAGGGCTCATTTCCCAGGGAGTGCTTGTTAAAACTCTCTGCTGGATTAAATGAAAAGGTTTCCCCCTCAAGCTTACATCCTCTGTGGTGACCCAGGGAGGGAGGTTAGCAAAATCTGCCTCCTCCCGACAGCATTTCCTGTTTGCACTTGTCTGGGTGGTATTTCTCCTGTGGCCAGGACTCCCCTCGCTTCTCTGCTGCTGCTGCTTTATGTGTGGGATTTGGCATCTTCTTGTAACAAGCAGGGGAGAAATGCCAGAGCTGCTTATTCTCTTCCAATCCCTCTGGGACTTCGATGTTTCATCTCGGCAACACAGCAGCTCTGCACCTCTAATTGGACGCTCTTTGGTGTTAAACTGTTAATCAAACACATAGGTTACTGTTTGGAAGTCTTTCCCTGTGTGTCACTTAGGCTACAAGCAGGATTAAAAAGCTCCTCTCGTTCCAATTAATGCCTCTCAGATGCGGCATCGCTTACAAATTTGGGCTTCAGCTCTGCTTTCCTGTGCGAGGTTGTTGCTGCAAGCCACGACTCCAGCAGCTCGCTTTTGCAGCTGGTTCTGTGCAGCTGCACTTTACATGTACCTGCACCTCCTGGCTCCGGCTGCATCTTCAGTTTGTTTTTTTTTGCAAGGCTTCCTCACTCCGTCGTGCAGACTTCTCTGCCCCTCTTCTGTCTGCTCCCAAGCCTATCACCTCTATGCTTTCTTGTGCATATTCTTAGCTTGGCATCTGTCCTCTTTCCCACCTCCTTTCAGATGCATATGCTTACTGTCTTTCAAATGCACACCCAAAAAAAATTCTCACTCCATTAAAAAAAAAAAAAAAGAAAAAAAGAAAAAAAGAAAAAAAAAACACAAACCAGGTCTTACAAACATCATCTTCAGCTATTCACAAATTACCTCCTTCTTGCCTCAAAGTGCAGGCAGGCTTTTGGAGCTCCCGTGCATCAAAATGTACTTTGGCTGATAGATGGGAGATTAATCTATTTATTTCGCTTACAGCTTTGGCAGCTATAGAATCATAGAATAAAAAGAAGCAAAACCAGCTTTCCCCCCGCCCCCCCATTTTTTTGGCTTTTTCTTTCTTTACCATAAACCACTTATTGGAGGTTGATTTGGTCGAGGCTTTTGTATTTCCCTTTTTTCTTCTTGAATCTGCTAGGGACTTTTAAGTGAAATAAATAGATTAATCTTCATTCTGCAGCCTAGAAGATCAGGTTGATGCATCTAAGAGCTTTTTTTTGGGTTTTTTTTACTTCTCCCCTTAGACTTGTGATATGTCCACAGATCCCATTCATATTTCAGAGCTTCCTTCATGTGTAAAGAGGCTCTGGTGCTAGCAGTAATTCTTCACTAGCAGCAAATAGGGGAGTTAGTGCTTGTTGGATTTCTTTTCTTCTGAGGCAGCTGAAAATTTTCCTTCAAAGCATTTTTGATAAAAGTGAAATTTGGTGGGAAAATATCACTCGTTGGCAGGGGAGAAGAAAACACCCAGAACATGAAGACCTCCTTCAAAAGACAAAGCTGGGAATTTTGCAGGGCTGTGTGTGTCTTGAAGAAGGTTCAATTGCTGTGAGCCAAAGAGCTGAAAGCAGATTTCTGAAAGTGTATCTACTTATCAAAACAGAGCTATGGAAGGGAAAGAAAAAAAAAAGTGGCAGAACTGGGAAAGTCTTTGGGTTTGAGGAAAGGAAAATGGTTTTCTGAGCAGCTCTGGTGGGGTGTTTTTTTTTGTGGTTTTTTTTTTTTTTTTGTTTGTTTTTGTTTTTGTTTTTGTTTTTGTTTTTTTTTCCTGCAGTGAAAGGGTATAAACTGTGTGTATGGAGGGCTTGTGGAATGGTTCCTTAAAGCATCATCCTTGGCAGACTCTAAAGCTGCTGTCCAGGTGATTTGGGTTTTTTCCTTCCAGTGTGTGCATTTCATGGAATCATAGAATCAACCATAGAAAGAGACCTCCAAGCTCATCACCCAGCCCTAGCCAATCAACCAGACCATGGCACTAAGTGCCCCATCCAGGCTTTTCTTGAGCACCTCCAGGGACAGCAACTCCATCACTTCCCTGGGCAGCCCATTCCAATGGGAATTAAAAAGTTAGTTTGCATCATAGGTTAGTGAAAAATAGCAATAGAATCATAGAAAGATTTGGGTTGGAAGGGACCTTAAAAATCATCTGGTTCCAACCTCCTGCCATAGGTAGGGATACCTTCCCTCTAGAACAGGTCGCTCAAGGCTTCATCCAACCTGGCCCTGAACGTGTCTAGGGAGGGAGCAGCCACAACCTCCCTGGGCAACCTGTTCCAGTGTCTCACCACCCTCACTGGAAAGAACTTTCTCCTGACATCCTGTTTAAATCTCCCCTCTGCCAGTTTAAATGAGTTCTAATGTTATCAAGTTGATGTCTGTAATGGGACTTTTGTAAGCACGACTCTGAGGGGGGCAGTTGGGGCTTTCACACTCGCAATTCACTGTGCCAATAATGCTTAGGAGTACTGGTGGACTCTGAGGGGATCTGACAGGTCTGTGACATGCCTGCAGAGTGGATAATTGAATGGTGATGTCCTGTGACTCAGCCCGAAGCTGTAGCTGCTGAGGTCTCCCTCTATTCGCAGGTCTGTGCTTGGTGATGCTGGGGGAAAGTTGAGTTGGAGATAGCTGAGCCTGTGTGCAGCTTGTACGAGGAACCAGGCTGGGTCTGCTTCTGTCTCTAGGCAATGATAGGAAAAGTTCATCAGGCTTTGCTAATGCTGGGGAGGATTGAGAAGGGTGAAACAAGAGAAGGCTCAGGGTGGTGGAGAGAGAAAGTTAAAGGAAGCAATCCATAAATGTCAGGCATATATTTGTCCTTCTGCTTCACTGCCTCCAGAATTCTTTTCCCCTTGAAGTTTGCTTCTTTTTCTGGAAGTCACGAAGGGGGGGAGGGAAAAAAAAAAATAAAAAGAAAAAAGAAAAAGAAGGAGATAAAATAACACAGCTAGGAGGGTGGGGGAAAAAAAACCCCACAACTAAAATCCATTTTATGTCTCAGGTGAGCAGGTGTTTATCATTAATATCACCTTCCCTTGTATATCACCTGTGCGGGTGCCAAGGGAGCGACCCTGGCGGGGCTGTGGTGTGATGGGGAGTCCGAGGTCCTTTTATACTCCTGGCACCTGGGGAAGAGAGATACCACCAGCCTGTCTCTCACCTCGGATGAGTTCATCCCTGGCAAGCTGCAGCGTGAGTGTTGGGAGGACAAAGCGAGAAAGAGGCGAGGCAGGGTGGCTGGAAGCGAAGCAGCCTCTTCAATGCCGGCGAAAAGCAAGAAAGGGAAAAAAAAAAAAAAAAAAGGGGAGACGCCGTTTTTATAGGAACATAGAAATTGCTAGACTGGAACAGAGCTCTGCTTCATATTGTTAAGCAGCCTTCTTTAGTACTAGCTGCTTCCAGAACCGGTGGAAGGAGGCTTTGCCCCAAGGGGTGATTCTTCTAACCCTCAACCACGGGGTGTTAGCCGGTGCCTTGCAGCATGAAGGGCTTACACGCCACCTCGAATCTTATTTTCTCTCTCTCTCTCTCTTGCTTTTTTCAACGATTGTAATTGTAGCTTCTCATTCTCTTTATGGATGTCTGAGCCTTCTCCGAATCTTACCGAGCTTTTTGGCTGCAACAGTACCTAGTGGTAGTGATTTAGCCATGCTAATTATGCATTTTGCAGAGGAAAACATATTGTTCCTAGCTTTAAATGGAGCGATTTTTCAGTTTAATTGAACTTACATCTTTGTATCCCTGGGGCAGGCTTGCAATTTAATTCCTCCACTCCCCCTGAGACAGGCAGGCACTTCCTCAAGCCCGGCAACAGTCACTTGTTGAAAGGTTTTTCAGGTTCCTTCCCTCTTGTCAGTTCCATTTAAATGTGAGCCCCTCTGCAGATGAAGCCTTGCAAGAGGAAATCTCTTTCTCTGCTCGTCGAGAGAATGAAAAAGGCTCTGTGAAGTTGTTTGTTGATATTTCCTGACAGTTTCTCAGAATTCCTTGCTGCTCTGCAGCTGTTAAATGTGTTGTCTCAGCTGTGAGGATTACTCTAGCTTTGCTTGAGCTGCATTTTCTCACCATTCATCAAGCTTCTGGTGATGCACAGAAAGATCCATCAACACCAAAGCCACCTCCGAACAAGCATTTGGGTAAAAGTCTGCCTTGCAGAAGATTGAAGTTGCTGTCAGTTTTTAAAGGGTGTTTGTGGTTTCTCAGTGAGCTGGCAGATGATGGCATGGGGGCTTTGCAGCAGAAGTAAATGGAGATTGCATGAGGATAAAACACAGGTTGGGGTTTTGGAAAGCCTGCTCCTGGCATTGCCTACCAGGACTGCAGAGCAAAGTGCCAGCGCAGCTGGAGGCACCATGCCCTGTCTCTCTAGGATGCAGCCCATTTCCAGGGCTCTCCTGGTCCAGCTTGCTGGGAGCAGATGTGGCAGGGCAGGTGGCAAACAGATTTTGCAGGGTGGTGGTGTCTGTGGAAGTGCAGACAGAAATGGCAATGCACCTGGATTTCTTCAGGTTGGATGAGAGGAGGGAGCGAGAGGGAGAGAAGAGAGGTGGCTGCTGTTTGGGGATAAGATGGAATGGAATGGAATAGAATGGAATAGAATGGAATAGAATGGAATAGAATAGAATAGAATAGAATAGAATAGAATAAAGCCAGATTGGAGGAGACCTCCAAGCTCATCCACTCCAACCTATCACCCAGCCCTATCCAATCAACTAGACCATGGCACTAAGTGCTCCATCCAGTCCTTACTTGAACACCATTGGTGTAGCAACTTCAGGAGAGTTTTATTCTGTGATTTAACTTTTTATTCTGCCTTTTGGCTTCTGCTGTCTGGTTTTTTTGTTTGTTTTTTTTTTTGTGGTTTTTTCTAATGTGCAAAAATCTCAGGATATCAGGAAGCTGTGGTGATAGCAAGAAAGAAGAGTAGCATCTCACGTGGTCATTAAAAATGTATAAGCAGTTTCAGCAGCAAGCTGCTTCCTCCAAGAAACAAATCGTCCAGTAATTCTGCTTGGTATTTAGGGACTTTTATCTCCAGAGAGAATTCAGAACTCTTCAGCACAGTATTGATTTATTTTGCTCTCTTAAATTTTCAAAGGTAACAATGGGAAAGGGCTTAGTAGAAAAAGAATGAGATACTTGTGCTGTGCTGAGAGAAGCCAGGGGGCCAGCTCATGAGCCACCAGGTATCCAAGCAGCCCACGTAGCACCCTGAAGGACCTATGAAACTCTTTCCAACTGGTCCACTGCAGATTGACTGCTTTAAAAATGTCTGTCAGCCAGGCTTGCTGGCTATCAGCACACTGCCAGGACAATAAAGAGAAACCATTAATGCAAGAGCTGTAAATGTACAGCCTGACCTGTTCTCGGTGGAAACCTCACTAAAGGAAGTTGGTTTGATTTATTTCCAGCAAGCTGTGGTGAGGCTGAGGCTGAGGCTGAGGCTGGGATAAGTCATCTGCGCACGCACAAGAATTAGTGCAGCAAGTTGCTAAATGCCCTTCTTCTCTTTAAGTGTTTGCCTGGCTTCCAAGCCTTTCATCTTTGTGCTGCATGAAAGAGGAATGTTATCTTCTTCCCTTCTCTGTGTGGAGTTTTTGGGCTGCACTGGAGTCAATACCTTAGTTGTACCTATGATTCACTGCTGCACCTGGGCAGAAAGCCTATTTTATGGCTTCTCATGGGGAGATGAGAGTGAGAACCAGGTGCACCTTGCAGCTGTAAGGATGCAAAAGCTGTTGGGAGGATGGCTAGCTCAGCATGACAAAAATTACTTTGCAATGAAAGGTTTTGAACTGTGTTTACCACCTTTTTGTGTCTGGATTTAGAGAGTAGGAGGCAGGAGGAATGTGGGGAGTGGGGAGGTGAAGAGAGCGCTGAAACGCCTCTTTGTTCCTTTGAGAGCAGAAACCTTGATGTTAGGCTAAGAAGAAAAAACCCTCTCTATCCCTTCCCTTTCATCCTGCACCTTGCACCCCGTTGTCTGTTCCCACTTCTCTGTGGCACAGGTGTGATGGTAGAGAAATGTCCTTGTGTCGTGCTCCCTGGGTGTTCTGCAAGCACCTTCATCGAGCAGATGGTCTATGGGCATGGGTGGCAGGAGTCTGTAGTTCTCCAGCCTGGTGAACCCCAAGGTGCACTTCTATTGCTGACAGCTGTTCTTGGGTTGGTGCTGGGAAAAGCAGAGTAGTGGGAAGCTGTTGTGAGCAGTGGGTAATATGTTAGGTGAACACAGCATCCCTCTGTGCTCCATGTCCTAGGTAATTACAGCCCTGCCGCTCACATAGCAGAGCACAGCAGGTCCCCTCTGGTTAATATTTAGCTTTGCTGTTAACTCTAAGCTGGTAATGCAGAGGCAGCTGCTTCTCTGGCAATCTTGCAGGTCAACTCTTCACCGAACCAGGCTGCAAGCAGGGAGGTGGCCTGGAGGTCTATCCCTCAGAGGTAGAAGTCACAGGACCCTTTGCTGTTCATAGTTTGCCTCCAGTGGTTGCCCTCATACAGTTTCTTTGCAGAGCCTGAAATGAGGAGCACCCATTTTAGCCTGGTGGTCCCACAGTGAGGTGGGATGCTCACAGGGATGTCAGCTCTTCAGCTGGCTGGCAGGCATTGGCCTCCACAGCTGTGGCTGGAAACTGATAGGGTTTTATCTGCCTGTGCTGGGTTGAGGCTAATGGGAATATTTTAGTGAGAAAAATTAGATGATAGGCTGAGATGCTAGTGGGAGCTTCCCAAGGGAGATGTGAGCCAAAAAGAGACCAAGCCACAGGTTGTGGAGGTATTCAGGGGCTCACTGCCCTTGTGTTGCCTCCATTTCCATGACCATATCTCAATACTTCATCTGCCTTCCTTCCCTGTCCGGAAAAAGCAGGGATAGTCCCTCCAGAGAGTGCAGGGAGGAGGTGGCACAAGCCTAAATGTAATCTTAAAATAGCTGAATTTGAAAAAGTGGAAGTGGAAAGCTTCATCCTTCTCAAACAAAAACTCCTGGTGGCATCAGAGGCAGATTAAAGACTCTGCCTGTGTCAGGGCTTCAATATTTGGCCCAAGAATTAGACAAATGGAATGGCCTGAGAATGTCTGCCAGAAAATCGGAGAAGGGAAGAGATAAGGTAACAGCTGAAACACTCAAAGTCAGCATTTAGGGATATTGCTGCCTGTGGAGATAATTTCCCCAACTTGAGAGACAACCATTCCTCTTTAAAAAGGAAAATCTACTGTCCACAGAGCTGTTTAAAATGGGATTGGTTAAAAATTTGTTTAAGCTTGCTGCAGGAGTCTGCTCTGGAGCAGCCACTGCCAATATCTGCACTAATGATAGGTTTGTGGATTTTCCACTTAGTGCTTTTCATTTTGACAGGGTTTGGATTGTGTAAGTTAGACCTTGGAAGGGAAGAAAAAAAAATACAATTAAATTGGTCCTGCTCTGGGTATTGTCCTGAATTTCCTTGCTCGTGCCAGGGAGGGAAGGAGTTGGTGACTGTCTGTGATGCTGGAGCAGTGCAGAGAATTGGTTTCTAATTTGGTGGCCAAAGTGGCTCTCTGTCTGCAACTCAGATTCCTCAGATTGCATTTGGGTATGGAAATATAAATCCTCTCCTAAAAGCAGAAGTCAGTGTTGTGTTTTCCGTTACAGGCTGCTTTGAGCCAAACAAACAAACAAACAAACAAAAAAAAACAAAACCAAAATGAGGAGGGAAAGAAAAGAACAAAACAAACCACAAACAAGAAAAGAAAACTAGAGATGTGACTCATTATTGATTTCCACTTGGTTTTGTGGAAACCCTAAAGATGCCAGGATGAAATATTAGGATTTTTCCTTGTGGTTTTTTTTTTTCCCCCTTTTTTTTTTTTTTTTTTTTTTTTTTTGTTAGAAGCTCTTTGCCCAGTTTGACTTCAAATCCTGAATAATTCATCGTCTGTAAATAGCTTCCTCCTCCTTTGGTAAATAGACTCCTTGTCCCAAGTGCTTGGCAAGCTCGAAGCAGGCTCATCGTGCTGAGTCGCTGGTGCCCTTTGTTCTCTCTCCGCAGAGTTATGTCATGCCCAGACCACCAAAGGACTCCATGAGGATTTATAGAAGATGCCCCGGGTCTTGGCGCCTCTGGTGCTCCTTCTGCTGTGGCTGATGAAGGTGGCTGCCAGCCCCCATTCCCTGAGGATTGGTGAGTACACAGCTTGCTCTGCCTGCCACCAAACTGCCCTTCTGCCACCCTGTACAGGTGCTCGGAAGCTGAGCCTTGCCTGTGCTGTGCTCCTTGCTCGCTCAGGTGGGGCTGAGGCACCTGTTGGGCTGCACTGCCCTGCTTGTCTGTTGGAAATACACAAGTGGGACACTGAAGGGTCCAGAGGAGGCTACAAAGATGATCAGAGAGCTCAAGCATCAGCCCTGTGGGGACAGGCTGAAAGAGTTGAGGCTGTTCAGCCTGGAGAAGAGAAGGCTCCAGGCAGACCTTAGAGCAACGTTCCAGCACCTGAAGGGGGAACGTCCATTTCTAGCACAGCAAGAAGGAGGTGTTGGACAGGTTTAAGGTCAGCAGCTATCTCTGTCCTGTGCTTGCACAAAATTTCCCCTTCCAGTACCTGGAGGGACTTTTTAGGCTATCAGGTAGTGGCAGGACTAGGGGAAATGGAGCAAAGCTTGTGGTGGGGAGATTCAGACTGGATGTGAGGAAGAAGTTGTTGAGCATGAGAGTGGTGAGAGCCTGGAGTGGGTTGCCCCTGCAGGGAGGTGTTTGGGGCCAGATCCCTGGAGGTGTTTTTGGCCAGGCTGGCAGAGGCTGTGGGCAGCCTGCTCTAGGGTAGGGTGTCCCTGGGCATGGCAGTGGGGTTGGAACTGGCTGCTCCTTGTGGTCCCTTCAACCCTGACTGATTCTTTGATTGTATGATAAGAAGCTCATCTATTCCTATTTCCATTTGCAACTTTCCCAGGTGACACTTGGAGTAAAATTACTTCTCCCCTCTGCTAGTGGAGCATGGAGCAGCTGAGAAATATGGCAAGGGAGGGTCTGTGCTGGCAGGAGTCAGGGAAGGGTGGCTGGGTGGTTTATATCCCCAGTGCCTGTGATTCATGTGGAGCACTCATGCTGCCTGGTCCTGGCTCTGCAGACAGCATTTCATGTTGATCAGCAGATCCTCCACTTGAGCCAGCAGACAGGGATGGACTATATATTACCAGGATGCTCTAGCTGAAAGGTCACTCACTGTGCCCCATGCCCCAGCTATCCCCTTCTGTGGGGGAAGTACTGTGGGTGCTTGGGAGTGTGAGTGAATGGCTAAGCAGCCCCAGGTCCCTCAGCCTCTCCTCAGCAGGCAGTGCTGCAGTCCCCTCATCACCCTCGTAGCCCTCCACCGGACTCTCTCCAGCAGATCCCTGTCCCTCTTCAACTGGATGTGTGTTAGGATGTTGCAAAGGCAATGCAGGAGTCAGGATTTCAAAGGAGAGGTTGGCAAGGGTAGAGGAAGGAACTTTGCTGGTCCTTCGTAAAGGCTCTGGAGATTGTGGCTTCTGTGCCAGGTAAGAGTGGCCACAGACCCTGCAGCCTCCACTCACCTCCTGTCTCCTGGGGATGGGACAACAGAATCCTGACCTGGGACCCTGCTAATTCACACAGAGGAGCCTGAAGCAAGAATTTCCTGTGGGAGGGGAAGCTCAGGTAGTTCTTTTGCTTCATCTCTACTGATTCTGCTTTGCCTCATGGCCCCTGAGCTAACTTCTTGTGGCTGCTCCTTCCCTGGAGGTGTTCAAGGCCAGGTTGGATGGGGCCTTGAGTGACCTGTTCTAGTGAGAGATGTCCCTGCCTATGGCAGGTGGTTGGAGCTGGATGATCTTTGAGGTCCCTTCCAACCTAAACCATTCTGTGATTCTCTGAAGGAGGTGTCTGAAGCAGAAGAGCAAAGAGATGAGGAGGGGTTTGGGGCTTTGGTTTCATTTCTCCAAGAGACACTTTTATTTTAACAATAAATCCAGAAAGAACAAACAAACAAACAACAAAACTGAAAAAAAAGTTAATAAAAAATAAAGTACAAAATAAAAGGAGAGGGGAAAAAAAAATATCACCAGCAGCCCTGAAATCATCCCCAAATGCATGGTTTTTGGCAAGGCAGGGAGACATGTTATCTAGCAACATAAATCAAGGCACTACACCAAAAAAAGAAAAGAGGGCAGCAGGAACATTTAAATATCCAAAGACAAATATTCGAAGAAAATGCAACATTTGAAATCATTCTGGAAGCCATCTGGTCACAGAGCACCAAAATGCACAGTTGTATGGCTGAAAATGGGAGGTGAACAGAGGCACTGCCACCTCTGGCTCCCTCTCCCAGTTGCTGGCAGAGCTGCCTGCCTGCTGTGCTGCCTTCCAGGGCAGGAGGAGGCAAGGAGGTGCTTGGCTTGGGCTTTTAAACTGAGCACTGAGCTTGCTTACTGCTGCTTTCTTGGGGTTTCAGGTGGATCTTGGCCCTGCTGTTCCCCAGCAGAGTTTCCAGGCAGCAGATTGCTTGCTCTTGGAGTGACATTTTGCTTGCCTGGATGGGACCAGCAGTGAGTGTTGCATTGCAGTGAGCTTTAGAGGCATCATCTGTGCAAAATGGTGAGCAGGTTATAGGCTACAGGGTGACCTTCCTATGCCTTTGGCATGCATAGGAGCAATCTGTGGGATTTTGTATGCTCTGTTTCTCTCCCTGATACCCAGCCAAAAGAATTGGCACAATTTTTTTTTTTTCTTCTCCCCCAGTATTTTTTTTCTACAGCCTTTTTCCCACCCCCCAGCCTTACTTTTCTCCATGGGTAAATGCTGAGGTCCTAATTCCCTAGCTAGAGGCTTGCCCACAAGAGGAGTTGCAGGTTTCCTGGAGACCTGCCTTGGGATATGTGGCCTGCCAGCACACCCAGCCCTTGGAGTTGGGAAGTGCTACTGGGTGCCTGAGTTTCAGTCCTGTGTCCTGCTCACTTCATGCCTCATTGGGCTCATTTAAGCTCTTGTAGGTAGAGTTTGGCCTATATTGATTTTATTTTGTGGTTTGTTTTTTTTTTTTAAGGCTTTCACATTTCATTCAGGACTTAGAATCATAGAAGTTGAGCATGGGAACCTTTGTTTTCCCAGACACAGAGCATTGGGACCCAGAATCACAGAATCAGTCAGGGTTGGAAGGGATCATAAGGATCATCCAGTTCTAAGCCATCTGCCATGCCCAGGGACACCCTACCCTAGAGCAGGCTGCCCACAGCCTCTGCCAGCCTGGACAAAAACACCTCCAGGGATGTGGCCCCAAACACCTCCCTGGGCAACCCATTCCAGGCTCTCACCACTCTCATGGTGCAGAACTTCCTCCTCACATCCAATCTGAATCTCCCCACCTCCAGCTTTGCTCCATCCCCCTAGTCCTGTCACTCCCTGATAGCCTAAAAAGTCCCTCCCCAGCTTTTTTCTCGGCCCCCTTCAGACATTGGAAGGCAGCAATAAGGTCACCTGGGAGCCTCCTTTCTTAGGAGTCCATAGAGAGCTGTGCAGGAAGAGGAGGAAGAGAGGTGACCACCTCCTTGTTGATGCATGAGTTAGTTAATTTGCTTGGCTGAAACAATATTCCCCCCCCCCCAAATATTGTCAAGACCCAGTTAAGTTCATTAAGGTGAAGCAGGTTCACAGTGGATTGTCATTTGCTGCTGAAGAGTGGGGAGAGGCAGAGGAAAATAACAGTGATCATTTGTTAGCTATTTGCCCTTTTAATTTTCCTTTCATTACTCTTCTAGGGGAGTGATATTTCATTTGTGTTTTCCTAGTTATGTGCATAAATCCCCTGCAGAGATGCCAGATCCTTGCAGCAGAGCCTTGTCTAGACTTACCCTTGGATTCTTTGCAGCTATCCCCAGGTACTGCTGTGTTACAGCTCTTGAAGAGCAGCCAGCAGAGCCCCATCCCTTAGCCAGTCCTGACTGGGCTCGTGGCTACTTCCAGGATGGAAGGAGTTGGTCCTCTATAGGAAAAGGCAGCTGAAGCTGTTCAGAGAGGCTGCATGCTGCTGGCAGCTGCTGTCACCTCATACCTAATCTTGGGACATTCCCAGTGGACTCCAGGAGACAGTTTTCCCCCATGAGAACAGTTAAGGATTGGAATCATCTCTCAAGGGCAGCAGTGGATTCTCCTATTTCAGTCAGTCTTAAGACTCAGCTTGGCAGGATGCTGAGCCAGCTCATGTTGACTCCACTGTCACCTGGAAAGGTTGGAGCAGATGATCCACCTCTTCTATGAGGACAGACTGAAGGAGTTGGGGCTGTTCAGTTTGGAGGCTCCCAGGTGACCTTATTGTGGCCTTCCAGGATCTGAAGGGGGCTGAGAAAAAAGCTGGGGAGGGACTTTTTAGGATATCAGGGAGTGATAGGACTAGGGGGAATGGGGCAAAGCTGGAGGTGGGGAGATGCAGATTGGATGTGAGGAGGAAGTTGTTGAGCATGAGAGTGGTGACAGCCTGGAATGGGTTTCCCAGTGGGGTGGTTGGGGCCACATCCCTGGAGGTGTTTAAGGCTGTGGGCATGTCCCTGGTCATGGCAGGGGGGTTAGAACTGGCTGATCATTGTGGTCCCTTCCAACCCTGACTGATTCTGTGATTCTGTGATGATTCTTGGGGTCCTCTGCAGCCTGGCATTCTGTGACTGTGTGAGTCTCTAACTCATTCCTCTCTAAGGTGATGAGTCAAAAGTGCTTTTCTTCAATGCTTCTGATGCCATAGGCTAGGGCAGAGCATTCAGGCTCCCTGCATGTTGGTGTCTGAGGAGAATGTGGCTGCTGGGTGCTCCCTGTGTGCAGGCAGGGGCTTGCTGCTCCCACAGGCTCTGCCACAGTTTTCCTGGATTGTACTGGGCAGCTTCCCTGCCTGCAGGGGCAGGAGGCTGATTAGCATGGTGGAAGTGACAGTGAAAACTGCGGGAGCAGAGTGAGAGCTTCCCAGCCAGGAGCCCTGGGGGAGAGCAAGTGGGAACCAGGCTGAGCTGAGAGTACTTGAGTGGTACTTGAGGGATGTGGAGTCCTACATCACTGCTTCATTTTGCTGTGATTTGAAACAGTGAGGGGCCTATTTGGCATACTGACTGAGGACTGGGTACCAGAGAGGGAGGGATTGATTGTTTCCTCCACTGTAGAGGTTTCTACATGAATTGTGTGTGGGCAAGGTTGAATGCACTTAGCTTAGCATTGACTGAGCCACGTGCTCCAGGGAGCCTTCATGGAAGACAGAGGGGCTTGATGCACAGCAGTGTGTCAGAGGTTCACAGATGGTGTAGGGCTGGAAAGGACCCCCAAAGGTCATCTTATCCAACCCCCCCCCTGCAGTCAGCAGGGACACCTCCAGCTACATCAAGCTGCACAGGGACACTTCGAAGATGATCTTGAATGTCTCCAGGGATGGGCTCTCAACCACAGCCCTGGGCAACCTGTTCCAGTGCTTCACCACCCTCACCATGCAGAGCTTCCTCCTGATCTCCAACCTAAGTCTCCCCTGCTCCAGTTTCAAACCATTGCTCCTCATCCTATCACTCCAAGCCTTTCTAAACAGTCCCTCCCCAGCCTTCCTGTAGCTCCTCTTCAGATACTGCAGTGTAGCTCTAAGGTCTGCTCTGCCCTGCCATTAGTGGCTCAGTGGGAGAAATGCATCCATGGCAAGTGCCAGGCACCCCAGTACCCACAGGGCTTGTGCCACTCCAGCAGGCAGTGCCCCTTGCCTGGCTGGGCAGATCGGTGTGGGATGGTCGTGAGCCTCTCCAGGCTGTGTTTTACCACAGAAAACATAATGAGCTCGTGGTCTACAGCAAAGGAATCCTGCTCCACGGTGGTATGAATAATAAATAATAAGCAGATTTCTATCTCAGATCAATGCTGCAGGGCATGGATGGAGCAGAGGTGTGGGTTCAGCGAGGCAGACCATCTCTTTATGTGTTTTGCACCTCTGTGGCAGAGTTATTTTTACTGATCTGTTCCTGTTCATTAATGTCTGAGAGGCAGGCTGCATTTTGCATCCCAAAAGGCCCCAAGCTTTGTTCTGATTCATTATATATCCACATCCCCCTTGTATAGGTATAGATCTCTGTGTGCAGAGCATCTGGATGGGAGAGTCAGCTGGTACTGGTGGAACAGAGCCATGTTGATCAAGCAGCAAATCAACACAGCTCTCTGTTGTTTGCATTTGCTCCTCTAATGGAAATTCTTTGCTCCCTAGCAGAGGTGGAGCTGCAGTGTGGGCATCTGCTGCCCCATGCTGTACTGCTTTGGAGATCTGGAAGGTGACCGAGTGCTAATTCAGCAGGAAGAGGAAAGTTTGCTTTAAGGAGAAGGAGCCAGGGAGAGAGGAGCTGGTCACTGGAAAGGTCAAGTGCATCTCTTCTCCAAGCACACTCCCAGGGGTGTGTGGATATGTGCACATAGAGAGGATTGCTTCAGAGGTCTGATGTGTTTTTACTTTTGTTCCTGAACAACAAATATTCTCCCTGAGCCAAGGATCAGGGTCTGAGAGCCATATAACCTGCTTTATATCTAAATACTGTTACTGCCCCTGGGCAACACTTTGTGTATTTAGCTGCTGAGCCATGTTTAATACAGATCTTTTCGTTTCGTGGAGTGAAAGCTACTCACAGCTCTCTGTCATTCCTCTCATTATTTTTTCATATATATATATGTATGAATAAAAAAGTCAATTACGTGAATGAAAGATACTTGGTTCCCAGCCTAAACAGCTGCCAAAATTAGTTCCAGCTCCGAGCCAAACTCAGCAAAGCTGGAATTTCTGCAGAAAAGCTCCAGTGTGGCAGGAGGGAGGTTTGTGCATTAAGCTGCACTACAGCTGACTGCTGCCCAGCCACTGGCCCTCGGCTCTCCGTGCGGGCAGTTGAGGAAGGATGGATTTCACTCACACTGTGCTGAGCTCCACCTCACTGGGGAATAAGCCTGGGTGAGAACTCCTTAGCAGCCCCTCGCTGGAGTGAGTGCCATTCTGCTGCAAAGCCATGCTGACTTGATAGAGAGCAGCTGTCTTGGCAGCTCAGAGCACCTGAAAACTTAGTGCCGGCGTCAGCAATATTTGGAGCTTCGAATTTGTTCCTCCCTGTGGACCAATTAAGTTGCATTTAAAGAGCCACCCGAATTGAGCAGGAGTTTGTTTTTTTTCTTTTTATGTGGACAGGAGCTGAGTTGAATTACAGGATGTGAATAGGCACATAGAGGAAGCAAGCTCTCCATCCAGGCAGCAGCTGCTCAAGTGGGAGGGCAGGGAGCAGTTATAAGGCTGAGTGCTGGGGAGGGAGCACCTGTGGATACCTGGCTGAGGAATGTGGCTGCTTGCTTGCAGGGAGGTGCATGTCTGTGGTGACTGAAATGTGATTTGAAGGCTGATTGCAAGAAGACCCAGGTTTCTAAAGGCACAACCTCTCTGAGAAGCCAGCCTGGGGGATGGCAGAGGGGAGGAGGAAGCCAGCGAGGCAATGCCAGCTTGTAGAGTGCTGGAGCAGAGCTGGGATCCTCACACTGTGAGTGTAAGGTAGGGTTCCTTTCTCTGCCTTGTGCTCAGAGGTTTGTTCCTTGTCCTCCTTTTCTTCCTCCTCTTGGCAAGTTCACTTGTCCTTGCTCTGTAGGTGGGTTGGACTGCAAGCTCAGGAGCCACTTCTCCTGGATGCAATGTGTGCAGTGCTCAGCTCAGTGAGGTGTTAAAGCCTTCTTGCTAGCATCAGGCACTGCAGGGCTGCTGGGCAGCATTCCCAGAAAAGGTGCTTTTGACCTGCAAAGGCATTTATCTCAAGTGCCCCTCTGCAGCTAATTGCTTGTGACTCAGTTTAAGATAAATACACCCCTGTAAAGCCAAAAAAAAAAAAAACAAACCCCAGGTTGTCCTGGACTGGGTTCAGAAGCTCCAGCTCTTGATATCCAGGTGTTTTGAATCTACAGCATTTGAATAATTCCCAGTCCCAAAAATAGAGAACAACCTGCTGACAAAGGAGCTGAGACAGGTCCTGGGTCTCTGCATGCTGCTGTGCTTTGACCTCTCCTAGGGCTAGATCCTGCCCTTCCCTACAAAGTCTTGCTCCTGGCTTTGTGCTCCTCTTGCTGCTCTTCTCCCTCTGATGGGATTGAAGCTACCCATTGCTCCTTGCACTCACATTTACATAGGAAGTTTCATTTAGGAGAAGTGCCCAATGACAGGACAAGGGGCACTGGGTGGAAGCTGAGGCATGGGAAGCTTCATTTAAACATGAGGAGGATTTTTTTCCCAGTGAGGGTGACAGAACCCTGGAACAGGCTGCCCAGGGCAGTTGTGGAGTCTCCCTCTCTGGAGATATGCAAACCCTTCCTGGATATGTTCCTGTGTGATCTGGTCTAGGAGAGAGATGCTGCTCTGCAGGGGGGGGTTGGCCTGGATGAGCTTTTGAGGTCCCTTCCAGCCCCTGACATTCTGTGATTCTGAGCATGGAGTGAGAAGGGAGCAAAAAGGAGGCTGTGCAGTGGAGGAGCAGCTTAGGCAGGCAATTGCCAGCTCTCACTTGACCTGTGCCAAATGAGGACTGTGACTGGAGGAAGGCTGCAGGGAGGGACAGCTCATTTTCCCAAAGACACTGCTAATGAATTCCTTTTGCACCTCCAGACACTGTAGGGGTTTGGAGAGGCTGAATGGAACTTTATGTGAAAATGATGGCTGAATGTCAATTCCACTGTCAGAGTCAATTTGGGAGCCAGAAAGTGCTAAAAGAATTAAGATTATTAAATGGAAATAAGTCAACTTGGTGGAGATGAAATAGGGTTTAAATGAGTGAAATTATCTGTGGATTACCCTTGTTAGAGCACTGCTTCATTTAATAAACCAGGTTTTAATCTGCTGCTGAATTTTAATCTGAAGGAAAAGCTCAGCCTTGGGGGGTATGTGCATGTGATGAAGGGGGAGGACTGCCTGTGCCATCAGGCTCCAGAGTGGAGCCACAGGAGCCAAGAGGAGGTAGTGGTTTGCCCATGAGTGCTTTGCACTTCCATAAGGATCTTGTCTGCTGCTTTGTAAATGGCTTGGCCACCAATACCATCTGCTCTTCAACGTGTTTGTTGTTGCTTCTTCTCTTGAGACAGTTCCTATGTCTTGTGTGTGTTCTTAGCAAAAAATTAGAGCTACAGAGTTTTTTTGAAGTGTCTTTTTGTTTTTGTGGTATGTTGAATCATTTGGTTCAATTTGAAGCCCTAAGAGGAGCAGCTGACGGAGCTGGAGGTGTGCAGCCTGGAGAAGAGGAGGCTCAGGGCAGAGCTCATTGCTCTCTGCAGCTACCTGAAGGGAGGTTGTAGCCAGCTGGGGTTGGGCTCTGCTGCCAGGCACCCAGGGACAGAACGAGAGGACACAGCCTCAAGTTGTGCCAAGGCAGGTTCAGACTGGATGTTAGGAAGAAGATCTTCATGGAATGTGTGATTGGCATTGGAATGGCTGCCCGAGGAGGTGGAGTCCCCATCCCTGGAGGTGTTGAAAAGGAGGCTGCATGAGGCACTTAGTGCCATGAATTAGTTCATTAGAAGGTGTTAGGTTGGACTTCATGATCCTTAGAGGTCTTTTCCAACCTGGTTAATTCTTTTATTCTGTGATTCTGATTCTCTTGAGCTGGCAGAAGAGGAGGTCGCTGCTGCTTAGGAGATGCCTGTTCTGGGTATGCTGTGTCCCTGGGGAGCAGTTCTAGCTTAGAGCCATGCAGTGCTTCATGCTTCTTGGGGTAAGTGTAGTCAGAGCTCTCACAGAATCACCTGGTTGGAAAAGACCTTAAGATCATCAAGTCCAGCTGCAACTCATCTCCTGCCTCTCCTTGAGCACTGGAAAGGAACGTTGTAAGGAAACAAACTCCTGCTGCATTTAGGAGGGAGAGATGGAGTGCTGGGGATTTTCAGGGCTCCAATTTCCTTTGGGAGAGAGAGTCTCATCATTGTTAATGGGCACTGATTATCTGCTTCTGCAGGAGCAGGTCTGTGGCAGAAGGGCAGCTGGGTGCTCTTAGCTAACTTTAGCTGGCCACCTGACCTGGTGCAGATGTCACCTGTCATCCTGCATGTGCTTCTGACCTGTCTCTCTTTAGTGATAGCCATGAAAGCATAACTGCTCCAGATGCTTCTAAAATTGTCCTCAGAGCAAAGGGCCTGATCCTGGTGCTGAGCAGTCACCTCTCAGCACTACAGGGCTCTGCTCTTGTCTGCAGGAGCCAGTGCCCTGAGCCCAGGAGCTTATGGCAGAGGAGAGGGTCTGATTGTGAGGTGCATGAGAAGGGCTGGGGTTTAATCTTCCTCTCAGTCCTGTAATGCTGAGGTTTCAGAATATCTCATGTTCTGTACTTGGAAAAAATAAGAATTTTCAGGCAGTTCTGAGAGAGAATTTGACTCCAGAGGCATTGGTGGGTTAGGAGTCTGAGAGAGGATGCAGGAGATCCAAGACCAAACTCCAGCCCCCATAGGAGTCCATGGGTAACCTCTCTGGTTTATGCCCTTACCTGTTCAAAGGAAAGTGTCTTCTGTAGCTGTGACATCTTTGGGAGCCCTTAGAGTTTTCAGGACAGGTATAAAACTGGGCAGCAGACAGAGCTGAACCATTCACTGCCAGAGCCTCCCCAGCCTGTATTTTTCCATATCTTCCTGAACCTGTCCTGACAGTCATAAATGCTGAAAGTTCCTGCATCTCATGCTGCTAAAATTGTGTTTGGGGAGGAAATTGGAGCTGGGGTAGCAGGAAGAAGGTGAGGCAGGGGCTCTATTAGCCCATGTATTTTTCTTTTGCTGTTCACTATCCTGTGTTGTAGCACAGAGCAGGCTCACTGGAGCTGGCCTGCATGTGCCACATCCTCTGGAATTATTCCTCATATCGTACAGGTGCAGGCCAGGATGAATGCCTGAGATCTAGCCTGAGGCTCATCCCACATGAGCTTAAGACTTCTATGATCTCCTTGCCAAGCCCAAGGGATAATGAAGTCTGAAAAGTCATAATGTGATGTCAGCTTGGGTTTGTCTGAGGCTCTCCACATTCACATTACAGATTCCACCCCCTTCCCAACCGTGATTTGTGATTCTTCTGCTTAGCAAGGAGAATTTGCTAACCTGTAGCTGATAGAATCAGCTGCCCCACCTTGCTGCTAGAGGGTTTTGCAGTTAGAGTCATAGAATCAGTCAGAGTTGGAAGGGACCACAAGGAGCAGCCAGTTCCAACCCCACTGCCATGGCCAGGAACATCCTACCCTAGATCAAGCTGCCCACAGCCTCTGCCAGCCTGGCCAAAAACACCTCCAAGGATGTGGCCCCAACCACCCCCTGAAGAATTTCCTCCTCACATCCAATCTGAATCTCCACACCTCCAGCTTTGACCCCTCTAGTCCTGTCACTCCCTGATAGCCTAAAAAGTCCCTCCCCAGCTTTTTTTGTAGGCTCCCTTCAGATCTCGGAAGGCCACAATAAGATCACCTGGGAGCCTCCTCTTCTCCAAACTGCACAGCCCAAACTCTTTCAGTCTGTGCTCATAGCAGAGGTGCTGCAGCCCTCTCAGCATCCTTGTGGCCACATGCAGCAGCCACTGTGGATGCTTCACCAGCTCCAGTTGTGGTGCTTCAGTGCAGCACTGAAGCATGAAGTAAGAGCCTCTTCGTTGTTTTCAGACAGTTTAGAAGATGATCTTGGTTTTCTGGGAGCCAGATGAGGCTTCAGTGGCTTTGCCCAGGCAGCAAGGAGTGGCTCAAGCACTGCAGCTCCCAGCAGAGCTCGCCCCAAAGTCCCCAGCATGGCCAATCTTTGAGGGTTAGTGCTGTGGGACAGCTGCCAGAAAGCAAGCACCATGGCTGTCCAGCTTGTCTTGGCTGAGGAGCTTTATCAGGGCAAGACAGGGGTTTAAGCACTTGGGGTTTGGAGCAGAAACTTGTTTTCATTGTAATGGCTGTGTTTGAAAAGCCTGCTCTTCTCTCATGCGTTTAAATCCCATGGAGCTTCTCGTTAGGAACAAATGATGCCTCAGGCAAGTGGAGCTATGGAGAAGTAATCTTTATTAAGCACCCTCAGTGGTCAGAGTTGCTTGATGAGCTCCAGAGTTTTATTTGCAGGCAGCTTGGGTTGTCATTTAGCAGGAAAGCACTTTGAACTGCCTCCCTTCCCTGTCTCTAGGTTACTGTTTTCTATTTCTGTGTGTTTTCGGTCCCTGAAGCCCTGCAAATGCTTCTGGTGAAAGTGTTGGCACTGGGAACAAAATGAAAGGAAGAGCCTGGATATGGATAAGTGAGGGACGTGCAGACATGCTTGGAGAAGAAGCCTGCAGCATGTTATGGGTTGCCCTGAGCAGGAAACAGACCCAGCTGTTTCCATGGGGAATGGAGTAGAGAGCCCATGGATTGATGTGGGAGCATCTGTGGGAAGTTCTGTCTCTGAATGCTTCATTGCTGCATTTCTGGGGCAGAAATGGCCAGCAGAGGAGCAGGGCATCCTCTTGGAGCCATCTTCTTGTCCTCTTGGTGCTTGCCTCTGCACTAAGCTGTGTGTGGCTGTTTGCCTTTCATCTCTGAACTTTGCAAGTTCTCCGTAAGTGATAGGAAATGAGCTACAAGCTGTAAGCACAAAGGCCAGCAAAGAAACAAATCTGAACCAGCATCCTGCCAGATGTTTTACTTTTTGCTGGGTAGCTAGAGGGAGAAGGAATAAACAGCTCAGGAAATTAAAGTGAGGTATGGGATGTGAGCATGGAGGTGTTGCACATCTCAGATGCAGGGCTACCTCTGGTAGGTGTTTGAGGTTCTGCTGCTGCAGAGGGCTGTGTGAGATGTTCCTAGATTGACAAGGAGCTACCTCCAGCCACCCCCCACCCCCACCNTGTACTTGGCTTTATGAAAAGGAAATGAAGTGAAGGTGGCAGACTCCAAAGTTTGCCTGTGTCTGTCTTGTCAAGCATGTGAGGCTGACAGAGAGATGGACTCAGTGCAGCTCCCTCTGTAAATACAGGCTCTGTTTCTTCTTGGGTTTTTTTTCCTCCCTAACATGTCTCATTTACTTAATAGCCTGTAATTGCTCTGGAAGAGCAGTCACTGTTTATCAAGTAAGAGCCTCTTGGTCATTTTCAGTCAGCTCTAGCATTCGTGGTCCATAGGAGGTTTTTGGCAGCAGAGTAAGTGCCTCTGTGGAGTGCAGCAGCAGGGAGGGCTCAGTAAGCCACTCACACAGAGGTCTCTTGGCAGATGCTTTTAGCCTCCCAAGCTCTGCACTGCTATGGAGAGGAAGATACTGAAAACCATAGAATCATAGAATGGTTTAGGTTGGAAGGGACCTCAAAGCTCAGCCAGTTCCAACCCCCTGTGCCATAGGCAGGGACACCTCCAACTAGAACAGGTCACTCAAGGCCTCATCCAACCTGGCCTTGAACAGCCACAACCTCCCTGGGCAACCTGTGCCAGTGTCTCACCACCCTCACTGTGGAGAACTTCCTCCTAAAATCCAGTTTAAATCTTGAGGGAGCTGAGTGCTGCAAGAGATAGCTTTGAGCTGCTCATTGTCCCTCTGCTGCCTTCATTTCTCCCCTTCCTCAACTGCATTGCTTCTGCCCTTTTGGATGGCAAACTACTATGGGTTGGTGACTGTTTGTTGCCCTGGGACTGGTTATTCCATTGCAAGGAAGTTGGAAGCTTTTTCAGAGAGGCTTTGAGTAGTTCATGCCACTGAGCATGCTTGGAAAAGATGTGTCCTGATGCTTAGGGAGTTGATTGTCAGGAGAGGAGATTCAGATTGGATGTGAGGAGGAAGTTGTTCAGCATGAGAGTGGTGAGAGGCTGGAATGGGTTGCCCAGGGAGGTGTTTGGGGCCAGATTCCTGGAGGTGCTTGCAGCCAGGCTGGCAGAGGCTGTGGGCAGCCTGATCAAGGGTAGGGTGTCCCTGGGCATGGCAGTGGGGTTGGAACTGGCTGATCCTTGTGGTCCTTTCCAACCATGACTGATACTATGACTAACCTCAGAAGGATTTGGTGGCTTGGTTTAGAAGAACACTGGCTTTGAGAGTTTCCGCTCCTGCTACTAAAGCCAGCCACCTCTAGAATGCAGCATGGCTGCTTTCTAACATGGAAACGATTAATAAAAATCCCCCAAATTACAGCAAAACTCCAGAATAAATGCAGGGAAGAGCATCTGTGTGACTAGCTAACACCCAAAGCCCTCCCACCAGGCAGTCATTTGCTGAGTATAGCTGTGCATTTTTGTTTCAGATGTCCTGGCTCTATTGTTTGCTCTCTCCTCATCCCCCTGTCTGGAAACAATGCAGTATTTTTTTGTGCTTTGAAAAGACAGAACTAACTGGCTCTCTGTGCTGAGCTGCCCATGCTGCCACCAGCACCTGCAGGGAACTGTGCAACAGGTTACTGGCCTCTTGTTTGGGGTGGGTTTTTTTTTTGCAGCCCTCCTGAGGGAGAGCAGAGCAAAATGTGCTGCAGGGATGAGCATCCTCACCTGCTCTGCCTCCGTGGGTCAGTGCAGCCTTTCAGGGCTGAAGCTGACTGCTCTTTGGAGAGCTGCCAGAGTGCTGTGAAATGTGATAGTTCACAGGAGTTCATTCCTGATGGCTGGAATATCATTGCCTCTCTGTTGGGTTTATAGATCTCCCTGCTAGAACTGAGTTAAGGAAGTTGCCCAGTGCCATGGGGAAGAGCTGTTCCTGGCTTCCTGGCTACACCTTTCTAACCATCAGGAATGTTCTTCCCAGTTTTACAATTGACTGGAAAGGGCGGGGGAGAGTTTGCTCCCAGTGAAATCAAATGCAGGCATTACTTAGTCTTGCTCCTCTCGTCTCTTTTTGCAGCAGATTCTGGTTCTGGCAGCAGAATTCAGCCAAGGGTATGCCTGGGTTGTCTGTAAGACAGAGCCATTTCCATCAGAAATAACAGACTCTGCCTTTCCCTTCCCAGCAAATCTCTCCCAGGTAGTAAATACTCAGCTAACAGCTGAATATTTCTAGCCCAGACATCAATGGCTGAGTGGTGAGACCAAGTGGATTCCTTCTGCCTCTTGGACAGCAGCAGAGGCTGAGAGTTGTGGTGGTGCCACAGGGTTCTGCTCCTGCCTGGAGCAGAGTGGTGTTGTGAGGGAACCAAAAACTCAGTGTGTGTGTGCTGTGTGGCCAGCACAGAGGCAGAAGAGCTGGCCAGCCCCGGGTGAGCAAGCCAGCAAAGCAGTAATGCACTGACAGCTTTGAAGGGGGCTGGAAGGAGCAAGTTTGGCTGGGTTGGATTCCTTTCTCCCCACATCGTTCCTCAAAGTCGATCTGACCCTGCCTTGCACTGCATTTCCATGAAAGGGAGAGGGGGCTGAGCATCTTGCAGATGACAAAACCTCTCTTTTAGGCTGGGATTATTCAACTAATCTCATGATTATAGTGATAATCCCCTTTGCAATGGTGCCCCTCTCTGAGGAGCTCTTCCCTCGGGGACTTCTAAGTCCCAAATCGCATTTTCTCCTAATGCCAAAGCTCCCTGTATTAAATTAAGGTGCTCTCAAGGATCAGAGGTGTGCAAGTCCTCTGGTATTTATAGCTTGGGAGTCTCTAGGGTATTGTCTGTTGCCTTATTAACCCTCTTAGGGCTCAAAGTAGGGATGGAGACTTAGAGGTTCTGAAGTAGAGGAGATGGCTTTACAAGCCTCAGCCAATGTCCTTGCAGCAGGGAGTGAGCTGGAGCTGATCTAGAAGCCCTGGGTAGTGCCACAGCCTTGCTCAGTGCTGCCTGGGGCCCTCCAGCTGGCTGCCTTCAGAGGTTGGATGCTTTCAGATCAGGTTTGAAGAGGGCAGGCAGGCAGGGAGGGAGAGCAGCACTGTGCTGCAACCCCTCCTGCTGCCAGGTACTTGGTGACAAATAAATATTTTGCTCTCAAGTCACCGGAGGTGGCATCTAACCAGATGTGCTCTCACTTGGCACGGCAAGGGATTTATCTGGTTGTCCATTTAGAGCTTATTATTTCCTTCTCCCTCCC
>VWZI01022741.1:67417-78264 GCA_013396835.1 Psilopogon haemacephalus
AAAAAAAAAGAGATTGAAAAAATAAATAATTTTTTTAAAAAAATAATGAAATCTCCTCTCCAGCCCTGCTGTGGAAAGGAGGCTTTAACGTGGAGCAGACAGCTTGCATTTACGTGGGGGTTTTGGCAGTGAATCAGCAGAAGGAAGGTCGCCTTCCTTCTCTCCATCCCCAGGAGTGACAGTGACTCACTGCCAGTTCACAACGGCAGGCAGGAGTAGCAACTCGCAGGGAGCAGTGGGGAGAGTTACAAGAGGAGTGTTTTGTCTCCTGTGAAGAGTGCCTGAGGGAAACAGGATGCATGAGGGAGTAGATGTGGTAGGGGGAAAAGGGCAACAGGGAAAGGCTTGGCGCTGGGTGATGCTTGTCTGGGATCTTCCCGTGGCGGCGGATTTGAGATGCAGTTTGAGTGGGGTTTGAGGCACAGGAGGCTCCGTGTGAACCTGAGGAGGAATTTTTTTCACTGCGAAGGTGACAGAGCACTGGAACAGGCTGCTCGGGGTGGGTTGTGGAGTCTCCCTCTCTGGAGATATTCAAGAACCTGGAGATGTTCAAGGCTCCCAGGTGACCTTATTGTGGCCTTCCAGGATCTGAAGGGGGCTACAAGAAAGCTGGGGAGGGACCTTTCAGGATATCAGGGAGTGACAGGACTAGGGGGAATGGAGCAAAGCTGGAGGTGGGGTGGGTTTTTTTTCCTCACCCACATTAGGGCCAGAAAGGAAGCCCTGTGCCCTGGCATTGCTGTTGCACTCCTCAGTGCCTCAAGCACTGTTTGCCCCCTGGGCTGCTGTAAGAGCAAGTTGAATGCCCTTGAGTGTGTGCCTGTGTTTCTGGCTGGTCTGCTGCGAGCTGAGGAGCAGGGATGTTGCTGTTGCAGTTGTTTGGGGGNAGACATTCATTAGGTTGAAGAATGAATTTTCTGCAAACTCAGAAGGCCTCCACTACTCCATCAGGTTTCTAATGATTTTGTCACAGTGTTAATCCCTCAGGTGTGAGGCAGCGTTTTGGTACCAGCAAACAAATTGCATTCCCACGTAGATAACCCAATATGGAGTCAGGCACGAGAGCAGACAACAATTCATCAGCTTCTAACAGGGCCTGCAGATTTCAGGCAGGGCTGGATTGGGCTGTGGTGTGGTGCAGAAGGGAGCTTGTGCCTGGAGCAGCCCCTGCCTGCCCTGGGTGCACGGAGGAGCCTGTGTCTGTATGGGCTACGTGCACACAGCTGACCTGACCTGGCTTATGGCAGCACCCAGGATTTCCAGCTGGCATGGGGCACCCTAATTGCTCCTTCCTGGACAATGTTTATAGTGAGAGTTTAGGGGAAAACAGAACGGGAAAGGTAGAGAGGATCAGTTCCTTTGTCTTTCTTTAGACAGAGTTCTTTACAGTGGGGCTGGTGAGACACTGGCACAGGTTGCCCAGGGAGGCTGTGGATGCTGCCTCCCTGGAGGTGTTCAAGACCAAGCTGGGTGAGGCTGTGAGCAACCTGCTCTCGTGGGAGGTGTCCCTGCCCATGGCATGACTTTGGAACTGGATAATCTTTGAGGTCCCTTCCAACCTAAACCATTCTGTGAATCTGGTAGGAAAACCAGAGTGTGCTACAGGAGGCTGACAGGAGAGGAGTTCAGAACAAATAGCAGGATGATGATGTTGTTGTTGGGCAACTGGAGATTGATTTGTTGAGCTCAGAGGAGGTTGTGAGTACAGAAAGTTTTCATGGATTTCAGGGGAAGCCGAGCAAGCAGAGGGATGAGAAAAGGAGTTAGGAAACAACATCAGTTTCAGAAGTTTGCCAACCTGAGAGTAGCTGAAGGCTGGGAGGCTATTAGCAGGAATTATTGGGTAGACTTTGGGGTTGACAGTAACATTTGTCCTTACCATCTAGATATGGAGCAGAGGCACAGAGAAAATGAAAGGAGTTGCCTGTAGCAAGCTCTCAAATTAGCACCTGCATCTCCCAAGTCCTGGTCTAGTGTACTGTCCATCATGACTGAAAGGTGTGGAAATGTGGCTGGGCTGTCAGCAACAGGCAGTGGAAGCTTCTGGCAGTGCTGAGTGGAGGTGCAAAAGGCCAAGCAGCAGGTGCCAGGGGGTGGGGGTGGGTTTTAGTGCAGCAAGTGGAAGTGGGCAGCAGTTTGCTGTGTGCACAAAGTGTTAATGCTGTGTGCTGAGCTGCTCTGAGCATCTGATGGTAACTGCCTGGGATCCTCCAGCATGAGTGCCCACACAGGGCAGGCAACAGCACCACGTGAGCATGAAATTGCCTTCCAAGCCAGGGGGGATGCTGGAGGGCAAGTGTGTGTGAATGGAGGAGAGCCCTGAGAGCAGAGCCCAGGATGTGCAGCGTGAGCTGCTGGGTGCCCATGTGTGAAATGACCTGCAGTGGAGCAGGGCAGATGAGCTGGGGGAATGGGGCTGGCAGCAGCTGCTTGCCCGCAGGAGGCAGGCACTGAGGTGTGCCCACAAAACCAGAAGGGCCTGTTTGCTCTGGGGGTAGCAGCAATTGCCACAGAACTGTGCTCTGAGGGTGTGTCCTGGTGCAAACAGGGTCCAGTGCCCCTCAGGACCTCATGGTCAGGTACAGATCAGACAGCACACTGCACCTCCATCATCAGCCACAGAGCCACAAGCCACTTCTCTGGGCCACATGGGCTGGTGTAGACTGATCCTTAGAGCCTGCTGGAGGAGGTATCTGCACAAGCCTAGCTCTGGAAACTGCTGCTTGAAATCATTCCCAGGTTTTGTGGAAGGAGAACTAATTTAAACCTCAGCTTGCTCTTTTGTTACATGAAACACTGTCCCGTTTCCATAGCTGAAGGTTCCTTTCTGCTTCCTAATGCCATTCCTCTTCATCACTAAGTGATTCTCTCTTGCACTTTATGGTGGAGCTCTCCCAGTGTCTCCTGCCTTCTTTATGTGTCCGTTTTAGCTTCCTCTTTCCCAGGAAAAGCCATGTTATGTTTCTTCAGCCTCCGTGTGTAGATGTTGATACATAACTCTTCCCAGCATGTTGTTATTACCCTTTGGATCCCTTTCTAATTTAAACATCTTTGGTTTTATAGTCTTGGGTGCCTTGCTTTATCTCTCCCTACGTAGGCACAGAACTGTGAGTGCAAACCCTCTTGAGACTCCATTAGGAGGACTTATGTCCTGGCCTAATCTCATCTGTGATAAGCCTTTGAATCTCTCCTTACTGCAAATCCTTTTCTAATTCACTCTCTCATCTTTTCTTCAGCCTTGTTTTTCAAACCACACCCTTCTGATGGTATTGCCTGGAGCTGCATGGCCTCGGGCTTATGGTCTTGTCCAGCATGAAGTGTGCTCTGTGAGAGCAGCTGGGACAGGACCTGGATAGGAGACCACCACAGCACAAGTGTAGTGCTGGGGTGAAGTCATTCATGTGGACTGTGAACACGTCCCCTGAACAAATGTGTGGTGTGCTGGGGAGCTTCTCTGACCTCTTTGTGGATGCTTCACATACATCTTGATGCCAAAGCTGCAGGAGCTATGACTTTGTGATGGGCACACAGAGAACCTTTGATGGCAACTGCAGAGGCTTCTTTTCTCTGCAGTTTTTTGTGTGTCTTACTACTTGTATCTACCCAGCTGCTGGATGCCTGATAGCTGCTGGAGATGTTATGAAGTCTTGTCTCTTGTACTCCAAAGAAGTGACCTCAGTAATAGATGCTGACTAAAACCTGGAACTGAAAAAAAAAAAAAAAAAGAAACAGGGACTTTTGCCAAGGGCTTGTAGTGACAGGATGGAAGAGAATGGATTGAAGCTGGAGGAGGGCAGATTTAGACTGGAAATTAGGAAGAAATTCTTTACAGTGAGGGTGGTGAGACACTGGAACAGGTTGGCCAGGGAAATTGTGGATGCCTCCTGCCTGGAGGTGTTTGCAGCCAGGCTGGATGAGGCTCTGTCCAGCCTGATCTAGGGTAGGATGTCCCTGCCCATGGCAGGGGGATCTGAACTAGATGATCCTGTGGTCCCTTCCAACCCTGACTGATTCTGATTCTAGGACTTGAGCAACCTGGGCTTGTGGGAGGTGTTCCTGCCCATGGCAGCGGGTTGGAGCCAGATGATCTTTTAGGTCCCTTCCCTTTCAAACCGTTCTATTAATTTATGAAATCATGGATGGCAAAGCCCTGGAATATTAGCCAGGATGCCCCTGGGCTTTGCCATCAAAGGGCCCTTGTTTTAATTTTCCAATGGCAAAGACTTCATCAGCTCCCACTCTAAACTCTGCCATGTGCTAGTAACCAGCTTATGCAATAGATGGAGTCATCCCCTTTCTGTACAACATGCTCAGGAGCAGGATGTCTGCTGGCTAATGTGGATCTTCCCCGGGACAAATTCATCTGGCTGCATGGACCAATCCTTTTGCAGCAATGTCCGAGGTAGAAGACTGCTCTGCTGCACCTCATCACCAGGCAGTGATGAGGAGCTGGTTTTGCAACACACCCTTCATTGTTTTGCAGAGAAAGTGAGAATCAAGTTCAGGTCAAACGCTGGCTAAGCATTATTGTGCGTGGTCACTGAAGTCAGAGAAGGGAGCTTTCCTCTTTGAAAACCTCTTCCCAGTTCCACCGTGGCCTTGTTATCCTAAACAGAGGAGATGTCTGCTCTGGAGGTAGTAGGGGAATGTGTGTTTAAAGCACAAAGAGGCTAGAAGCTGGCACAAGTCCTCTCCCAGCGTCCCAGCTGAGCAGGAGTGTGGCAGACTTTGTTCATCCCTCCTTGGAGATCATCTGTCTCTGGCCTTACTGTGCTGAGCTGAATCAGAGGGACTACTACACGTTTAAAAGAATAAAAGGTGGGGCAGAGGTGAGCAGCTGATGCTTGTAGAGGTCCTCCACCTTTGCAGAGAAGCATTTTGCAAGGAGGCAAGCCCATCTGGTGCAGAGAGGGTGATGTGCTTGGGAGGCTGGTACAAAACCTTCTGTGGTAAGAGAAGCCTGTGGATGTGAGAGTGTGTGACCAGAGCTGGGATGGCAGGATGGAATGCTGAGATGGCAGGGTGGAATGGGCCATGCTGCTGCCTGAGACCTTCAGCTGTGGCTGGGCAGAGCAGAGGAGGGAAAGGTGGAGCAAAGAGATAATGAGGAAGGAACCAGAGGCTGTCTCCTATTAGCAAATTTGAAAGGAAAGAACAAAAGCTTCCCTTTGTTCTTTAGGTCAACAAAATGAACACTTACTGATGGCCCAGTCAGAGACTGGACTACTTCATTACATGTGTGCAATCAATTGCCATCACCCAGCTCTCTTTCTATTGATCCATGCTGCAGTATGGCAACAGGTTCTGGCAGATGGCTGTGAGCAGGCAGGGCTCTGCCTTTTTCCTGAGGGCCATTAGAAGACACACTGAACAGAGCAGTCTCTCCCTGAGGGGGTCAGACCTTCTTTGAGTCTTCCATCTGGGCTCTCTACACTGGTGAGCTTCTGGCCAGAAGGTGTACTGGAGCCAAGAGGCCACAAGTGAAGCAGAAAGGTCAGCTTGTGATGCAAAGGGCCATGCAGCCTTGTGAGAAGGGTGACTGAGGTGGACCTGTAGCTTCTGGGCTGCTTCTGGGAGCCTTGGATGTAAATGACAACGTAGCTAATAAGGTCTAATTGGCTATTAGAGGAGGAAGCAGCCCCAGAGATGGTAGGGGCTAATTAACCCTGGGAGCTGGGAGTGTGGCACTGAGTTGCTCTGCAGTGATGTGTGCCTGAGCTGTAGAAAGGGATCAGTGGAGGTCCTGACCCTTTGAAACAGCTCAGGATGTGTCAGATTTTGTGGAGAAGTGTCCAGGTGGGCAGCTGACTACTGTGGGCACAGCCAGCACGGATCTTACAGCAACCCCCTGGAGGTCAAAGGGGCCCTGGTGAGATGAAACATCTCAAGTGGCACTTCTGAAAAATATGTGCTTAGCTCTGAGGAAATAAAAGCTGCACCAGGTGGGATGGATCTTTGGGGAAGCCTCATCTCCACGTGCTGGCAGCAGTCTGGGGCTGGTGCTCAAAGAGGACCAGGTCTGCTCTGACAGGAGATGAGCCTCGTAAAGATGAGATTGTTTCTTGAGCAGCCCAGTCCAAAGCTTGTTAAAGTCAATAGGGGACTGTGAGCAGCTCAATCAATCATCCTGCCTCAAAACCTATTCTGAGATCAGGGCTATGGGGAGCTGATGTTTTGACACAGACTTGTCACTAATTGGAATAAACAAATTGTGTCTAATGGCTTTGTCCTCTGATTGATGCCAGTGCCTTCTTGGTAAAGGGAAATGCAGCTGCTCAACATTGCAAAGCAAGCTACCTATTTCCACAGCCTTATTTTGTCTGCCAGGAGTGTGGAGATAGAAAATGGGATTGGGTGGATTTGACTGGGAATTGGGACCCAGCAGCCTCTCTGCATAATGGGGGCTGTATGGAGGCTTTTGCTTTCTGAGCTTTTATTGCATGAGGCTGCCTTTGTGTTGCTGTTGTGTTGATGGCTTTTCTCTTATTCCCCTTCCTCCCATTGATTTTATTATTTCCCATCTCTTCCTTTTTAATTTATTCCCCTTGATTGCTGCATTGTTGCTGCTCTGAAGTTTGGCCATGGAGGGATGAGTTCAACAGTAGGGCCTCAGCTCATGGAGTTGGAGGGAAGCAAGGTTGATACCATTTGTCTTCTGCTTGGCTTGGTGCAGAGTGGAGAGAAGGGCAACGTGAGGCAGGTCTGCCCTGCAGCAGCAGCAGCACAGCCATGGTTTGGCTTGTTCCAGTGGAAGAAATGAGGCTGATGCACTGCTAACAGCACAGTTCTCACTGTAGTTTTCCACGAAGAGCAGAGCTGAGCAGAAGGAAAGATTTGCTGTCCTCATTTCCTGATGATCCCCAAGGACATCTCTCTCTTGTGCTCAGGAGGCAGACAGAAGGTCTCGTGCTGAGCTCAGCAGTATAGACAAAACTGATTAGCTTCTTTAAACCTGTCCAACCATCTCTTAGTCTCTCTGCATTGAGACTCCTATCAATGATCTCTAGTTTATGCACTTGCTGATTTGGAAGTGAACTAGCCTGAGCTGGAGTTGCTGTCTGCAAGAGCCAGGCAGAGTGTGCTGAGACCTGCTGCAGCTGCTGCTGGGCAGGGACCAGCCCTGCAGAATGGAGGTCTGCTGAGCCCCCACCGTGCCCCTTGTGCTTTGGGGAGGAGGAGAGGGGCTTTGGGGGCTGCTTTCTGCCTTGGGTGGGAAGGAGACAAAAGCTTCTTTCAGCCACATAGCCCGAGGCACTTCGCTGAAATAATTTCTGTTGCCTTTTATCTGCCTCAAAGGAACACTTTAAAAATCATCCTGCCCATCGCAGGTAACCTGATGAGTCTAATTTGGTGGTATGAAAACACAGCCACTCGCAGCTTTCCAGTCCATGTTCTGGCTAATTAGGCACACTTCCCCTGCAAGCTTTTGCCTGCTGTGCAGCCTTGCGTGTGTTCAAACACCCTATCAAGAGCAGGAGGTGTCTATATGTGTGTGCTTTTATTTTGGCTGATACATTCGTGGGGGTAGGAGTTGGCATTATTAATTGCCAGCCCAAGAGAGAAATAAGATGTACCAACGTGGCAAATTTTAGCTCCTTGACGGTGAGGGTGGGCAGACACTGGAGCAGGTTGCCCAGGGAGGTGGTGGATGCCCCTTCCCTGCAGCTGTTCAAGGCCAGGTTGGATGAAACCTCGAGCAGCCTGGGCTAGTGCAAGGTGTCCCCGTGGCAGGGAGGGTTGGAACTGGGTGATCTTTAAGGTCCCTTCCAACCCAAACCACTCTATGAAGCTATGAATCCCCAGCTGCAGAGGCATCATGTGGCTCTCTGCTGCCCCAGCCTTTGACAGCCCCCAAAGAGCAGTGTGCAGTGGGGCAGCATCCCAGCCTGCTGCCTTGGGAGTTTAGTTATTTTGACAACCTGTGTTTACAGGCAATGCTGGAGAGGTTTTGAGGGGAGGCAGGATAATGTCTTCCAAAGGCAGCAGGGGTTAGGAGCTGCTTGCTGTGGGTGGTAGGAGTCTGCAGTGCCAGAGGGAGGCTGGGAGAGTGACAGGACTCCAGGGCTGCTGCCTTGGCAGCAAGCACACAGCAGCTCAGGGTCACTGCCATTTCTAATCAGTAGACAGAGAGGTTGATGGCGTCTCATTTGGGGGTGATGAGGGCTGGGCACTTGAGGGGACCACCCTGAAAGGCTGCCTGTAACTGTGCAACCCTTGCTTTGACCCTCCCAGCGTTTGATGTTGCAGCTGTCAGGGTGTGTTGTGCAGAGATGGGACTGACTGAGCGCTTCGTGTGCCTCTGGATGCAGCATGGCCTGAACCAGAGCTGCCTTTCCACTGCCTGCAGTGGGCATCCAAGTAACACTTCAATGCTTGGGGCTGACACTGGTCCTTCTTCCACCAGCACTGAACTGCTTTGGAAAATAGACTTTGTTAGATGCTTGTTTGTGGAGAATGATGAAGCAGGGACTTACGACAGGAGCTTCTTTTGATAGGATGAGGAGGAATGGATTAAAGCTTGAGGAGGGCAGATTTAGGCTGGAGATTAGGAAGAAACTCTTTACGGTGAGGGTGGGGAGACACTGGAACAGCTTGCCCTGGGAGGTCATGGATACCCCTTCCTGGAGGTGTTCAAGGCCAGGTTGGATGAGTTCTGGAGTAACCTGGGCTAGTGCAAGGTGTCCCTACCCATGGGTTTGAAAAGCAAAGGTGTTTTAGGGTACAGCTGCTGTGACTGGTGACGTCTGCCTCGAGCAGAAGAGCTCCAGCCCAGGGGGACAGGATGGGGGAAATCATTAAAGGCTTCTGGTGTTGGAGGGGAGCCCCTTGCTGTGGGTGCTGTGGGGCAGGATGCTTTGGTGCCCAGCTGCTGGTGGAGGACTTGGTGCTGGTGTCTTGGGGAGTTTTAGCCAACTCCCAGGAGCAGGGATGGTTTTGTGGGAGTTGAGGCTTGCATGTGTCAGGAGGACTTCACCTTACCAGGGGGGCTCTGAGCATGGAAGTGTTCAAAGCCATGTTGAGTGGGGCCTGAAGGGAGCTGATCTAGTAGGAGGTGTCCCAGCCCAGGGCAGGGTGGTTGGAATTAGATGATCTTTAACGTCCCTTCCAACCCAAACCATCTCGTGACCTTGAAGGTCCCTTCCAACCCAAACCATTCTATGCGTCTATAGACCTCAGAGCACAGAGGGAAGTTTCCTTCCTCCACCAACAGCTTGTTTTGTGCCCACTTCTTTGTGCCACCTCTGCAGGTCCTGTCTGCACACAGACCTTCTAGCACCAACATCAGCTGGGGTTGGTGGCGGGGGGAAAGGCAGAGGAATTCAGCAGGGTCTGGCTGAGGTTTTCACCTAGGCAGAAAATAAATTGGCTGCTACTGCTATTCTCTCTTCTAAGTTGGCAGTAGCTGGAATAGGGCCAACTTTCCTTTTCTTTTTCTCTGGGAGACATCTATTACCTCTCCAGGGAAATCTCCAAAGGGGTCCTGGGGAACAAGATTGGCTTGTGGTTGTAGTAAGCAGCAGGATGTTGCAGAGGTTAATTACATCCAGCTGATGTGCTACTGAAAAACCCAGCATTTTGGAGATGAAAAATTACTGCCAAACGGAATCCCTGATGTGCAAGAGCCTCTCTGCCCCAGACCTGTCTGGAACCAGCATCTTAGAGGTGCCTGAGCAGCAGCCTACAGCAGCAGCCTCACACGGGGTTGGTAGCCAAGCCCTCCCACAGAGAAACATCCACACACTGATGAGCCTGAGAGCAGTGTTGGTTGTGCCTCTAATGGCCAAGCACATGGTGCACATTTTTGCTTAAACGAAATCTGATGTGTTCCAAAGCTGTGCAAATCTCTTCGAGAAGATGAGATCTTAGCAGGGAGCCTGAAACCAAACAGAAGGCTCTTTATTGACCCTCAGATGCTGGGATTGAAGGGGTACTGCAGGTGGCTGTTTCTGTGTAGTAAAACATGTAGGGGCTTGGTCTGGAAGAAGGAGTCTGAGTTATGAAGATGCTTTCCTCCAGTGCAGATGTTCTCCTTGCCACTGACACGTGGTAGGAGACCCAGAACTTGCCCTTTTGTTGCCCAGGGAGGTGGCTGAGGCCTCATCCCTGGAGATACTCAAGGTAAGGCTCAACAGGGCTCTGAGCAACCTGATCTAGTTGAGGATGTCCCCGCTGGCTGCAGAGGGGGTTGGACTGGATGACCTTTGGAGGGCCCTTCCAACCCAAACCGTTCTGTGTGATTTCTGTGATGCTGGGCAGAGGGCTCGAAGCTAACACTCAGCTCCAGTCTGGTTTCTTTGCCTTCTGGCTCTAATCTCACTGTTGGGTATGAGATGATTCACAGGCACTTCCCACTGGCCCTGGGATGTTAATTAAAACATTTCCAGCCTTAAAAATTCCTTTGCACTGTTGGTCTCCTTCAAGAAGCTACAAAGTAGATTGGTATTATGCTATTAATCCCCTGGTATCTTCAGGAGACCAGCACTGGCTGGAGCCACACAGAGATTGATTTTTCCTGGTGCTTGGGAAGAGACTGAAATGCAAAGTCTGATTTCCACCCCCAACCCCGGCCAGGAGATGAAATCTGGGAGGCCATAGATAGGGAAAGCACTGAGGAGGACAGGAAAGAAAAGAGATGGCCAGGAGCTGGTTACAGCAGGGATGATATGTCATCAAATGAGTAATGCTGATGGAAAACGTAGCAAATTGCTAATGCTGCAGCCAGAGTGATTGTTTGGGGGACTGGCGTTTGTCGTGTGAAAGATTTAGAGGAAGCTTTCAGTAAATAAAGAAGAAATTGGCCCTGAAGTTCAGGGCCAAGATTTGGCAGAAGAAGAAAAAAAAAAAGA
>VWZI01022741.1:78282-88301 GCA_013396835.1 Psilopogon haemacephalus
CCTCCCCCCCCAAGAAAGACTGCACCTGAAGCTTTTATTCTGTAGAGCAAACAGAAGAAGTTTCACCTCATCAAGGCTGCTCATGGCAACCAGCCCTGGGCACTGAGCTGTGCCCTGCAGAGCTAAAGGGGACCTGCTGCACCCCTGCAGATGCAATCCCACACAACTGGGAGATGAGGCAGTGGTTCACCAGCAGTGCTGCTGTCTGCCCTCTGCAATCCCCTCAGGAGCTCTGCAAATTCAGCACTGTGTAGCTTTTGGGACAGCAGCTCAGTGGGTTTTTTGTGCTCTTCAGCTTGAGCATCTGAAGCTTCTACAGCGATGTTACATCCATGGCCCTTAAGTGTTAAAGTTTCCTTTTACAGCTGACTGATTCATCTCACAGATTTTTATTTGGAATGAAGCTGAAACACAGAAATGTTTCCATTTAATCATCTTGGGCTTCTCACTCCAAGAAGGACATTGAGGTGCTGGAACATGTCCAGAGAAGGGCAACAGAGCTGGGGAAGGGTCTGGAGAACAGGGCTGGGGAGGAGCAGGCAAGAGAGATGGAGGTGTTGGGTCTGGAGGAGAGGAGGCTGAGGGGAGGCTTCATTGCTCTCTACAACTGCCTGAAAGGAGGATGGAGTGAGGTGGGGGTTGGTCTCTTCTCTCTAGTCTCAGGCGATGTGATGAGAGGAAATGGCCTGAAATTCTGCCAGGGGAGGGTTAGGTTGGAGATGAGGAAAAATTTCTTTGCTGCATGAGTGGTCAGGGATTGGAACAGGCTGCCCAGGGAGGTGATGGTGCCTCCAGAGGGGGAGACTCCACAACCTCTCTGGGCAGCCTGTGCCAGTGCTCTGGGACCCTTCCAGTCAAGAAGTTGCCTCTTGTGTTGAGCTGCAACCTCCTGTGCTGCAGCTTCCATCCATTGCTCCTTGGCCTATGGCAGGAAGCTGTGAGCAGAGCCTGTCCCCTGCTCTCCTGACCCCCAGCTCTCAGAGATTTATAAACGTTGATTAAATCCCTTCTCAGTCTTCTCCAGCAGCCCCAGGTCCCTCAGCCTCTCCTCATCAGGCAATGCTGCAGTCCCCTCATCCTCATAGCCTCACTTGGATCCTCTCCAGCAGATCCCTGTCCCTCTTAAACTGGGCAGCCCAAAACTGAAGGCAGTGCTCAAGATGAGGTCTCAGCAGGGCGGAGTAGAGGGGGAGGGGAACCTCTCTTGATCTGCTGGACACTTCTCCTGTAAGTGGTGGCTTGAGAGTGCTTATGGAAGGTGTTTTGGAGTGCACTGTGTGCATGGTGGCAGCACAGGCAGCTTCTCTACACAAGTGGACACTTCCTTGTGAGCTGGCAGAAGCTCCTTCACTGACGTTGGGCAGCCAGGGCAAGCTAGAAATCCCCCTGTGATGGGCCAGCTTTATCCTAGGGAGTGAGTGGGATTTTAGGCTGTCCAGAAGATGATGCTGGTATAAAATAATGATCCTGTTTTCTTGTTCCCTTTCTCCATCTCACACTTTTTCTGCTCTCTCCTTCATCACTACCTTCTTCCCTCAGCTAAATCAAAGTGCAGAGCTCTGGTTGCCTGAATGAGAGAGTGGCCCTGAAGGTACTTATGACCAGTGGCAAACAGAATGCCATCAAACACCAGCTCTTCACCCTTGTTCTTGATGGGTTTTGCCCATTAGGTGGGTGCAGAAGGAGAGTTCCTTAATGGGGGCAGAGCAAAGCCAAGCCACGTTCTAATAAGCTGCCATTTGGAGCTTCTATAAAAGGTTGTGGAGCTGCTCATGTCTTCCAGCTGAGCAGGAGCCATCCTTTTCTTCCTCATTTCTTCTCTGCTCAGGATCAAGAGAGCACTTGAGGACACAGGTCTGCCTGTGGACCCACAAGTTCAGGCTTATGTTGGGACCAGACTGGGGATGGGGCTGCCTCCTCCTAGCCTTGCAGCAATCGGCCAGCAGGGGCCTGGTACCCAGAGCTCAGGGGGTACCTTGGCTGGAGAGAAGCTGGCAAAACAAGAGGGGAAGCAGATGATGATTTCCATTCAAAGCACACTCTCTTTGCACCCTTTGTCCCTTCCTACCCGCAGTGGGAAGGACAGAATTGCCAGTGCAGAGGAGCTGGCAGGGTGCCCGTCCCCCTCTGCCTTTGGCAGCCCACAGGTTAGGAGTGTGTCATGGGAACCCATGAGTGTGGAGCTGAGCTCCGGGCTGCTGACGCTCTGATTAATGCTGCAGCAGGGCTTGTTATGCTGGAGAGGAACCTTTACTCCAGAGACATTAAATATTAATAGCAGCAATAGAGACACAGATAAACAAGAGCGAGTTATAAACTGTTCATTTTGAGGGCACCAGTGTTAACTCTGGCAGGCTTGTGCTGCAGCCAGCTCAGGAATGGACGCCAGAGCCTGCTGCTGCATTTCAATCCCTGCATCTCCACCTGTCCTTGGAGCTCCTGACTGCTCTGCCCTGCAGAAGAAACTTTCCTGCCCTCAGTCAGGCCCTCGCTGTAAAGTGGTGAGGTCATTAGCCTGGCACCATGGCTCTCACTCGGGCTGAGCTTCCCTAGCAGATGCCATCTCTGTGCTGTTTTCTCATTAAACTTCATCTGCCCTGGTCAGGAGTTTGTTCTGCAAGTTTCCTGCCCAAAACTTGCCTCCAAAAATCTGTAGCCTGGTGTCTTACCAGCATCCATCCGAGCTGGATGTTCTCAGTGCACCAGGATGAGGAGGCCAACCCAGCACTGTTTGAGATTGCAGGGATGCTTTGGTAGGATGAGACCTGCCTTGGGCTGGTCTCAGCTGGTGCTGAGAAATGCTTTGTTGCTGGAGCTGTAGGTGTTCAGGTTCTCTATAAGGCATCTACAACTAATTACCTTCTTCTGTTGTGGCCCCAAACATAAGAAGGGCATGGACATGCTGGAGCAGGTCCAGAGGAGGCCACAAAGGTGATCACAGGGCTGGAATATCTCTGTTTTGAAGACAAGCTGAAGGAATTTGGGCTGAAAGAGAAACTTTCCAGGAGACCTTATTTCAGTATCTGAAGAGGACCTGCAGGAAAGCTGGGGAGGGAGGGACTGTTCAGAAGGGCTTGGAGTGATAGGACAAGGAGCAATGGTTTGAAGCTGGAGCAGGGGAGATTTAAGTTGGACATCAGGAAGAATTTCTGCACAATGTGAGTGGTGAAAGGGGAAAAGGATTTGGTGGTCCTAGTTGATGGGAGGTTGAGCATGAGCCAGCAATGTGCTCTGGTGGCCAGGAAGGCCAATGCCATTCTAGGGTGGATTAGAAGGGCTGTGATTAGTAGGTCAAGAGAGGTTCTCCTGCCCCTCTACTCTGCCCTGCTGAAGCTGCATCTGGAGTCCTGTGTCCAGTTCTGGGGCCCCAAGTTCAAGAGGGACATAGAACTTCTGGGTTTTTTTTCCCCTGTGAGGGTGACAGAACCCTGGAACAGGCTGCCCAGGGAAGTTGCGGAGTCTCCCTCTCTGGAGATATTCCAGACCTGCCTGGATGTGTTCCTGTGTGATCTGGCATAGGAGATCTTGCTTTGCATGGGGGTTGGCCTGGATGAGCTTTTGAGGTTCCTTCTAGTCCCTGACATTCTGTGATTCTATGAAACACTGGAGCAGGTTGCCTCATCTCTGGAGATGTTCAAGGGCAGCCCTGAGCAGCCTGCTCTAGTTGGAGGTGTCCCTGCTGCCTGTAAGGCAGGAGTTGGTCAAGATGAGCTTTGAGGGTCCCGTCCAACCTGGTGCAACCTGTGACTCCTACCCTTGCCACATCAGTGACAAACATTCTATTTACTACTACTAAGATTGAGCAGCTTTCAGATGAGAAGTGATTGTAGGCTCATATTTTAGTAATGCAAAATATCATTAGCTGAATTCCAAGTGCAATCATTTATAACATGTCATGTCAACTTCTCTCCTGTAATTTATAATGGGCTCTCCTTCCCAAGAGCTGGGAGCAGGGGAGCCTGCTGCAGGTTGATGTCTCACGTTGGCAGCTGCTGTGTTTTGGTGTTCTGCAAGGTTTGGGGTACACTTTTGGCTGCACACCGTTACTTAGGGGGGAACACTGAGGGTTGCAAAGGGTTAAGCCCTCCCTGGGGGGGTGGTTGGAACCTGATCCCAAGTCATCCTGACTCTTCCTTGGGGGTGGTCTGAGCCTGACTCCAGGTGCAGTGGTTAGCCTGCTCCTCTCTTGAGCCCCTATAAAGGCAGAGGAACTTCTTGTTTCTTTTTCTCCTCGTCTCTCCCTCCCTCTTTCTCCTCGTCTCTTGTTGATGAATGTGAGGTCAGAGAGAGAGTTCCTCAGCTCCTCCTGCAAAGGGAGATGATGAAGCACTAATTGTGCAAAGCTACCTGGGCAATGACCTGATTGTCTCACCAGGTAATTTGGAAAACTCCAGTAAAGCAGAACCATGGAGCCGAGCAGCTGCTGGCACGCAGAGCAAAAAAAATAATGATGTTAAATTTAAAAGAAAACAAAACCCAACTCATCCCAGAAAGTCAGGTTGGAAAGGACCCCAAGGATCATCTGCTCCAGTAGAATTGGAACGAGCTGGCCCAGCACCCTATCAAGATGAGTCTTATAGCTGTATAATGGAATCCACTGCTTCCCTTGGGAGACGATTGCAATGTCTGACTGTTCCCCTGGGGAAAAACTGCCTTCTGGAGTCCAATGGGAATATCCTCAGTAGTAAATTGTCCTCATCACCCCTTCTCTGTCCCCTGTGACTCCTTGTCAAAAGGGAGCCCCCATCCTCCTGGCAGCTGCAGAGAAAAGAGCAATAAGATTAGCACTGCTCCGGCATCCCAAAGCTGACCAGTGGAGTTTTAAATCCCCTCTTAATAATGTAGCAAGGAAAACAAGACAGGGGATCCAAAGATTTAATATTAAGGGGGGAAAAAAAAAATCAAGCAAATAAGTCTTTATTTTAAAAGTCTCTCCCTTTGTAAGAGAATTATGTAAAGTTTCTTTTTTTTCAATGCCATTGGGACAAGATAGTTCAATCCAGCATGGCCAAGCTCAGTATCTGAGGGTGGTGTTTGTCCAGACCTTTTCAACATATTGACATTAACAGAGGGTGAAAGAAGACACTGAGGTGTTGCTTGGGTTTTCAGTTTTCTTTTTTTTTGTTGTTGTTCAGGATCCAATTAGTTCTGATACACACAGCCCTTTTACCTCTCAAGTGAGTGTCTCCACATGCTAAAGCCCTGCTGGGATTTCAACACCCTCCTGGAGAATAAATTGGTGGTACTGGTGTACAGTAAGTGGCTATAAACACATCAATAACCAAACCATGCTTAAAAGTAACCTGCAGAACTGTGTCATCATAGATTATCTGTCTGCAAAGCCTGCATCTATCTTTCCCTGACCTTATTCTTTGCACAGAATGTGAAGGCTACTTTCTGGCCCTTTTTTTTTTTTTTCACACATGGGTGATAATCCATATTGATGAGTCTGGCTGGAGGTGTCCAGCATTTTTAGAAAAGCTTCATTAATTAGCCCAATAAAGCAGCACTTCATCTTCTGTTTGATGGAGCTAGTAGTTGGTATGAAATAGAGCCACTCTGCCTGCTTGGCCCTTGCTGAGGACAGCTTTGGCCATGAAAACAAACTGTCAAAAGCTGTGTAGGCTCCACCTTGCCATGTTCTCAAATACAGAGCTGATTCTGTTCTGGAAGATTTTTTTCCTTGGGTGGTGGATGTTGAGTTTCCTGCGTGTACAGTGGGACAAGATGCTGGGATCTGGGATAGCTTCCTCCTCCTGCCCTGTTGCATAGCAGACCCATCTTGTAGTGTGGAACCCTGCATGTACAGTGGGACAAGATGCTGGGATCTGGGATAGCTTCCTCCTCCTGCCCTATTGCGTGGCAAACCCAACTTGTAGTGTGGAAACCCAAGAGGTGTGACTCTTAGGGTGCTGCCACGTGGTCAGGTTATAGCAAGCACTGCTGTCTCATCAGGTAGGCATACTTGCTGTTTGCATGGTTGGGTAGGTCTGCCATTAACTGCTGAAGGTTTAGTCACCTTGGAGAAAGCCAGGTTGTGTTAGGTGATGGTAACACGAAGCTGGGAGGCAGTGAGCTCCCTTGGCTCGTACACAGCTATGGCCTTAGCTGGGTGGCAATTGTCTGACCATCCTGTGTGCCAGAGCTGTTCTCAACTTCTGGCAGCTTCCTGCACACTATTGGTCAGGCATTGGAACAGGCTGCCCAGGGAGGTGGTGGAATCACCATTCCTGGAGGTGTTCAAGAAACTTGTGGCACTTTGGGACATGGTTTAATGCCCGCAGCGGTGCTGGGTTGACAGTTGGACCTGAAGATCTTGGAGCTATTTTCCAAGCAAAACATTTCTACGGAGCCCCACCTTGAAATGGTGAGGAGAGCTGAGTGTTCTAGAGAGCTGAATGACATCCTGAGAAAATAGCCCTTGTCATTTATATTTATTAATTCCCTCTGCTCCGATAATTGCCAGTTGTGTACAAGGCCTCTCTTTTCTGGTTAGAACACTTGTATGTAGTTTGTCTTGACGTGATTTATGGCAGTAACACTTTAAAGGTTATTGAGATTGCTGCAGCACTTTCCTGAAGAAATCCTGAAGGATATCTGGGGAGGGAATGAAGGGTACAGGCAGGCTGCAGTTAAATATCCAGCTCGTTTCTCCCTTGCTCCCTGCAATGCTGGCACAAACACCTGGAGGTGGCCTGTGCAGAGCACGTGTCTCCACCCCAGAGAGACACATAACTGCCTCCTCTTTGCACCATATAAAACTTACTGTCCTTTTTTGGGATGAGACAGCTTAAAAGGTGAAGAAAAATATGGAGCCGAGTGTTTGGCTAATGCTCACTTTCGATGCACCAAGACTTGCTATCATTATTTCTTCCAGGATGGCTTTGGGTGGCATGGTTGGGAGATGGATGGAGCTATTGCAAACATTGTGATGGGAGTTCAGCAGCGTGGAGTTAGAGGGAGAGGGCTGTGAATCTCTCGCAAGTGTGTTTCAGCCAAGATCTTACGTAGGCAGCAGATGTTGTGCTGGTGTAAGGGTTGACTTTTATAAATCCATTTCAGCCTTGTTTGAATAGGTTGCTAAATGGCTGCTGTTTATAGCCAGTGCTAGCACCTGAGTAGCCCAATTTGCTGTGAGGTGCTGGAGAGGTGCAGGCATGGAAGGAAGCAGAAGTTCTTCACGTCAGAACTGTGAGGTGCCAAAATAACAAACCTGGTTAGAGTCGTTATGGATGGAGCATTATTGGCTTGAGCCAGTGCTAGCATCAGAGCAGCCCAATTTGCTGAGAGGTGCAGGCATGGAAGGAAGCAGAAGTTCTTCATGTCAAAACTGTGGGACACCAAAATAACAAACCCTGTCAGAGTCTTTATGAGTGGAGCATTACTGGCTTGAGCTGTTCGCTTCAGCCCTGGGGGAGCTTACCCAGACAGAGCTTTCTGCCCATGGTGCTGAAGAAGCCATCGACGTTTCCAGGCTCCCTTCAGGACTCTCCTGTCATCTTTTTGTCTACTCACTGTTATCTGGCTAAAGCTATTTGTCCTTTAGTTTACCTTTCTAGCAGCTTGATCTACCAACCTTTTCTGTTTGGAGCTCAGCTGGATCCCCACATCATAGATCACAAAATGTCAGGTCAGAAAGGACCCCAGGGATCATCTGCTCCAACCTTTCTAGGAGATAGTGGAGTTGAAATGAGCTGGCTCAGCACCACTGCCAAGCTGAGCCTTGTGATGTAGGGGACTCCACTGCTGCCCCTTGGAGATGATTCCAATCTCTAACTCTTCTCACGGGAAAACATTTTCTTTAGTACTGACTATGGGCTTCTATGGGCTCCTGTAAGCAGTCTGTGAGCCTCTGCCCTGCCGACACCCTCCTTGCCAATTTGCCATTCCTTATCACAGGGTCTGAGGGGCTTCTGGCAGCTTGTTGGTCATTCTGGAGCTCAGCCAAGAGGGAGCAGGTGAGGTGTGGAGGAGAAGGAGGGAAACAAGAGGCAGGGCTAAGTGATGGCATCTGCAGAGCAGCTTCATCCAGTTGGTGATGCCAAGAGGCAGGGTCGCTGCTGCTGAGCCTCCCTCACCCTGCTGCTCACTAGGCTGTGCCGTGCCTGGTGGGTGAGATGGAGGAGCAGGTTCTCAAAGAGGGCATCAGTGAGACAAAGAGCTGGAAGCTGCAGCCACCCTCCCTGCTGTGCTTTGCAGCGGGCCGGGGGACAGGGAGCGCTGTCGGAAGGCTGCCTGCAAACGGATGCGGCTGTGCCAGGGCCCAGAGCATATGGAGCAGCAGTCAGGAGCTGGCCAGCAGCAGTCAGAGGAAATTAAAAATGTGGCATGCAGTCAGGGAGCAATGGCTCTGGCATGGGGGACAGCCAGGCCTGTATAGCTGCTGCCTGATCTCCTGTTCCAACACACTGCCTTTGGGGCTGTGCCAGCTCTGCTGCCCTGCCCTGGCAGCACCTTCTTGTGGGGCACAGGCAGGTGACACTGGAGGGCAGGGGGGCTGCATGGCCAGCCCCTGCACTTAGGGATGGCTCTGGTTTATGCTGGGCTTTTGCCCTGTCTGAGGGTAAAGCAAGCTGGCACCTTGAGCCATCTGAGCATCCAGGCTCCTGCTGCTCATTTGTCAGGCACTGGTGAGCTGCCCATAGCTCCTGTCATGCAGGAAGACAGGCAGCCTGTCCACACCTCTCTCAGCAGTTTAGTAAGCAGTGCCCTGCTCTTGCAGCACCTCAGGGAACTCTATTTTAAAATATGGAATGGAATAGAAATAGAATAGAATAGAATAGAATAGAATAGAATAGAATAGAATAGAATAGAATAGAATAGAATAGAATAGAATAGAATAGAATAGAATAGAATAGAATAGAATAGAATAGAATAGAGCAGAATAGAATAGAGCAGAATAGAATAGAGCAGAATAGAATAGAGCAGAATAGAGCAGAGCCAGGTTGGAAGAGGCCTTCAAGATCATCCAGCCCAACCTATCACCCAGCCCTATCCAACCAACTAGACCATGGCACTAAGTGCTCCTTCCAGTCCTTTCTTGAACACCTCTGGGGACAGTGGCTTCACCAGCTCCCTGGGCAGCCCATTGCAATGCCAGTCACTCTCTCTGTGCAGAACTTCCTCCTAACATCCAGCCTATGCTTCCCCCAGCACAGCTTGAGACTGTGTCCCCTCCTTCTGTTGCTGGTTGCCTGGGAGAAGAGCCCAACCCCACCTGGCTACAACCTCCCTTTAGGTAGTTGTAGACGGCAATGAGGTCAGCCCTGAGCCTCCTCCAGGCTAAACAACTTCAGCTCCCTCAGTGGTTTGGTGTTGGGTTTATTTGTTTGTTTAACCCAGCTCTGAAGGTGCCTGTGGAATTCCCAGATGTGTCATGTTGGGGCTATTTTAAACAGGAAATAATTTCCTTGTTTGGAGCGTTCAGTTTTGAAAGCAGCTTGCAGAAACTTCCTGGGTTGATTGATGTCGAATGAGAGTCAGCCTTTGCTCCTGGGTTTGTGCATCTTGTTCTGTCTTCAGTGGAAATTAGAGCAGTGTGAGAAGCTACTAGAGCGGTGTAAGCAGCTCCTAGAGCAGGGTAGGCAGCTGATCTGGGTTCGGTGCAAAAGGTGACTTTGGATGAAAGTGCTGCCTTGGTGGAAAAAAAAAAGAGGAATGGCCTTTAAAAGGCCTTGGAGACAGGAAAAAAAACTGCATTTGAATCTTTTGTATTTATACTCCAAAATGGAAAGGAGGAGGCAATCACCATGCAGCTTCCCAGGTTGAAATGCTTCAGAGAGTAGCCCCGGAACGAGCTATATCTCATGGAGAAAGCCAGGAGTTCTCCCCTGTTTCCCCTGTGTGTATTTATAGTTAATAACACTCTGTGCTCATCTTTGGATCTATCCCAGGCTGAAACCAGGCTGTAGACTTTGCAGCACTTTGCAGTGGGAAGCCTCAAAATGCTATTAGAGGTACTCATTTCATGCATGCATGTGGACAGGCTCACTGATAGCAGAGAAGAAAGAGGAAGTGTC
>VWZI01022741.1:88337-115506 GCA_013396835.1 Psilopogon haemacephalus
TAAATTTTTTTTTTTTGCTTTCAAAAGGGAGTAATAAAAGAGATTGGAGGTGATGTTACTCTTGTGATAGCCTCAGACAGTTCTTTGCCACAGAGTGGCATGACATGATATATAATGCATAGATCAATTTTTTTGTTCACTTCAGCCATGGTTTTGTTAATCTGTTCTTTCTGTTAGGTCCTCTCCCAGGCACAGGGGAGGGGGAGATGTGAATTAACAGTGCCTGAGCTCTTCCAGAGCGATTGTTCATTCCCTCACAGGAGGAGCATTTCCCAAGTCCTTATTAAGCCCTGGGGTGCACCTGATGCTTTGGCTTCTCCAAGCAGAACAGGATGCTGCCAAGGGCCAGGTGCTGTTCTACACAGAAAGCCTCAGCTCCACTGTAGGCTCCTTTTGCCTTGGCACCTTGTCCTGTTAGATGGCTCAGCTGATTGGGCTCCTTGGCAAAACCATGGGTTTAAACCCACTGCCTCCCTGCACTGCCCAGTCTCTGCTTTCAAGAGTGACTTAAATAGGATAGAATGGAGTAAGATAGGATAGAATAGAATAAGCCAGGTTGGAAGAGACCTCTAAGATCATCCAGTCCAACCTAGCACTAACATCAGCTAGACCATGGCACTAAGTGCTCCTTCCAGTCCTTTCTTGAACACCTCCAGGAACAGTGACTCTACCACCTCCCTGGGCAGCCCATTCCAATGCCAATCACTCTCTCTGTCAAGAACTTCTTCCTAACGTCCAGCCTATACCTCCCCCAGCACAACTTGAGGCTGTGTCCCCTCATTCTGTTGCTGGTTGCCTGGCAGAAGAGCCCAACCCCTACCTGGCTACACCCTCCCTTTAGGTAGTTAGGGTGGCCTTTGACAGCAAGAAAAAGATTCCACTGCTGTTAGCAGCAGATGTGAGGATAAGGGCAGCATTAATCCTCCACTGACAGCACCTCCAGCTAGTTTGTTGCTCCCACAGAAGTCTTAACGTGTGCACAAGCTCGAGGTTGCTGCCCTAGTGAAGTTCCAGGGCCAGTGCTGTGCTTTGCCTGGTTTGGGATTCAGAGGTGGAGACCTGGTCGATGTCAAGCACAGAGCAGTGCCCATAACTGCACCTGTAAGGAAAGGTCTTTTCCTTTTGTCATCGCTGGGCTGATTCTATTTGTCAGGTGTCGAAGCAGAGATCAATAAGGAAAGAGGCCTGGTTTGGTATGCTTGAGAGCAGGTACACTGCTGCAGCCTCCCATTGGCCCTGCAGCAAATAATAGTAATAACAAATCTATATTTCTGCTCGGCGTGGCTCCTGTTATCTGGATCTCTTCAGCCCAGATAACACAGGGAGCAAGAAATGGAGTGTTAGTGTTGTCTCCTTTTTTTTTTTAATTTTCTTTTTCTCCCTCCTGTCTGTGTGTTTTCATATTTTTGAATTAACCTTATTGACTCAAGCACTGCAAAAAAACACTGCTAACTCCTGGATGCCAGCTGAGAGCCTGCCTGAGCCTTGCAGGGAGAGCAGAGCCACAGCAGCAGCTGGCAGTGCTCTGCTGTGCCAGATGCCTCTGCTGGGGATGGGATTTTGCACCTAGACCCACCCATCAGCTTGGTGCATTTTCATACCTAGGGGCAAAGCCTCTTTACTACCATCATAAATGGAGCACTGGAGCAGGCTGCCCAGAGGGGTTGTGGAGTCTGGAGACTTTCAAACCTCCCCTGCATGCATTCCTGTTCAGACTAATCTGGGTGATCCTGCTTTTGGCAGGAGGGTTGGACTCGATCTCTGGAGGTCCCTTCCAACCTCCAAAATTCTGGAATACTTTGAAGGTTTTTGCCCTTTTATGATTAAAATACCCAATCAGGTCATTCATTGGTAGCTGATAGTGGGTGTGGCTGTGTCTGCTCTGTCTGCTCCCCGGGGGCAGTTCTCAACCAAGCTGTCAAGGACGTGTCTCATTGACCCCACCAGGCTCTTAGGGCAGGCACATAGTGGATGAAACTGGGAAGGATCAGAGGAAGCTGGGAAGAGACTTGCAGTGGGCTTTTAGGAATAGGATGAGAGGGAATGGATTGAATTTTGAGGAAGACAGATTTAGACTGGAGATTAGGAAGAAATTCTCTGCAGTGAGGGTGGAGAGACACTGGAACAGGTCGCCCAGGAAGGTCATGGATGTCCCCTCCTTGGAGGTGTTCAAGACCAGGTTGGATGAACCTTTAAGCAACCTGGGCTGGTGGAAGGTGTCCCTGCCCATGGATGATCTTTAAGGTCCCTTCACAAACCACTCTATGATTCTGTTCCATTAATCACCCTGTGCTGTGCCCTGTGCCTTGGAGTTACTTCCCTGGGCTGTCAGAGCAGTTTCTCATGTTTCTATTACCAGTGTAGGTCTGTCTCTCACAAACTTCTACCATGGGAGAGTTGAAGCTGTGCTGAAGTGTTTCAGAGCATGTGATTTTTTTTTTTTCCACTTTAAATAAGCAATATATATTCAAGAGTAAAATTAAAGATACTCAGGAAATTAAATTGCTGGCATCGCTTCTGCTTGGTAGGGAAACTATTTCCGTCCCTGCTGATGGAGGAAGGGGTCCAGATCCCTCAGCTCTGGACAGTCTGAGTTGTGGGCACAGAATTAGCAGCAGCCACAGAAATAAGAAAGGAGGGGAAAGTATCAGAATCACAGAGTGGTAGGGGTTGAGAGGAACCCCTGAAGAAAATCAAATCCAACCTCCCCGCCAGAGCGAGATCACCTAAAGCAGATGACACAGCAACATGTCCAGGCAGAGGCAGACCTTGAAAGTGTCTAGAGACTAACTCCATGAGAGTAAAACAAGGCCAGGGCAAGCCTCTGTAGGTGCTTGCATGTTGTTTGTATTCCGGCTGTACTTAATCCTTTGGGATTTTCCTGCCTATTCAGGCTGTGCTCCATCCTTTGGGGTTTCCCTGCCTATTCAGGTTGTGCTCCATCCTTTGGGATTTTCCTGCCTGTTCAGGTTGTGCTCCATCCTTTGGGGTTTCCCTGCCTATTCAGGTTGTGCTTCATCCTTTGGGGTTTTCCTGACGTCTAGAACAGCTGGACAAGATGTCCAGCCCTGCATGTAAGATCACCAGAAAAAGTGCTGAGGAAGCCCCTAGCACCCTGCCAAAGGCTCTGTATGGCCAATGGATTAACTGCACTAAGGGATAAACCTCCTCCAAAGCCTTCCAGAGGAGCAGCTGATGGCTGCTGCAGGCCCAGGTAAGCTGACAGGCTCTGCACAGAGGGATTTCCCTGTGGGTCCCCTGGTATTGGGTCCATGAGTTGCAGCTGCCAGGGCACAGAGGAAAGAGGTGAAATCCTGGCCAGGCTGTGAGTCCCCCAACCCTTCCATGGGAGAGCAGTGGGGTTTCTGCCTTCCTCAGCAGACAGACCTCTGGGACCTCAGCAGATCTGTGCCAGAGCTCTGCAAAGCTCCGACTTTGTCTCCCGGGACAGGAGGAATTAAGGACATCAGGTTAAATAAGTGGTTTTGGAAAGGAAAATCCTAAGAGTCAACGAGCTCAGAAACTCAAAAGGCAGGGATTCAAGTTTCTATTGCTGTTGATTAATTTAATATGAAACACAAAGAACGGGGATGGGAAGGAGTTCTGGAGTGGTTTCATGATTGTCTCTAAAGAAAGCCCACTGCAATAGCCTGAAGGTGACATAGCTCTTTGAGCTCTGTATAAGAGTGGAAAACTGGCAGCTTTCTGGCCAGCTACCCAAAAACCACCTCAGGCAGCTGATGCTAAAGAGAAAGGAAAAGAAAGGAAAGACCCTAAAATAGCTGCTGGCTTCAAGCTGTCTTGGAGGTAGTGGGTTTGATGCTACACACTCTGCCTTTGCTCATCTTCTGAAAACTCTCATCCCTGGCACTCCTCACCCAGCTGTGCCTCCTTCACCCACCTATGCCTTGCCCACCATGGGATCTTGGGGTGCTGCAGGGAACCCTTCCCTCAGGGGAGAGCTGTGGATGCTCTCAGTGCACACAGAGTGGGCAAAGCCCTGACAGCAGCAGGGCAGATCACTTTGTTACTGTAAATTGTCAGTGCTGGGAAATAATGGAATCATAGAACGGTTTAGGTTGGAAGGGACCTCAAAGATCATCCAGGTCCAACCCCCAAAATGCAGAAGAGCTTTGTAGTTTTCTCTTGCAGACTACGTCAGTGTAGCGGTCTTAAAGAAAATAAAGCAGCAGAGCTGGAGGTGAGAAAAAGAACATCTCAAATTTCTCAGCTACTGCTCCCAGAGCTTTTTCCTATGTGGCTGTTTCCCCCTCTGATGTGTGAAACCTGAATGTGAACCCAGGCTTTCTCTGCTCCTTCCCCTCTTGACCTCGTCAGAAACACTGAATGCAAGAGCAAAAACAAAACAAAAAGAACAATAAATTGCTTTCTGTAACTCCAGACAGGAAAGCTCTGCACTTGCCCTCCCAGGCAGCCTTCCCCATCTGTTACCTCTCCGAGCTGCCTCTGGGTTCCCTCAACAAGAAGACTTAATCGAGGCGATGTCATGCCAGGGGACAGTGCTGCATCCCATTTTCCAGGGGCTCACTGGTGTGACCTGCTTTACTCTTATTAACCCAACTGGATTGGGCTCTGTGTTCTGCAAGAGGCTTTGCTGTCACCTTTCTGATGGTGAGCTCCTTTCACAGTATTTTCCCCTTCACACAAGAGACAAACATTTTTGTGCTTGTCACTTCTTTGGCTTTCAGCAGCTGCGTGGCAGCCACTGTGTCCTCTGCACGAGCAGATGTGTTCAGTGCATAGGTGCATAATGAGGAAGGGGGAAAAAAAATATATATCTCATGCTGCTCGCAGGTTGGACTAAGGTAAAAATGTGTGAGAACAGAAGGATTATCTCCCTGCTTGTTCAGACAGGAAGATGACATGAAGAGACTAATGGGAGGTTTTTAACAGTAGTTAGAGAGTTAGCAGGCTGTGAGCCTTCCCTTCCTGTCATTATAAGTCGAGGCAGGGAGCTGGTGTGCATTGAAAAGTTGTGGCTGAGCCTGTCCTGTGTGCCTTCTGCTCAGCTGATGGCTGGGGCTGGACTTCAGTCGTTTTTAAGCACCTTTGTAGCACAGGAAGAGCTGCTGGTTAATTTAGCTGCCTTAGAGGCTCCTGCTTGCTCCTTCTCTTTTTTTCAGGAGGTACATCATCTCGGGAAGAGCAGTGTGGACAGGCAGGCAGGAGCTGAGCGGTGTGGACAGGCAGGCAGGGGCTCAGCACTTGGTCTCCTGCCTCATGCCTTTAAAAATAGCTAATTAAGAAAACAAACCCTAGCAAAATTGCCTGGAGATCAGAGACAGTGGCAGCATGCAGGTGAAACCCTCCTGGCTCCTCACTGCTTAAGGGCTGGGAGCAGAAAGCAGAGAGGGTTTGGGGCTAAGGTTTTGGGGTTTTTGCCTGGGGTCCCTCCATGCCTTGCTCCAGGAAATGCCTTTGCAGCCAGGAGGGCAGCAAGGTGTGGAGTGGGTCCAGAGGAGACCAACAAAGCTGGGGAAGGGCTTGGAGAATAAATCTTGTGAGGAGCAACTGAGGGAGCTGGGGATGGTTAGAGTGAAGAAGAGGAGGTTGGGTGGAGACCTCATTGCTGTCTACAACTACCTGAAGGGACATTGTAGAGAGGCTGCTGCTGGGCAGGGAATTGGAGATAGAACAAGAGGGAATGGCCTCAAGCTGAGGCTGGGGAGGTTTAGATTGGACATTAGGAAAAAGTTTTTCTTGGAGAGAGTGGTCAGGGATTGGAAGGAGCTGCCCAGGGAGTTGGTGGAGTCCCTAATCTTGGATGTGTTTAAGGGTGGTTTGGATGTGGTGCTTAGGGCTATGATTTAAGGTGAATCTTGTAGAGTAGGGTTCTAGGTTGGACTTGATGATCCTGAGGGGCTTCTCCCACCTGGATGTTTCTGTGTCTGTGTGGTCTGGCCCTGCAGTGCAGAGCCTATCTCTGGTGTGCAGCACAGCCCCAGCCCAGCCCCTCCCTGGGGCATCCTTGCATGCCAAGAGATTTCTTCAGCTGCTTTTCACCCCAAAGTCTGTTCCTGTCACTCTCGTCTCATTTTCAGAGTCAATACTAAAAGATGGCAGTTGAGTGAGTGGGGGAGCTGTGTTTATCCCATGGATGCCAGGCAGACAATGAACCTCGCCTTGGCCAGATGGCACAGGCTCTCCTCCAAGCAGATAAACAGGGCTGGTGCTATTGAAATGGGCCCAAACACGCCGAGTTACAGTGGTAGTATGGTAATTACAGAGCCTCCAGTGACCATCTGGACCCACAAACTGATTTTCTATTTGGATAATAAAACCTTTCCTATGTCTCCACTCTTAGCCGTGTATGGGGACGTTAATTGATTTAATTGCAGCTCCCACTGCTGAGCTGTGGCTATTGCCAACCCTTTCAGTCTAGGTGCGTGGTGCAGTTTGAGGTCTGCTTGAGGCAAGGAAATCAGGGGTCTGGGGGCTGGCTCCTGAGACAACTGCAAAAGGGAAGTTTGATGGAGATCGCTTCAGCAGTGGGACAGAACTTAGAGTGAGGGTGGTGAGGCACTGGAACAGAATGTCAGGGGCTGGAAGGGACCTCCAAAGCTCATCCAGTCCAACCTCCCTGCCAGAGCAGGATCTCCTATACCAGATCACACAGGAATGCATCCAGGCAGGTTTTTAATATCTCCAGACAAGGAGACTCCACAACCTCTCTGGGCAGCCTGTGCCAGTGCTCTGGGACCCTTCCAGTCAAGAAGTTGCCTCTTGTGTTGAGCTGCAACCTCCTGTGCTGCAGCTTCCATCCATTGCTCTTTGTCCTGTGGCAGGGAGCAAGTGAGCAGAGCCTCTCCTCCCTCTCCTGATCCTCAGCCCTCAGAGATTTATAACCATTTATTACATCACCTCTCAGTCTTCTCCAGACTAAAAAGCCCTACACATAGAATCAGTCAGGGTTGGAAGGGACCACAAGGATCAGCCAGTTCCAATCCCCCTGCCATGCCCAGGGACACCCTGCCCTAGATCAGGCTGCCCACAGCCTCTGCCAGCCTGGCTGCAAACACCTCCAGGCATGTGGCCCCAAACACCTCCCTGAACAACCCATTCCAGCCTCTCACCACTCTCATGCTCAACAACTTCCTCCTCAGCTCCAGCCTGAATCTCCCCACCTCCAGCTTTGCTCCCTTCCCCCTAGTCCTGTCACTCCCTGACAGCCTAAAAAGTCCCTCCCAAGCTTTTCTCTAGCCCCACTTCAGATCCTGGAATGCTAACAACCCTCAAGATTACTGAAAAGCTGATTGACTGGTAGGTGTTTGGCCACTATGCCTTGGAGATCCTGGACCTGTGGGGTCAAAAAGACGCTCTCCAAGACGCAGAATGTCCTCCAGTGCCACCAAAGGCAAACCCTGCAAGCTGCAGGTTGTGTGCTGTGAGGCTCCCTGCGGAGGATCCTGCCAGGAGCTATGGCAATCTGCTGGGGAGTTTTCTCACACTTCTCAAGGGTGGATGCTCCTGTCAACTGGCTCTCACAGGAGGCTTTCAGAAATAATCTTCCCTGATGTCAATGCACATGTTAATTGGACTTGACAGATGATAATGAAGAAGAGACTGTAACTGAGAAAGGGTAGAGGGAGCATCATAACTCCTGGGGGATGAGAAGAAGGCAGAAAGGTCCAGATGTCCAGCAATTGCATGAAGTAACTCCAAAGATCAATCTTTACTTCTACTGGTGCCAGGGGTGCCAAACACAGGAGAAAATGCCCAGGTCTCAGGTGGGTAGGCTGTGAAGGTTGTGTTCTTCATTTCCGCTTCACGTTCGTGGCTTGTTCTTGCTGCTAATGTGTTTGTGAGAATGAGTTTTGGGTGAGCCATCCTGCTGCTGAGAATGTCACAGCTAATGTACCTGAACCTTGTGTGGAGGGGACCTCTCGTCTGAGGGACTGAGCTATCAATTAGTGCTGGCAAGCAGGGATAGGGCATGGCTCCATGGCTGCTCTGTCTTCGAGCACAGAGCTCACAAGTGGCATGCAGCATTTTGCTGGGAGTGGGGTTCCGTGCCCATATGCCTCGTGGCTAATGTGTAATTAGCCTTCATTAGCTTAATTAGTCTGGGAAACTCATTTTTTTCCCTTTCCTAGAAGGTCAGCATGTCCTCTCCTTGCTGGATGCACATTCTGGCCTGGCACTGGTGGCAGTGTGAGGAGGACCCCATGCCAGTGATGCTGGCAGAGCTGTGCTGGCTGGGGCATGGTGGAGCACATGGTGCAGCGTTGGGATGCTGTGGCATCAGAGCAGCTCTGCCAGCCCCGAGCCTGGGCAGGGCTGCTGCAGGGCTGTGTGCTCAGGGGTTTGGATGTTCAGCTCCCTCTCCCAGATGGCAGGCAGGTCCTTTAGAGCCTCGAGGCTTTTAAGTGCATGGCTCCCATTATGAAAAAAAAAAGTGCTGCAGAAGCCATCTCCTTGAAACAGGAGGGGTTTTACCCTCTGAGGGGCAGGGCTAGCATCTAAACACCACTGCAGAATTAGGCTGTGTCCTTTTACTGCCTCTGCTCCCCCCGAAATGGAGGTAACAGCTCTTCTCTTGCTGCTGAGAAATGGCAGCCAGAGGGGCTTGCCCTTAGGGGTAGGGGCAGAGGCTGTTTGAAACAGCCCTGTGCAAACGGTTGGTAGCTGCAGACTCAGTTGCCCCATGACTGTGTAATGAAGGGAGCAGCCTTGTTTGTCCCCATCAAATCAGATGAAAGTGGCATCTGGCAGTCGCGTTTGTAGTGTGCTCAAAAGAGGATGCTCTGTGCCAGAGGCAACATTTTTCCCCATGCTGAGAGCCTGCACAAGGACCCAGCTCTGTGGAGGTGACTGTCACCCTAGGATTACTTTAGAATAACCTCTTTGGCAAAGTCATCCTGCAATCTTTACTGCAAGGTTTCAAGAGAGGACAGAAATCCTCCCAGCACAGCTCTTCCTGATGCGTGTTTCCTTATTGTGGGCCCTCATGGTGTGGTGGTTTGGGTGTTTTGGTTTGGTTTTTTTTTTTCCTAATTACCAGCAAACTGCCTGAACAAGGGCTGAAATGTTTCTCCTTAAGTGGCAGGAGCACAACTGCCACCAATGAGTCAGGGGAGAAAGATCTACTTGATGGGAGAGGGTATTAGGGGAGAGGGAGGGGAAAAACAAGGAGGGATAGCTGCCAGAGAGTTGGGGAAGGAATGCCATTTGTTTAAAGACACATTAGGAGATTAATGATGAGAGTTAAAGTATGAAAGCAACAGGGCCTAAGTGCAGTATTGATGGAGCCCATTTTCTTTGCCATCTCCTGCAAAAAAAAAAAAAAAACTCAACTCTTTGGAAGTACAGAAAGGGGGGAAATCACTTTGCAGTAATAACTGTTATTTCTATAAGGGAACAACATTAGATGCAGCAAATGTGAGGTTTCAAGGCAATAGCAGGACCCTCACAATCATTGTTATCCATTTAAAAGGCAATTTCTGTGATGGTGAATAGGTGGAGGAAATAGCCCCAGTCCTGCAACTGATCCCAGATGAGCTTTATTTTATTATTGTTATTGGTCAGTTCCCAATCAGGTGAGATTGTGCTAAGGAAAAGGGGAAAAGCCCAGAAGAAATGAAGGAGCTGATAATCATCCTTGCAGACTTTGCTGGGAGCTTTTGATGGGCTTATTAGTGGCTCAGGACCTCATCTTGGCTCCCCTCAGAGTCGATGTAAAATGTCCCACTGCAGCATCTTTGATTCCCATCTCATCAATCACAGAATGTCAGGGGCTGGAAGGGACCTCCACAGCTCAGCCAGTCCAACCCTCCTGCCAGAGTAGGATCACTTAGATCAGATCACACAGGAACACATCCAGGTGGGTTTTAAATAACTCTAGAGAGGGAGATTCCACAACCCCCCTGGGCAGCCTGTTCCAGTGCTCTGGGACCCTCACAGTGAAAAAAATTCCTCATCGTGTTTAAATGAAAATTCCTATGCCTCAGCTTCCACCCATTGCCCCTTGGCCTGTCACCAGGTGTCACCCAGCAGAGCCTGGCTCTGTCCTCCTGGCACTCACTCTTTACATATATGTAAATGTTGACGAGGTCATCAAGAGCAGCAAGCAAACAGCCACTGTCATAGAATCACAAAATCAGTCAGGGCTGGAAGGGACCATAAGGATCATATAGTTCCAACCTCCCTGCCATGCCCAGGGACACCCTACCCTTGATCAGGCTGCCCACAGCCTCTGCCAGCCTGGCTGCAAACACTTTGAGGGAAGTGGCCCCAACCACCCCCCTGGGCAGCCCATTCCAGGCTCTCACCACTCTCATAGTGCAGAACTTCCTCCTTACATGCAAAGATGATTCTGCAGCCTCAGTGAGCTGCTCCTGCTCTCCACCTGTAACTCAGGCTGGTGGAAGGTGGCTACAGTGTGGCTGCCAGTGCAGGATGAATGAATAGAGCGAGGCAAGAGAGGAATGATGCTGCCTGTGCTCTGTGGCTCTTTCTCTCCTGCTGTTAGCTGCATACACATTCTACCACCACATTCACACATTCCCATCCCAGGATTTGCAAGTGGCCTTTGTGCACACATGAACACCTGCCAAGCTGCCCATGCATGGCCATCAGAGAGGCTCTTGGGCTGTGTACCACGAGGATTGTCCTGACAGGACAGCTGAAGCTAAAAGGCTGTTTCTACCTTAGGGTATAGCTAAGGTGAACAGGCTGTGGCTGTGCTCCACAGGCAGAAAATCTGTTTTGCACAAGTATGAGCCCAGCCCTTCTGCAGGAATCAGGACAGCCTCATGCATGATTCATTAGGAAGGGTTGTGGGTGGCAAGGAAGCATAATAATAATAATATTCTTCTGGTGGTCAAACTACAACAATAATTCAACCAGCTCCAATTTTTGATAACCACTGGGTTTGTGAGCAGATAGGATAGATGAGCTTGAGCAAACCATAAGCTTCCAAGCTTGCTTTTCACTTCAGAGCACCTAGGTCACTCTTGGGAACACTAGAGCTGTGTAAAACCTCTCAGGCTGTGGGAAGAGGCAGCAGAAAGTTGAAGAAGAGAGAGGAGAGGATCTGTCCTGTTTACCTAATACTGCAATTAGGATAAGTGTTAGACGTGAACCTCAGTTCATCTCCGTCCAGAGCTGTGCCTGGATTCAGCTCTTGCAGGTATCCTCATTAAGGTGGTTGGAAGCAGGAGGATTTAATGATCTGGACCATGACTTTAATTAATCAGCATAAATGTAGCTTATTTATAAGGTAAACCACAGCCTATGGATAAGTCTGTTGTTTAATTAAGCTTATCACTGCCAACCTGATCCAGCTCCTCGCAGCATTAATGGAACTAATTCAGTGTCCTCTCTGAGAAGCAGCATAACAAACTGCAGGGGATGTAATTCTCTCTGTTCATCTGCTGCCTTACCAGGGTGGCTGGGTTTGGTGTTCTCACCTGTGACCCAGTGTGGCTCTCCAATCCCACCAGCAGCTCCTCCCTGAGCGTGCTGCTGCTCCCCTCACGCCTTGCCTCTGGGACTCTGGAACAGCTTTTCCTTTGGCTTTCCTTCACTTTATTCACTAAGAAGTTTTGTGTCTGGTTCAATTTAGTCTGTGCAGCTGAGCTGCTTCTTTATCCTTGCCTTTTGCTTTCTTCTCCTCCTCTTCGCTCGCCCTTTCCAGCTTGTGTGTAGGGTGTTTAAAACTTCTCCACGTTGCACAGATGTAGGGGAATCTGTAATGAGCTCCCCAGCTGACAGCCAAACCTCTTTGCCCAAAAGTTGTTCTTTGCCTACACTGAAGAGTGCTGGAAACTTCCAGAGATTCCTTGGGGAAAGTTTGAGGAACTTGTAAAGACTTTGTGGTTATTTTCTGTTGTGCCAAGGATTCTCCAGGCACTGTTTGTCACCCTGCATAGGGATGATGAGAGAGTTGGGGCTCCTCAATCTGGAGAAGAAAAGGCTTTGAGGAGACCTTATAGTAGCCTTCCAATATCTGAAGGAGGCCTACAGGAGGGCTGGGGAGGGACTATTGACAAGGTCAGATGTCAGCATCCTTAGATTCATTATTTTGTAATTTAAAGCTTCAATATGACTAAACTGGACTTTTTAAAATTTTATTTTCTTTTTTTTTAGTACTCTCTTTAATTGTTAGTTGGGAAACAAAAGTCACTTCTACTCATGTGTACTGAAATCTATTTTAGCAGCTCTGCTATGAGGACAGGCTGAGAGAGTTGGGGCTCTGCAGCCTGGAGAAGAGAAGGCTGCCAGGAGACCTTGTAGTAGCCTTCCAGTATCTGAAGGGGGCTACAGGAGAGCTGGGGAGGGACTATTGACAAGCAGGTATGGTGAGGATGAATGTTTGAAAAAGTCACAGGTGGTGTTAAACACTGGAATTTGTAGCAGGTGCCAGGAGGCTCAGTGCTCAAGGCAGAAGATGAGCCTCTGAAAATCTTGGAGCTGTGGTTGAGCTGGCTCAGCTCAGAGGCTCAGAACGGACTATTTGGCTGGGCACTGACGTTCTGTGGTCACCCATTCAGCTGCAGTGTGGATTTGGTGCCAGGCAGGTGGTCACAGGTGCTGATGTGGGCTTGAACAGCAGCCACTTGGTACACAAGCAAAAAGCACTTCTCTGGTGGTAGCACATCAGCATTTTCTAAGCAAACAAGTAGCCAAATTGGGATTAGATGGATTAGCACTTTGCTGCTAAGATGGATGGACAGGGAGAGAAAACCATTTTGGAGTCCAGGGGAAAGAAAATTCTTGTTTTGTTTTCCCATCGAGAAGGAGAAGTCATTGGAGAAATAAATGCAGTCAGGGGAGAGCACAGTCAAGGGGAAAGGCAGGTAGACATTCAAGTAACCTATTAACTTGCTGAAGGCTGAGTGGCAAAAAAAGAAATAAATAGAGACTGTATAGATTGATGGATATTGGATCTGAAGGGCTTCCACAGCTGGCATGGCAGCTCTTTAGCATCTCATTTTGATGTGACTCAGCAGGAAAAGTTGTTTGTTCTAACAGCAAAGCAAAGAGATGAAAGCAATCCTGAGGCACAGCAGTGAGAGACGTGGCTGTTGCTGGTTTGGGACTGGCCCAAACTCTTCAATGGAGCTTAATACATCTCCATCTTCTGCAGGAGAGGTGAGGATTCCAATGCCACCTTCACCCACCTTCCTTCTGCTATGCTCTCCCCCTCTTGGGCTGCACTCCCTTCTCTTGCACATCTGTGGACTGATATGCAGGCAGTGTGGGAGTAGGGAGGTGGTGAGAGATAGGCAATAGATGCATAGAGAGCACAGACTCTAAGCGCTTGCTTAGAGAGAGCAATAGATGCATAGAGAGCAGAGACTCTAAGGGCTTGCTTGTTAGGGACAAATTATTACCTGATTTAGGTGCTCTGCAGACCCTCATTTGGTTCTTCCAGGTAGTTTGATCCTCCTATCCAGGCTGTGCTCAGCCTTGCAGCATCGACCTTGGTCTTCATTCATCTTTGTACTCATTTCTTTTAATATGCTGCTGCTTCTGGAGGTCCCCATCTCCCCAAAGTTCTATTAATAATTCTCACTTGGCTTTTGTGATGCACTTGGATGCCTGGAGAATGAAGCAGAGGTGTCAGGTTTCAGTGGCAGTGAGAAGGGTAAAGCATTTCAGAAACAAGGGTTTCTGAAGCCTGTTGGCACATTAACTCTGTTTATTTGCCACGTTGTCTTGCAAAGCCTTGAGGAGTAGCTTTATCTCCTCATGCTGCTGCTCCTCATCCATCATTAGAGAATGGAAATCATTTCACCTATCATTTGTCTGTCTCATATCTTTAAAGGAGTTGTCATATCTGGAATCTACATCCAGCATGGTAGCTCCTTGTCCTTGGATCCATGTTTTGGAGATTTGTAACAAGAACAGAACCAGTGCAAAATCTCTCTAGGCTCCCCATATTAGTGAAAGGAAAAACCTAGATCCTGTCACCACAGCAATTTCTTTCCACCTCCTCACTTTGACATTGGGGATGCATCCAAGGCTGTTTGCTACCTCTCTGTGTTATTAATCAGCTGGCTGGAGGGTGTCTGGAGCTGGGGTCTGGCACTTAGGCTCTCCACAGTATAAGTTGTGCATCCTCTGCAGTGCTCTGCTGTTTGCCAGCCTGGGAAGAGTCAGTAAGTGGGGCCAGGGCTCTAGCAGCCTTGAAAGAGGGAGATGCTGAGAGAAGAGCAAATGCACTGTAAGTGCCGAGACTCCAGGAAGGGTGAAGAGGAAAATGGTCACTACAGGGCCCACTTGCACAAGTGGAAATCCACCAGCTTTAGAGGGGACCCAGATTTCTTGAATCCTGAAGGCTCCAGGGAGACCTTAGAGCAGCCTTCCTGAACCTGAAAGGTGCCTCTAAGGCAGCCAATACGGGACTTGTTAAAAGGGCTTGCAGTGACAGAATGAGAGGGAATGGATTGAAGCTCAAAAAGGGCAGATTTAGACTAAAGATTAGGAAGAAATTGTTTCCAGTGAGGGCAGTGAGACACTGGCACAGGTTGCCCAGGAAGGTTGTGGACACTCTCTCCCTGGAGGCCAGGTTGGATGAAACCTTGAGCAACCTGCTCTGGTGGGAGGTGTCCCTGCCTATGGCACAGGGGAGTTGGAACTGGATGATCTTTGAGGTCCCTCTCAACCTAAGCCATTCCAGGAATCTATGAGTGAATTCATGGATTTTATGTCTCTTATCTCTATGCTTTCCTCTTCCGTCCAATGTAAATTGGTCTCCAATTAAGTCCTCATGCATTGGAGAGAGAAAATTGCTCCACTTCCTGCTTCCCTTGTCAGAGAGCAAGGGGAGTTGGAATTGGATGGTCTTTAAGGTCCCTTCCAATCTGAACCATTGTGTGATTCTATGAAGCATTTTATTGGTTCAAGAAATGGCTCCCTCTGCAAGAGACAAAGTGTCAGTCTTGGCAGTGTTGCTCCTGGTGCATCACTGTCATCCAGTAAACCCCAAAGCATCACAGAGAGTTGTGTGCATGTTGGAACAGCTTTAGCTGACTCTGGAGATGGAGCTCTGGGCTTTTGTGGTCATCCTTCTTGTAGGTACAGAACAAGCTCATTGTGAGTGTGTGACCAGGAAGGTCTCTTGTGTCATCTCGGGTTCTGCAATGATTTCCTTTCCTGCCTCCTCCACCTGTGGCAGGCTCTTTCCCCTGCTCTCAAGCCTTTCAGGCTCCTGCTGCTACATTGTTCATTGCCATCTCTCAAATCTGGGGTTAAAGCTATAAATCCTAATGGACTTCCTACAGCATTTGCTTTTCATTTTTGTTTGTTTTGTTTTGTTTTTTTTTTTAGTTTAGAATTTTGCACATTGTTTCTCCCTTCCTCATTTTTTTTCTGCTTGCCTGTAGGTGACACTGGGGGGTTTTGCATGGTTATTTTTCTTGTTTTTATGCTCTCCGCTGACTTAATTAAGTTCTTGCTTGTTTCCTGCTCTTGCCAAGTTTACTGGCCCCACCAGGGCTTCCCTGTGCTTTCTCCTAAAATCCACAGCTGCTGCCAGACACTGGAGATCCTGAAAATGGGAAGAAAAACTTCCTTTTGAAACTCATTTTGATGTTACTGAAACAAAAGGCAGACAGGAGAATTATGGTGCCAGCATCAGTCAGTGCTTTTCAGCTGCTTTCCTACGAAAATGAGATTTAGGCACTTAGGCTGACCCTGTGTGGAGATGGATAAGGGTTGAATCTCCTGGCAAGTTGTAACCCAGTTTGGCAGAGCAGCTCTTCAGGGATGCAGGAGATCTGTACTACATAGCCTTGATATGAATCTCTCCTGCTGCGAGCAAAGCTTCAGGGAAACAAAAAAAAAAAAAACATCTCACCACACCATGTACATGTGTGCAGGAACAGGCTCTTGCTGCCTGGAATTGCCTGAGTGTTTCATTGGAAGGTTTCTGACACCTCCAGGAGTGGATCTTCCCTCCTGGTGCCCATTTGGTTCAGTTTGCCTTTGGTAGCATCATCCCTAGACAGTGCCTGAGGCTCCTGGCTTGCCTTGAGTGAAACACGTCCACTCTGCCTTCCTGCCATTCCTTTTTTTAGCAGTAGGCTTTCACCTCCTTCCCTCTCTGTCTGCAAAACCCTGCCTGCGTGAGCTGGAGAGCCCTTTCTGTCCTTCCCTCCAGCCTGTCCTGCTGCAGGCCTGGCACATCCCTTTCTTTCAGAGCCTTAATCATTTATTCCCTGCTGCAGCCCTGACCTTACACCTCACGAAGGTTAAATCAGTCATTTCTCCTCCTCCCTGCTTTTCCCCTCTCCCTCTCCCTGCTTTTCCCCTCTCCCTCTCCCTGCTTGTTTCTCCCTGTCTTTGGGAAGTCTCTCGGCAGGATTTTCAGGGGATTAAGTAGGACTTATCTGGTTGCAGGCACACTATTTGGATTCACAGATCAGGACTTTATCCATAGCTGTAGCATGCCTCAAGTTCATGGCTCTGTGGAAACCTGTCGGAGTTTCCCCGATGGCTTTAAAGAACTGGAGTTTGCTGAGGAGGGCAGCTACAGACTGCATTAGGCAGCTCTGGACAGGGCATTTCCATTTCAGAGCCATTTCTTATCCCTTTGGGCTCTTTTGCTTCTGTCTCCATGCTGAGGGTGTTTGCTGGCTGCCTGGCAGTGAGATTTGTATTCGGAGGAGCAGGAGATGCTTATCGGAAGAGCAAGACCTTGTCTCATTAGTGTGTTTTCCTCTCTGCACGTGAAGCAGAGGAGTGAGAGTTGAGATGAGACCTGTCTTGCAGATGCCTGCTTTCAGAATGGCAGCTGGAATGTGTTTCCCCCTGCTCCTGCCCCTCCTTGGATACAAACAGCCCTCTCAGTTGCGTGCAGGTGTGTGCAAGGGAGGGAAGAGGAGGCTGCCACTGCTTGTACCTGCCTGGACTGGAGGGACAATGTTTGCTGGGGCACAAAGGTGAGCTGCCCCCACTGAGGCTTTGCTTCCCAGCACTGTGACAGGTCATTACCTGCCTGGGCTCAGGGGGGATAGTGGAGCAGTGTGGCAGCACTTTGGAGAGACCTGGAAACTCCCAGTCTCAGAGAATGTTCTTCTGATTTTGTGTACGCTAAACAATTACTGAAGAGGAGAAAAGAGAGGTTGTGTTTCAAGCAGCAGAAACTAAAGCCCTCAGCTGTTTTTTATCCTGCCTCCCCTATTCTCTCTCCTGAAATCACCCTCCCTGGCCAGCAGCAATGAGAGGGAAGCTCTATTTAAATGCAGATTTCAAATGCTGGCCAAGAGCAATAAATAGCCCTCTGCTGCACTGATCAGACAAACGTTATCAAATCTCTTTTGTGAGGGAGAGTTTATGTTTCCAGATTCTCTTTTTTCCTTGATGAGATCCTCTCTCCTCTCAGAGTAATGGCACATTGGCCACATTTTGCTTCATTTTTAAGCAGCACTTTGGAGATGGTAATGGAAGCACAACCCCACCTGTTTCTCCACCGGAGCTGCACTCGACAGCCCTTTAATGAGGAAGTCTTCACATTTCATATCCTTTGCTGTATTGACAGCCAGAAGGGTTGGTTCTCTGTTCAGCAGAGGGAAAATGTACAAAAATAAGGTAAACTTTTTATTTTAATCAGCTGACCCTCAAATGAGCCTGCAGCCTTCTGCTTGTGGAGCTAGGTTGGGGCTAATGAAGTCAGGAGCAGCTGCGGGTGGGTGTCTGATGATAAGGGTGGTGGAGGTGGTCCAGGAGCAGGTGGGAGGGCACCTCCTGAGGCAAGCAGGGCATCAGTGCTTTGATGAATGCTCTGCTTGCCTGCTAAACCTCTGATCTAAAGGGTTCCTGGTTTTTAGGCTGTCAGGGAGTGACAGGACTAGGGGGAATGGAGAAAAGCTGGAGGTGGGGAGATCCAGACTGGAGGTGAGGAGGAAGTTGTTGAGCATGAGAGTGGTGAGAGGCTGGAATGGGTTGCCCAGGGAGGTGTTTGGGGCCACATCCCTGGAGGTGTTTGCAGCCAGGCTGGATGAGGCTGTGGACAGGCTGATCTAGGGTAGGGTGTCCCTGGGCATGGCAGGGGGGTTGGAACTGGCTGATCCTTGTGGTCCCTTCCAACCCTGACTGATTCTATGCCCAGTCAGCTCCAGCGGTGGATATTGTGTGTCTGAACCTGATTGAGCTGAGGTTACAGTTGGTAATTTGAGAGTCTATTCATCACTGAAACATAGAGGATTTGAAGACTGTTTACAGTATAAATCAGAAGAGGTCCTAGATGTGTTCTTAACCTGTCAGAGGAGACACCTGTGAAATATTGCAGGTGGCTTTGTCTTCTTAACTGGGAGGGACAGGTTATGAAGAGTGAAATATCATGTTTACTGAGTCAGTGCTCTGCTAAATCTGCATCTTCAAGAGCTGACTTGTGATGGCAGTTGTGCTTCTGGGTATGGTTTTACATCTCCGTGGTATGAAAAGCACCTGAGAAAATGTAGCAATACTTAATAATGCTAACAGGGAAAGGTCAGCTGAACCCTGCCGTAGCCATGTGTAAAGCTCCAGGTAACATCTGTTCCCTGCTCTTGTTATCAAAATGGTACTTTATTGGGTCTTGGCTGGCTGATGAATTAGGTAGTGATAGGCATTAAAACTTGCAATGGTGTTAGCCTTGTCAGGGTGCCTCTGTTGGGAACCTGGCTGCTGGCAGGGAGCACTCTGGGGAGCCGCATGGCTTGGGGCAGTGGGAGAATGGAGCCTTTCTGCTTTTTTAAACACCAGTTGAAACATTGACTGAGGGTGGAAAGGATTCAATTTCGGTGCTGTCTGTGAACTGCCTGCTGCATTTAATAGGATGAGTTGTCGTGCCTCAGCCCAGCTCCAGGAAGACAGCTGTCTGTGCTGCTGAGAGCACAAAAGCTGACAGCTCTGCCTGTCCCCCTGCTCACTGTTTGGGTGAATGGTAGGGCTGAATTGTTTGGGGTGAGGAATGACTCTCCTCACTCCTCCTACAGAAGTTTCTCCAAGGTAGGAGGATGAACAAAAAGAAAGAGGAGAAAGTTCAAAGAGGATGTTACTGAATACAGCAAGAAAACTCCCTCAGACCAACAAGGCTTGGAGCCTTGTTAAGCCTGACCTTGAATGTCTCCTCAACTACCTCTCTGGGCAACCTGTCTCACTGTTCCACCACTCCTGTGCTAAAGAACTTCTTAGGGGAATGGAGCAAAGCTGGAGGTGGGGAGATTCAGATTGGATGTGAGGAGGAAGTTGTTGAGCATGAGAGTGGTGAAAGCCTGGAATGGGTTGCCCACGGAGGTGTTTGGGGCCAGATCCCTGGAGGTGTTTGCAGCCAGGCTGGCAGAGGCTGTGGGCAGCCTGATGTAGGGTAGGGTGTCCTGGACATGGCAAGGGGGTTGGAACTGCCTGAGCTTTGAGGTCCCTTCCAACCTAAACCATTCTATGATTCTTGTGTTGTTTCCAGCCAGTTCTTCCTGATGAAGGCTCAGTCTCTACCAGTCCTCGAGGGCTTCATTTGAAGTCATTAGGATTTCATAGGGACCGAGAGTCAAATCAAGCCTGAATCAGAGACACAGGTGCTCATGCCTCCCTCTGAAGCAGTTCCCTCATAATTCATACAGAAGGCAGCCTAGGCTGGAGACATTTATTATGATGGGGAAGATAGAAGCGATCTTTGAGGCCAAGAAAGTTCAAAGACTTTGCCGTAAGTTTTCGGGATTAAAGATTTACTTGATGCATCTTCCCATGTTTTAATAGACAGGAATAGATGAAAGGGAATTTCTATAAAGATTTTCGTTCATACTTAATGACGCAGCTATTAGATGAGCTTTGGCACCGTGTCCCAGGACATGAAGTTTTAAAAACCAACCTTTTTTAAACATTAAATGACCTTTCCTGTCCGCGAGCTTTAATAAAGATTAGTTCAGCCTCATCACCCAGTCTGTTCAGGGGGCTGGCTTAATATTTGGTAAAACTAACTAGTCTCCCAAGATGCAAGTGAGCTGATTTTGCTGCTTTTCTATCCACAAGCCCCACAGGATAGAGGAAGCAGTAATGGAGTTTGATTAGCAGCAGTGCGCTCAAAGCACCACCAGCACCACCCTGGGATTCAGGCTCCCTGGCTCTGCTCCTTCCTTTCTCCCAGCCTGCCACTCGCTGTGAGCATTTCCCCCTCTTGTATTTGCTCCCAAGGTGGGCTGCAAATTTCCAATTCAGTCCCTGCTGCGTAGGGAAGAGAGTTTGGCTTTGTCTGGTTTTCTTTTTCTCAGCTGCAGGGAGGAAGTTTCCGAGATTCGCAGCAATGAACATGGAAAGCCTCACCCTGAGCAGTGACAAAACAATCATTGTGCACACCTGGGGAGATGGTTTAAAATGCTTTGGTTTCAGCTCTTGTTTTCAAAATAGACTAATAGAATGGTTTAGGTTGGAAGGGACCTCATAGCTCATCCAGTTGCAAGCCCCCTGTGCCATAGGCAGGGACACCTCCCACTAGAACAGGTCGCTCAAGGCTTCATCCAACCTGGCCTTGAACACTTGCAGGGAGGGAGCAACCACAACCTCCCTGGGCAACCTGTGCTTGTATCTCACCATTCTCTCTGCAAAGAACTTCCACCTAACATGCAGTTTAAATCTCCCCTCTTCCAATTTGAACACATTACCCCTCATCCTGTCATAGTGAGACCCTGCCCAGCCTTTTTGTAGTCTCCTTCAGATACTGGAAAGCCACTCCAAGGTCTCCTGGAATCCTTCTCTTTTCTAGGCTTGCAGAGCCCCAACTCTCCCAGCCTGTCCTCATAGCAGAGCTGCTAAAATAGATTTCAGTATAGATGAGTTGAAGTGACTTTCGTTTCCCAGCTAACAATTAAAGAGAATACTAAAAAAAGAAAATAATTTTTAAAAATTGCCCAGTTTAGTCATATTGAAGTTTTAAATTAGAAAATAATGAATCTAAAGATGCTGACATCTGCTTCCTCACCATTGATCTTTAATTCTGCTCTATAAGCACCTGGAACGTGGCAGCATCCTGTGACGTTCGCCAGAATCAGTCCATTGCTTTACCCTTTCCTGGAGGCAGAGCTGCACTGAGAACTTATGTGTATGAGGACTGCTCTGCCTGCTGCTGCTTGCCTAGAGAAGTGGGAAGTTGAGCAAGCTGCTTTTTGGGGCACTTCAGTCTCCCAGCTTCTTCATAATTAAGCACAGTCATCACAGAATCAGAGAATGGCAGGGGTTGGATGGACCTGCAGAGATCATTAAGTCCAACTCCTCTGCCATAGCAGGGTCACACAAGAACATGTTCAGGTGAGTTTTCGAGAAAGAGACTCCACAATGTCTCCAGGCAGCCTGTTCCAGAGCTCCAGCACTCTCATAGCAAAGTTTTTCCTCCTGCTGAGCTGGAACTTCCAGTTCATGTCCACTCTTTCATGTCCTATTATAGAATGGCTTAGGTTGGAAGGGACCTCAAAGCTCAGCCAGTTCCAACCCCCCGACCATAGGCAGGGACACCTCCCACTACAACAGGTTGTTCAAGGCTCCATCCAACCTAGCCTTGAACACCTGCAGGGAAGGAGCATCCACAACCTCCCTGGGCAACCTGTACCAGTGCCTCACCACCCTCATCAATGGGTACCACTGGAAAAAGACTGGAACCTTCATCTTGGCACCTCTCAGATGTTTATAGACATTAATAAGATTCCCTCTTAGCCTTCTCAAGACTAAACACCCCCAGTTGTCTCAGTCTTTCCTCATAGGAGAGATGTTCAAGGCCCTTAATAATGCTGATAACTCTCCATAGGACTCTCTCCAGCAGATCCTTGTCTCTCTTGAACTGGGCAGCTGAAAACTGCATATGGTATTCCAGGTGTGGTCTCACCAGGGCAGCAGAGAGTGAGACGAGCTCCTGCCTAGACCTGCAGGGCACATTTTTCTTGATGCACCCCAGTTCATCAGCTGTATCAATGCCTTAAAACCCCTGTGAGCCCTGCTTGTGGGCTTAGAGGAAAGCACAACCTTTTTCCTTGCATAACAAGCTGAAGATGAAGTGCCCTAGCTCTGCAGATTGTGCTGATGCTTGCATGTTAGTGGAGCAGAGGGGATGGTGTCGCCTGAAGGACTGGGAATGTTCTCCAAGACATCTGTGCATGTCGTATAAAAGAAATATTGCTGTGTGCTCCTCTGTCAGTGCTTAGTTCAGTTCAGCTCCATAAAACTGGGGAAAAGTAAGAGGAGAGGTTCTGGGATGCATATTGTTGGGGTAGCATAGACAGCTTTGCTTCACCAGTGGATTCAGTGTCCAGGTCCCTTCCACAGCTGAAGGTTAGAGCAGGTAGGTTGTCAGCATGCAGGAGCCTGGTGTGAAACTGCAGGTAGTGATGATGGTCTTCTCCTCATCCCAGGAGGGATTGTCATGAGGCTTTTGTGATGAGAGGAGATCCTGCTGGATTGAGCATAGCAAGGCTGAGCAAAGAGACCTGGAATGCAGTGCAAGTTTTTTGGTGAAATTGGGCAATGCTTTGAGTTTTGGCACTGGTTCAAAGCAAGTCTCAGGGTCAGGCAAGGCCAAGTAAAAGGAGCCTGACCCCAGGACAGGTTCCTTCACTGGGAGGCTCTCTCAGAGGCTCCGTGTGTTGGTGGCAGTCAAGGGTGATTGGTGCCCATGCACCGGGGGAGCAATGAGGGCCCTCAAGGCACAGACCAGCTCTCCAAGGAGCATGTGCTGTAGGTGGGACTGAGGATAACATCACCATGCTTCAACAGTGGTCCCAGTCAGCTGGCTTCAAAATATGTGTATGCTTGGACTCTGCTCTTCGAGAAGCAGGATACCTCTTGTTTATAACTAACATGCTTCAGTTTACGTGTTGCACTCTGCCTTGCCTGAAAGAATGCCAAACGCAGCTGCTCCAGCACAATGACGCCTTTCAGAGCCTCAACAAGGCACCGAGCTGCTGGAGTTCCTTCCCTGTTTCCATGAGCCAGCAGAGCCCTGCTAATCTCTGCTTTGCTAACCTGCACCGTGCAGGGCCTGGCTGGGCACTGAGCTGCAACTCCAGGTACACCTGAGCGGTTCTGAACGGCATCGCTCCCCTTGGAGGGATCTTGGAGGAGGAGGAGGGGGAGAGGTGTTGATGCCTTTCTAATATGCGCCACAAACCCCAGTGCTGTTCTTCCCCAGGTACAGCTGAACAGCTGCGTTCTCAGAGGAGACCTCCAATTAGCAAGGCGGAACCCACTGGGGTGCAGAAGCTGTGCCGCTCGTAATGAAGCGCCGTGATTAATGCTCCACTCCAATTTCTTTTCGCCTTCCATCAAGAAAATAAAAATAATACCCCGTACTATCTCCTTCTGCCTCACACAGATTTGAGTGGGCAGGCCCAGGAGCTGAGTTCAAGAGTCAAATGCTTTCTGTTTGAAAAATATTTGTCCCTTCCCACCCACGGCTGCCTACACGCTTCCTGAAATACCCCCACCTAGCAGCACGCTACCAACGGCTTCTAAACCAAAGCTATCCGGGAATAGCTTCCTTTGTTGGGACGTGAGGCAGTGCCTGGATCTGGGCTGCTCGAGGCCACCCTGTTGGATGCTCCTCTCCGGGGAGAGCAGAGGCATCACCTGGATGGGCTGCTCAAGGCCGCCTGGCTAGATGCTGCTCTCCGGGGACAGCGGAGACAGTGCCTGGATCTGGGATGCTCAAGGCCACCTGGCTGGATGCTGCTCTCCAGGAAGAGTGGAGGCAGTGCCCGGATCTGGGATGCTCAAGGCCACCTGGCTGGATGCTGCTCTCCAGGAAGAGTGGAGGCAGTGCCCGGATCTGGGATGCTCAAGGCCACCTGGCTGGATGCTGCTCTCCAGGGAGAGTGGAGGCAGTGCCCGGATCTGGGCTGCTCAAGGCCGCCTGGCTGGATGCTGCTCCCTGGGGAGCAGCTGGGGAGAGCGGATGGATCGCTGTGCTGCAGCAGGTGCCAGGCACTGCCAGGAGCCCAGCAGCATGGGCGGCTGTGTCGTGCTGCAGCACACTGGCAGGTAAGGCAGCTGCTGCTGCCGAGATTTCAGCGCCCACGTGTCTGGCAGGAGGTGGGCGAGGCGGCGGGCAAGGCCACGCGTGGGAGGGAGGATGCGCTAACAATAGCGGCGGCAGCCTGAGTGCCAAGGCAGCAGCTGGGGTGGAAGGGGAGGTGCACAGAGCTGAGCCAAGCCTAACCACTGCCAACACCTTTGCTCCTGCAGCTGCCATCCTGGATGACCCCATGGAGTGCAGCAGAGGGGAGAGGCTCTCCATCACCCTCGCCAAGAACCGCATCAACCGTGCGCCCGAGCGGGTGGGCAAAGCCAAAGTGGAAGTGGACATCTTTGAGCTGCTGCGAGACAGCGAGTATGAGACGGCAGAAACCAGTAAGTACCCCTGCACGGAGCTGGTCCTTCCGTGGCTCCTCTCTCTCTGCTGGCTCACAGGAGCTGTCTGGCACACTATGGTTGCTCCAGAGCTTATTAGTGTGGTAGTCAAGGGAGGTACACAGGGCTAAAAGCATCTCTCTGCTCCTCTGTCAGCACTTAGAAGATCAACACGTGCTGGCATGAGAACGGGTCTCTGCAAAGCCCTGGGCCTGCCCTGGCTACTGGAGCACATTCAGGTTTGGTTCAGAGGCTTGGCATGGTCTGGATGCGGGGTAGCATTCTCTTGGGAGGGGTATGGGACCTTCAGCAGCACTTGTGCTGTGCTAGCATCATCCATGCCTTCGGCATCCGATGCTTGACCACTCTTTCTGTAAAGAAATTGTTCCTAATCTCCAGCCTAAACCTCTCCGGCACAATTTCAGGCTACTTCATAGAATGGTTTATGTTGGAGGGGACATCAAAGCTCATCCAGTTCTAACCCCCTATCATAGGCAGGGACACCTCCCACTAGAACAGGTCACTCAAGGCCTCTCTTTCTATTGCCTGATGCTAGGGAAAGGAAACCAACACCCTCCACCTCTCTCCAACCTCCTTACTGAAAGAGTGGTCAGGGATTACAACAGGCTGCCCAGGGAGGTGATGGAGTCACCATCCCTGCAGGTGTTCAAGAAATGTGTGGACATGGCACTTTGGGACATGGTTTAATGGCCATGGTGGTGTGAGGTTGATGGTTAGACTCAATGATCTTAGAGACCATTTCCAATTGAAACAGTTCCATGGTTCTATTATGGCTGTTGTCTGGAGCAGGTTGGATTTTCACCCAGCTTTGCTGTTTGTTGTGCATAGCACCGAGCATCCCTGCACCTGGGAGGCTCCATGGAGCTCAGGAGCAAGTCTCTGAGTGGCTAACAGGAGCAGCTCAACAGGCCTGCGAGATCAGCAGAGTGCTCCTTCATTTCCTGAATTAGCCTTTGCATTATTTATAGCAGCGTGCACTTAATAAAGTGCATTTCAGCAAGTACCTGCCTGTCTGTCCCTATAAATAGACACCTGCCACCCATGAGACAGTCTAGATTAAGATCATCACACACAGCATCACAGAGACTGCTCCATAATGACAGTGCTCCACCTTTTTTTGCATCCCTCATCTCTTTTAGCTTTTTCTTGCTCTTTCCCACCTGTTCAGGATTGTGCACATCCTGCTTCGCCCTCATTTGGCAGAGCAGTAGGGTAAATAATACCTTAAAATACCTAAGGGGGTCGGAGTCAGGAAGATGGGGCCAGACCCTAGTAATCCCCAGGGACAGAACAAGAAGCAGTGGGCATCAACTTGAATATAGGAAGTTCCATCTAAACAAGAGGAGGAAATTTGGAGAAAGAACAAGGGGGAATAGCCTCAAGCTGAGGCTGGGGAGGTTTAGATTGGACATGAGAGTGGTGAGACCCTGGAATATATTGCCCAGGGAAGTGGTTGGGGCCCTGGAGATGTTTACAGCCAGGCTGGATGAGGCTATGGGCAGCCTGCTCTAGGGTAGGGGGTCCCTCCCCATGGCAGGGGGGTTGGAACTGGCTGATCCTTGTGGTCCCTTCCAACTCTGACTGATTCTATGATTCAGAATAAGTTTTTCACAGAGAGAGTGGACAAGGACTGGAATGAGCTGCCCAGGGAGGTGGTGGAGTCCCCAACCCTGGATAAGTTTCAGGGTGGTTTGGATGTGGTGCTTAGAGCTATGGTTTAAGGTGAATCTTGCAGAGCAGGGTTCTAGGTTGGACTTGGTGATCCTGAGGGGCTTTGATAGCCTGAGTGTGTCTGTGATTCTGTGAGGGTGGCTGCCCAGAGAGGTGGTGGAGTCTCTCTCTGTAGTGACTTTCACAGCCCACCTGGATGCATTCCTGTGTGATTGCTTTAGGTGATCCTGCTCTGGCAGCGGGGTTTGGACTCGATATTCAGAGATCCCTTCCAACCCCTACCCTTCTGTGATTCTGCAAAATCCATTCTCACTGGCCAGGCCACCCAGAAGGGATGAGGACCACCCGGATTTCCAAGCGCCTTCCCAGTTTGCCCCTGGAAGCATCCCAAATCTCCCAGCAAGCCTCCTGGGGACTGAGAAAAATGTTTATTTGCCTGAGCCTTCTGCCTGGTGAGAGAAGCAGTGGCATTTTTACATCCATTCCTTTCCCCTTCCTCACCAATCTGTGTGCAGCAGCATTCCTCTTATTTAACTTTGCTCGGGAAACAGCCTTGATTGCCAAGTGACCCCAGAGCGCTGGTAATGAGCGTGAGCAGGATTTCTTTCTCACTTGCACCCCTGCAACACTGCTCAGAAGTGATTCTCTCGGAGCGTTTTGCAAGCAGGGGAATACTAATTTGCTGAGAAGGAAGTATTATGCAAGAAATTGTTGATTTCAGCAAGCCTGGTGTTTGGGGAGGACGTGGAAATGGGGTAAGTGGGGAAGAGATAATCTTGCATTTCAGATTTTTCACCTCAGGGTGATTCTCTTTGTTTTCTTTGCTCTGACTTATGGAATATGTTATTATTAAAAAAAAAAAAAGAGGGAGGAGAAATCAGAGCAAATTGATTTGATTCTGACAAAGTGAACATTCATGGAATTTCACAAGGTGTTATTTGCCTTTTCTTTGGAGTGAAGAATCATAGAATGGTTTAGATTGGAAGAGACCTCAAAGATCATCCAGTTCCAACTCCCCTGTGCTATAGGCAGGGACACCTCCCACTAGAACAGGTTGCTCAATGCCTCCTCCAGCCTGGCCTTGAACACCTCCAGGGAGGGAGCAGCCACAGCCTCCCTGGTCAACCTGTGCCAGTGTCTC
>VWZI01022741.1:120594-164125 GCA_013396835.1 Psilopogon haemacephalus
TGCTCAGGAGGAGTCTCTCCCAGTGATATGGTTGATTGGGATGGCAGCAGGGAGGTGACACCAGCTGGGGCATTCCTTGGAGTGCTATTGGGCTACATTTGTGCTGTGAATTAAAAGGGCAAAAGGTTGCAGTTTAACCCACGAAGCTTGAGGGGAAGAGATTTAACTTCTTCATTTTGTCGTGGTCTTTTTATTGTTCTGCTAACCTTGGTGGCACGGAGCTGGAAGATTAACTGCTGCCTGAAAGAGAGAAAAACAACAAATGGAAACCAGTAATGTGAGCCTGGTGATTAGTGCTGAGCTCTGCAGAGGATGAGGGAAGGAATTTGGACAAGTTGGCTTGCTGCTAGCTGATTCCCTGAAGCTAGGTCACCGCTGGGTTTAGCAACTTCAGTTCATGTTTTATCTTGGAGGAGAGCAGATGGAGACAAAAAGGGATGTTAAAAGAGAAAGAGACCCAGCTCAGAGTCAGAGATGAGGCTTTGGGGGAGAGTTCAGATGGGGAAAGATGGTGGCAGAGACAGGATGAGAGCTCTTCAGAGGGATTAAATGCCAGACAGTGTCCTTAGTCAGCAGGTACTGTCTGCAGGAAGCTGAGGATGAAGTCTAACTCCTGTTTCCTCTCTGGTGCCTGCAGTGTGCCAGATTCTCCCAAAAGGGGTGGTAGGCGTCCTGGGACCTTCCTCAAGCCCAGCCTCCAGCTCTATTATCAGCAATATCTGTGGGGAAAAAGAGGTAAGTGGAAAAATTCCATGTTTGAGTAAGTCTATGCCCATGCACCAACTGCCTTGGTCCCAATGCCCTTGTGCCCAATGGCTGTCAGGGGCTGGGAGGGGTAATGCAGGAGCTCTTGGATGTGAACTTGATTTTGTGCCCATTCTTGGTCCCAATGCCCTTGTGCCCAGTGGCTGTCAAGGGCTGGGATGGGTAATGCAGGAGCTCTGGGATGTGAACTTGATTTTGTGCCCATTCTTGGTCCCAATGCCCTTGTGCCCAGTGGCTGTCAAGGGCTGGGAGGGGTAATGCAGGAGCTCTTGGATGTGGATTTGATTTTGTGCCCATTCTTGGTCCCAATGCCCTTGTGCCCAGTGGCTGTCAAGGGCTGGGAGGGGTAGTGCAGGAGCTCTTGGATGTGGATTTGATTTTGTGCACATTCTGGGAGAGGAGCTGCACCCCTTTCTGTTTGCTGCTGTTCCATCAAGGCAAACCCTTTTTATCTGTGTCCAGACTATGTGCCTGATTTAATATTTTATAAGCCATGAGCCGATCTGGCTGTGCTCGTGGGATAGGAAAAGAAATTGAGCTCTTCTCTCACAGTTCAACCCTTTAAAGCCAGATAAAATCTCTGAGCCTTTTAGTAGCCTCTGTCTGGAGCTCAGCCTGCAAACAGAGGAGTGCCTGGAACTGAGCACTGTAAATAACTTATATTCACAAATGAGTGCTCCTCTTTATTCCCTGAGAATCAGAAGCATGGAAGAGGTCTTTTAGACCCAGTGCTTAGGGCTGCAGCAGGATGTGTCTCCTGGGAGTATTTTGCAGTGCTTTCTCCAGTTAAATGTCCCAGACATGCTCCATCCCAGGCAAAGGCAACTCTGCAGCAAGAGACTTTGCTTCTCCCTGAAATTCACATTCAGGCTGAGTCTCTGATCTGTGCCTCTTCATTTGTTCTTTTTTTTTTAATTTTTTTTTTTTTTTCCAGAAATGGAAGGTGAGTGCTAATGCACTCCTAAGGAGTTTGATTCTCAGTCTTGATCTCAGCTGCCCTCGCAGTGATGTAAACCTGCAGTAGCTCTCTGTGATTTATGCCAGCACAGCACCTGTTGGTGCTGCTGTGTTAAAGGGGATACAGCAACCCAGCCAGAGCCATTGTGCTTACAGGCATCCATCAGGTGAAGCAGAATGTCCCCGTTTGACCACTGAGGCACCTGATGTTCACCAGGAGCCTGTGGCAAGACTGATGAATGAACTTGTGCCTCTTGGCTTTTGCCCCACAGATTTCCTTCCCTCCCATTTGGGGAGGGGCATTGCACTGGGACAGAGATCTCAAAAAGGAGAAGGAGCCTCTAGGACCAAACTAGGTCTGAACTAGGGCAGTAATCAACTCTGGGTGCTTGCAGGATTGCCCTCACCCCTGTCTGCATCTCTGTCTTCTCTACTAGCACTTGTTGCTGCAAATCTCAGACTGTCTGGTTCCCAGCAGCGATCATCGTGCTTGTATTGCAACTGCCCTGTCTGCTCTGGTTAAAGGAGTTTGCCTTTCTCTTGCAGCCTGCCTCTCTCCCTGTTAACAGAGCCCTCAGCGAGGGCTGCAGAGTGGAATCAAGGCAGATAGCAGATCTTTACCTTTCCTATTGCTAACCAAACAACTTCTACTGTCAATAAAGCAGCCAGCGCAACCTACTAATGGCCTTTCCCAAGAGGAGAGAGATGGGGAAGGACTAATAACAGAGGAAAAGAGGACTCAACACTTCTGCAACGAAGCTGCAGCAGATGTTTCCCTTTCTCTGTGTTCCATTCCTTCAAAAAAATTCACTTAGCAAAAGGAAAACAATTTGGCTCAACTCCCAGGGTCTGAGCCTGACCTGGCTGCCCACCCAGTCCCTCTGCGTGAAACCATGAGGTGTGCAGCAGAGATGCCTTGGAGGGAGCTCTCAGGCTGTTCTGCTGTGTTCCCCTTCCCCAGATTCCCTGGGAACAGCATCCACTCCCGCCTCCTGCCCCAAATTCCCTGCTAAGAGCATCCCACTCCCACCTCCTGCTCCGCTCCGTTCCCGACAAGGAAGCATTATTAGGACTCGTGGTTGTGGTCCCGTCGGAGCTTGCCTGCCACACAGCCACCTGTTAGCTCTTTGCTGATCAAAAAAGCCCAAAGCTTCTGGCTGCTGCATCTGTTCCTCTCTCTCCTGAGCCTTACCAGTGCAGGGTCATCTTGTTCTTCCCTTCATCTCTCCTAATTACCTGACGACAAATCAGTTCTGCAGGCAGAGGTGGATTTGCAGCACTTCATCTACCTAGCACACAGCAAACGGCTGAGGGCCTCCAGCATGGGCTGTGGAAGTCCCTGCTGCCTGCAAAGCATCCTCCAGATTTACCCAGGCAGCAAGCCCGAAACAAGTGTGGGCCCAGCCACAATTAGTGCCCAAGCTAATTAGGTTGAACTCATCCGAAATGGTTTCCTGTGCTGTAATCACAGCCCCCATTGCCTTCCTCTGAGTGGCCCAGCAAGGCTTTTCCTGTTCCACTCCTTCTTGTGGCTTCTCGTTGCTGCCAAGAGTTGTTTATCTCTGCTACTACACAAATCCCACCCTCCTCTCTTCACTCCAGTGATGCTCTGCAGTCACTGGGGTATCTCACTTGCTGTCTGCATTTCACACCAAAGACCTCTCATGGTAGATTTACCTGCTTTTATTTATTTTTTTTTTCCCCTCTTGAATGATGTTTTCTTTCCTCTCCTCCTCCCTTAGGTTCCTCACTTCAAAGTGGCACCAGAGGAGTTCATGAAGCTGCAGCTCCAGCGGTTCACCACCCTCAACCTTCATCCCAGCAACACTGATATCAGTGTGGCTGTGGCAGGAATCCTGAATTTCTTTAACTGCACCACAGCCTGCCTCATCTGTGCCAAAGCTGAATGTAAGTCATTGCCAAGCTGCCTTCAGTTGTCCCTTGCTCCCAGTGCCTGCTGTTCTATCTCCTGCATGCTTGGTGCCTGCAGAAGCTTCCACAGGCAGTGTCTGAAAGCTGCCTCACTGTTGACTCCCAAGGTGTTGGTCTCTCCTGGTTGTGCTGGCAGGGTCTTTCCTGTTGGCAGCAGGTGGGCACTCAATCAGAGAAGCCCAAAACAGCAGAGACCTGCAGGGCAGGTTTCCCACCCTTGTTGCCCCGTGGAGGTGTTTGTAGGAGGAGGAAAGGGTATGGGGAGAGACTTGCCTGCCTTCTGCTTGACAAGCTGAAGAGTGTTTTGCTTGCACAGATGGGGTTTTGAAATGGAAAATAAAAAGAGAGAGAAAAGGGCTTGGGCTTGTTTCTGGAGATTATTTTAGGCAAGCAAAGCTTTTTGAAATATGCCTTTCCCAAACCCACGTGCAGTTTGTGGCCTAAAAGTGGGACTTGATTAATAGTCAATACACTGCACACCCTCTTGGGCTTGCAGCCATACATCTGTTGGTAATTGTGCATCTGGGTGCTGGAGTGTTCACCTCAGCAAGACCATATTCATCTCAGCATAACTCTCTTACCATGGCAGGAACAGGCCCTGCATCATAGTGGTTAGAGAGTAAAGTGTGTCCTGTGCTTTTTAAGGTCAGTGTGTGGGTAGGTAGCTGATATCCTGTACCCACATCTGTCTTGCTTTTATTATCCTGCATCCAGATTCATTAGCACTGCAGTTTGCCATACAAACAGACCCAGGAGAAGAGCTTTGAAAAAAAAACACCTGGATCCTGTGAGAGCTCCAGAGGTACTGGCAAGAGCTTTGCAGTCTGTGACAGCGAGGCCAGGCAGGGAGGAAAGGCAGCATCCTTTCCAGGCAGGGAGGAAAGGCAGCATCTTTTCCAGGCAGGGAGGAAAGGCAGCATCTTTTCCAGGCAGAGAGGAAAGGCAGCATCTTTTCCAGGCAGGGAGGAAAGGCAGCATCTTTTCCAGGCAGGGAGGAAAGGCAGCATCTTTTCCAGGCAGAGAGGAAAGGCAGCATCTTTTCCAGGCAGAGAGGAAAGGCAGCATCTTTTCCAGGCAGAGAGGAAAGGCAGCATCTTTTCCAGGCAGAGAGGAAAGGTAGCATCTTTTCCAGGTAGAGAGGAAAGGCAGCATCTTTTCCAGCTAACCCTGGGCAAACTTCACAGCACCAGTTGTGCTAGTAACACACTGTTGTGGTGGCCTCCTGCACAGGAACAGAAGTGTCTTTGCCTTTTCTTATAGCACCCTGAGGAGACCACATCCCTAGCTGATGTCAGTCAGTAAATTGCCTTCATTAAGCATGCTCGGATTTACCCCAGCAGAGGACCTGACCCAAAATGATGCAATTAAAATCATGCAAATGCTCTCCAATGTTACTTCTGGCACTGACATTTTTCATTGTCTAACCTTAAGCCAAAAAGAAAAGGCAAAAGAAAAAAAAAAAAAAGTGGGGGGTGTAGGGTGAAGATAATTAGGTTTTCTCACCTAGAGTGCAGCTTACTCACAGCTGTGTCCTCAAGCTGTTGCCAGGCATGGAGCACACAAACACACCAGCATGCCACCATGCACCCCTGCCCTACTCCCCAGTTAGGTGCCAAAACAAGCAGGTGCCTCCCACTGAAGCATTAATCCCTCCCTGCTATTAATGTGATTCTTGATTTAAACTGGATCAGAACCTCGGGAACCAAATTGCTTGCATGAAAATCACACCCTCTGAATCAGCCTGGTTTAGTCTCTTCTGCTCTTCCTGGGTAATTCAATATTTAGGATGTGCTGTGCCACCCGAGTCTTGCCCAGAGCCAAGGAAGCAGTGAGATGGATGTCATCCATGCATCCTGCTCTTTCTGCCCAGTAAGGACCTGATCTGGGGTAGGTTTGGAGCACAACAGGCTCTGAGTGTGACAGCCTGCAGAAAAGGCATCATCAGCATCATGTAGGAGCACACGCCCTCATTTTCCCTGAGGACAAGCAGGGCTCCTAAGCACAGTCCTTAAACAACTAACTCCTGCTACTCTGGGCTTGCAGAAGGTTCCCTGGAGGCAAATAAGGGGAGCATATGAGCTGCCTGAAATTCTGTTTTGAGGGATGTTATTATGTAGATCCCACAAGGAAGAGGCCCGGCGGTTTTGGTGTAAGTACAAGGCTGTGTGATGGGACCCTTGGGTCCTATCCTGTCGTGCTCACTATCACTGTAAGGAGTCACATCCTCCCCTTGGGGACCAGCTGTAATTTCTTCTGGCAGGAGCAGAAAATGACCCTTAAAAATCAATGAACATAAGCCAGCCTAAGTGTAATGCAGTGATGAATAGAATAAGATTTTGTGACTCATTTTCTCAGCGGGGTGGAATAATTAGCTCGTTTATGAATTGCTCTGAAGTCCTTCTGTGGAAGGCTTGGTGTGATTCCATGGAATCTTTCACCCAAAAAAAAGGCAACCCCAGGCAAATGCAGGGGTGCACAATCTTCGTAGCAGCTACTCTCTAAGTGCTGATTGTCAGAGGAGGGAGAAAATAACCCTACATTTAGGAAGGGAGAGCAGAAAGCTTGTGCACACCCCAGGGCCACAGGGAGATGTTTGAAGTGCTGCTGTGGGGTCTAAGAGTGAGGCTGGAGGATGGGACTCACCATTTCTCTTCCCCAGCTGTTAGGGTCAAGGATTGCATCAGTGTAAACCCATAAAAAGAACTGATGGTCCCCTGGGTCTTGATCAGAAGGAGCCTGTCCCTCCGGAGATTTTCCGGGTCCTGCCTTCCCTGCTTCCCAGGAACATTTCCTGGCAGTGGGCTGTGAGGTGTGCCAGGTGCTCTGGAGGGGAGGCCATGTCTGCAGAGAGCCAGAGAGGGTGGACTGCTTCTGCCAGCTCCAAACGCTTGCATGAGGAAAGGAAAAAGAAAGCAAGCAAGATGAGGACTTCCCAATGGTCAGCTCCAACCAGTGACCTGCCTCAGGGTGTAGCTCTGGTCCCCGTAAGGCTGTTCAAGCAGCACCAAGCAGCATGTGCCTGACAGCTGCTCTGCACAAGGTGCTCCTCTCTTTAGTGCTTCAGAGTTGCCAGGAGGGTTCTACAAGCCCTTGCTCCTGTCTGGCCTGCCGAGCAGCCTTCTGAAGTGCCAGCCTGTCAGCAGGAGCATCTCACATCCTCTTGTCATCAAACAAAGGGGAATCTCTTCAAATAATAAAGATTTGCCTCCGTATGCCAAGAGGAGCTGCAGGCAGGAGGCCTAATGAAGCTACAGGTAGGATCTGACATGCTGTAAATTATAATTTCCTCGAGCCAGAGGAGGAGATCAAACAGAGCAGCAGAGGTGCAGATGCTTCGTTCTTCAGCATGGGGAAGCATGAAGAAGAAGCTGAAAGTCTGATGTGAATCACAAGCTCTTAGCAGTCAGCAGAGGGATGTTCTGCAGCCTGCAAGATTAACTTAGAGCTGAGATACACAACCTTTGGTGTTAAGGAGCCAGGATCTAACTTTGTTTCTGCAGGAAATCAAATAGAAAAGGTGCATTTTCAGAGGGAGTGACTGAAGGGTTTCCTCCAGACGCCCATGGTTTGAATTTTTGTCCACTTCTCTCACAGTCCAGGGTAGGGCAGCAATCCCTGTTGCTTCAGACCCATCCAAAGCCAAGTCTGAAATTGGAATCACTGTAGGAAAGAGGATGAAAGGGGTAAATTAGAATCTTCCTCAGCTTCGCAGCAGCAAATTTTGTTTGGATAAGCTGCAGGCAGACTTAATATTCTCAGGACTGCTACCTGCAGCAGCCTGTGTGGTCCCTTGCAGATGTGGACTAAGGTGAAAATAAACTTGGCAGGGGTCAGGTGGAAGGCTGAGGAAAAATGTACTTGCCATGAGCTAGCACACAAAAAAAAAAATGTTCACTTGTGCTCTAGTCCATGCATCCTGCACACAGAGTGAACTCTCTGGCCAGTGAGAAGGAAAAAGAAGCTGATGGGATCCAGAGCAGTCCTAGCTGCAGCTTGGTTTTGTAGTCCCTTGATAAATTACTGCCTGCACTCAGAGAAAAGGTAAAGAGCTCGGTGCCATCTCTCTCTGTGAATGAGAAGCTCCTCATCTTGGTTCTATCTCTTTTAATGCTTTGTTGCCTTTGAGAAGTGCTGGGAGTCCTTGAAAGCTGCCTCATCACATCCCATTGTGTGGCTGCCCCCAGCCCACTGACCCAGCAACTGAGGGATTGCAGGCAGGGAGAAGTGTGGTTACCTTAAAAGCAGAGCTCTCACTTGAGGATGGGTTTTGTCCCTCTGCCAGCTGGGAGATGATCCTGCTGGGAGCTGTGTTCTTTTTGAGTTTCCTTTAGTGCAGCTTCCCCCTTCTTTCTGGGTTGCCTTTCTGTAGGCACGGGATGTGTGTCTGTGCTAGCTGCCTGTGCCTTGCTAATGGCTACATCTGGTGGTCTCTCTGGCCAGCCAGACTTGATAGGGTGCTGTTTACAGCAGCTGGGTAGAAGAGACACTGTCAAATATGCTTCCTTGATGAAGAAAAGCTGCAGCAGGAGCTTTGACATCTTATTAGACACCAAGGAAGCTGTGTTGGTAGGAGCCTTTGCAATGACCTAGCTACAGGAAGAAACAATCAGGCACAAGCCCAGGACTCACCCATGTGGGTGCTCCCCAATCACTACTTCTTAGCTTTGACTCCCACCTGAAGGGAGAGCCCAGTCCTGCAGACTGCACTGGCAGTGCCAAGGCAGCCAGAGTCGTAGAATCAAGTCCAATCTCTTTCCTATGGGCAGCTCTGTCCAGACTGTGCCCAAGGATGCAGAGGGCTGTGCTGGGGCAGTCAGAGGGCTTGGCAGGGCTGTGGGGGAGGCAGAGATGCAGACAGCAAGGCAGAAAGAGGAAGAGCTTTGACCAGAAGGTAGAGGATGAGTCTCCAGAGACCTGGCCCAGCAGTGGAGCTGCTGGCCTGTGAACATTGTCCTACTTCATTCTCTCATTTCTCCATGAAGCACCACAGATGGTGGTTTGTGGCTAGTCTTAGTGTTGGCTTCTGCTGCCTGGGAATGCCCAACTCATAGTGATCCTGCACTGTGCTAGGGCCAAGCTCACAATGATCTCTGCCTTGTCTGACTCCTAGCAGAGCTTTCCATCCCCAGGGACACGCTTCCCTGGAAGATAGTAGCTCCCTATTAGAGTGCTCCAAGACCTCCAGAATGTATCAAGCTGTGCACTGCAGGGCACTTAGTTTGGGAGCAGGTAATGCAAAGGTTTCAGAGAAGGAGTTGTCCTCCAGCAATCCTTGATAACCTGAACAACCTCATGTCTCTGGAGATAGTGGAGAACTTGTTTGGACTCTGGGATCCTGCACACATGTTATCAGCAGAGTTCTCTCTTCTCAAGCGGCCTTTGGGGCCACTTTTTGTCTGGAGAACAGCTGAAGCAGTTCCATTGTTTCCTGCTAGCCCAAGCAGCAAGCCTGCACTGCAGTTGGGGGTTTTTATTTATTTATTTTGTTTTGTTTTGTTTTTATTTGAAGGCCTTTTAAACCTAGAGAAGCTGCTGCGGCAGTTCCTCATTTCCAAGGACACTCTCTCGGTGCGGATGCTGGATGACAGCCGAGACCCCACCCCTCTCCTGAAGGAGATCAGAGATGACAAAACAGCTACCATCATTGTCCATGCCAACGCTTCCATGTCCCACACCATCCTGCAGAAGGTGAGTGTCCATTAAGTGCCACATCCACGTGGTGAGTTTTGGGCTCCCCCATTGCAGAGAGACAGAGATCTGCTGGAGAAGGTCCAGCAGAGGGCTTCAAGGATGCTGAGGGGACTGCAGCACTGCCTGATGAGGAGAGGCTGAGGGACCTGGGGCTGCTTAGTCTGGAGGAAAGAAGAATGAGAGGGAATCTAATCAATGTTTCTAAATATTTGAGGGCTGAGGGTCAGGAGAGGGGGGCACAGACCCTGCTCATTTGCTCCCTGCCGTAGGACAATGGATGGAAGCTGCAGCACAGAAGGTTGCAGCTCAACACAAAGGGCAACTTCTAGACTGGAAGGGTCCCAGAGCACTGGCACAGGCTGCCCAGAGAGGTTGGGGAGTCTTCTTCTGTGGAGGCTTTCAAGGGCTGTCTGGATGTGTTCCTGTGTGCCCTGAGCTAGATTGTCTGGTCCTGCTCTGGCAGGGGAGTTGGACTCGATGATCTCTTTGCCTCTTTTCCAACCCCTGCCACCCTGTGATCCTATGGTACATGAATCCTGCTGCTTCCCCTGCCCATGACAGCAGTAGAGAAGCAGCAAGTGCAGGTGTTGTGTGACAAAGGTGTGTAAGAATTCCTGCAAGCAAGGCTGGAAGTGGTCTCTGCTGAGAGGGGAATTGCCACTGATGGAGATACGGGGGAAAATAATTTTGCTCTCTCTTGGCAAGGTTATGTCTGTAGGAGCAAGGATTTAATTGCTCTGAGCTGGTGTGTTTGCTTCCTAGAAGTGCTCTCTGTGTGTGTGTGTGTGTGGCTCCTGTTGCCCTCAGTCATGGAGGGCTGCTTAGTGCTCTGAAATTACTCAATCAGTGCAGTAGTTTTTTTCATTCTTTCTTTTTTTTTCCTCTCCAAATACATTCCTAATTTTTTTTTTTTTTTTTTTTTTTGCTTCCCTTATTTTTGGTTTGGGTTTTCTTTTTCTTTTTTTTTTTTTTTTTCCTTTGATGTGGTCTTATTAACCAAGATTTTATTTTAATCACGTTTATTTTTAAATGGTCTCTCGCTGCAGTTTTTAGCATCTTGTTTTGATAGCCTACTTCAAAACTGAGCAGTGGCTCCAGATGGAGTCTGAAGTTGTGTGGAGTTTCCCACATCCTGAAAGGAACAAGAAGTACTTCCCTGAATGGAGGCAGGATCCAAGCAGTGGGATCCCCCCTTGGCTGTTGGTGCAGGCATTACACACAGTGTCCTGGCTGCTGTGTCAGGGCCATTCAAAGGCCTTGACTGGATCAGATTTTGCCCCTCCTGACAGCCAGCAGCAACCATCAGAGCTGGTTTTGTTATTCCTCCAGCACTTTTATTCCACTGCTTGCAATGTCACATTTCTAAATAGGCAGGCTTGAGGTTTTCTCAGGGCTCTCTGTGCAGGAGCGGAGAGTGTGGGGTGGTATTTTTGTTTGGGTTGTGGTGTTGTTGTTTTTTTCACCTGGCCCCTGTTGCAGGCTGCCTGACTGCTGAGGACTGTCCCCCTCCTCTGTTGCTATAGTGACTTCCCACAGCCACACAGCAGTGCTCTTTGGGCACCCACAGTCTGCTTTCCTGCCTTGAGCATCCTTCTGCCACCACTGATAGAGATGTCAGAGATTGCCACGAGTTTTCAGCAGATGGGTAAAAAAACCTAATATAGCCTTCCTGGCCAGGGGATTGTAGGAATGGAAGGTAATAAATAATGAGCTTCTCATCTGGTGACTTCTTGCAGCTTGAGAGGCTGGAAAGGTTTTTCTTTCTAGAAGTGCAACCTGTGTAGGGAGTGTAGGAATGGAAGGTAATAAATAATGAGCTTCTCATCTGGAGACTTTTTTCAGCTTGAGAGGCTGGAAAGTGTTTTCTTTCTGCAGGTGCTAGGGAGTGAGCTTGTGGTGAGCAAGTTGGCACATTCTTGCCTTCTGCCCACAGGTCACAGAATGCCAGGTTGGAAGGGACCCCAAGGATCATCTGCTCCAACCTTTCTAGGTGGGAGTGGAGCTGCAAGGAGCTAGCTCAGCACCCTGCCAAGCTGAGTCTTCAAACTGCCTAATGGAGGAGACTTCACTGCTGCCCTTGGGAGATGATTCCTTTGTCCAGCTGTGCCCATGGAGAAACTTTCATCTGGAGTCCAATGGGAATCTTCCCAGCAGTAACCAGTCCCCACCACCCTTTGTCTTCTCCATGGGGCTCCTTGCACAAAGGTCACCAAAAGCAAGAAGGCTGCACTGTTAGTTTGGCAGTGCCTCGAGTCACGACTGACTCAGGAGGCCATTCCTGGCCTCAGACAAGGAGATAAATTGCAATTTCTCATTTCTTGCCCTCCACATATGGTTTGGAGACACTTGGTTGCCTCCCCAATTGCCAGCCTGTCCCAGCTGCTAGCAAGCAGGGTAAATGGATGGGAGCTGTGCACGCAGGAAGCGCTTTGGTGCTCGCTTTGATTCTCTGCCCTTGAAATCAAATGCTCTGCCTTCAGAGTGGGCCAGGGAGAGAGCTGACATTATCACTGTCCCCAGGAAGGAAAAGAGGGAAAAAAAAAAAAAGAAGGAAATGGGTGGCAGGCTTCATTGTGTAAGGACTTAAAAATGAGGCAGCTGACTGGAGAGCTGGCAGAGAGGCAGTCAGTGATCCCCTCTGGATTCATCATCATTTTTCAGTCAAATGACTTCCCTGTGTCTGTTTTGCCACCTGTGTAAAGGACAGAGGGACAATGTGCAACCAAAGGGCTGGACACAGCCACCATCTAGTCCTCTGTGGGCACCCAAAGCTTTCCTTGCTGCTCACGTCCATGTGTAAAGAACAGGGAGTGGGGCAACCTACGTCAGCTCTTCTCCACCTTTCCTTCGCTCACCTCCTGTTGTTGCCATCCTTCAGCTTCCGGAGGAGATAGAAAAGGACTAAAACCAAGTAAAGAGGAGCTGCCTTTGGTCCTTCCCGCCCCACTGCTTCCAGTTCCTCTGTGTGGTCTGGGGTGCTGGAAAAAAACTCTTTGCCAAGGTCTGGAAGCATTTTTTGAGACCAGCTGTGCTTGGCAGTAGAACATAGACTTACATGAGGATCTGCAGATTAATCCCCCACTTTCCTGAGCATCTGTTCCCACAACCAACTCCTCCCTTACTGAAAATTTTGATATTTGGAAAAGGACTTCAATGATCTGCTCTATTATCTCTAGAATAGATCACTCCATGGGAAAAAAAAAAAATATCTGTGTGCTTCTGTCTGTATCACTATACACTTTTGTCCTCTTTTTTTTTTTCCCCATTTCTGTGACCATCACAACCCTGCCTAAATGCTGGAGAGCAGAGTGAGTTACCAGGTTTCTTTCTGCCTAATTAATTTGCAGGACTACAGCCCACATCTGATTCATGAGGGAAAGCCACCAGTGGGATGAGTGGCCTTTTGCTGTGACTCTAGAAGAGCATTTTCTGCCTTGCTCTCTGAATCACAGTGTTTGCAGTGACAGGAGGCAAGCCCTGAGCTCTCTCAGCTGCTGATTTCCCTCATTATGTTCAAAAGGATGTTGGTAATTGAGCAGGAGCAAAGCAGCAAACCTTAGCCAGCCTTGCTTTTCTCCAAACACACCTGAGGAGCTCCTCACTCCAAGAGGCTCTGGAGGCTTCAGGCTGGGGCTGCAGGACCCCACCTTTGCCTTGCTAGGGTCTGTTGCTGTTGAGGCTATGAGATATTTTGCTTCCAATGATCATCTTCCTTGCAGGTTGTCATTGGCAGGTTGCTCCCAGATGATGGAGCCACATTCAGAAATCCCCAATGTCATCTTGCCCTATGATGCAAAGGGAGTAGTGAGACACAGATTCAGATTGCATCGGGTTGGAAGAGACTCTCAAAGCTCATCTTGTCCAACCCTCATGCAGGCAGGAGGGACACCTCCAACTAGAGCAGGCTGCTCAGGGTCACTTCAAGTCTGCTTCTGAATGTCTCCAAGGCCTCCACCACATCCCTGGGCAACCCATTGCAGTATTTCACCACCCTCATTGTGCAGAACTTCCTCCTGGTGTCCAATTTAAATGTCCCCTGCTCCAGTTTCAAATGGATGGTGGCAGGGGTCCGGAGCTGTGCCTTGTGCAGCGTTGGACGGTTTGTCCCTGCCAGGCAGCCCCTGTGTAGGTGCTTTGTCAGTCCTGTTGCAGAGAGGAGACCTCAGGTAAGCTCAGCCCTGCTTGAAAAATTGGTTCCCCAGACTTTAATTTCACAGGTCAAATTGTGCTGCTGTGTCCCACCCTTCCCTGCCTGCAGGAAGACAGCAGCGCTTGCACGGAGCGATAAGGATGAGAAAGCAAATGTGGCCCAGTCTCTGCCTTGCTGGAGTGGAGATTGAAGATTGTCAGGCTCTGGTCTAATCTCCTTTCCTCTCCTTCACAGGCAGCTGAACTGGGAATGGCGTCTGCCTATTACACGTATATCTTCACTAATCTGGTAAGAAGGTTTCCTCGCCTCTTCTCTGCTGTGCATGTGGAATCATGGTAATGGGAGCTGATCTGCCCAGCCCTTGGGAGCTTTGGGAAGAGCTACGTGCCCGTGGAGAAGGGCATTTGCAACAGAGGGGGCAGGGAGGGAAGGAGAGGTGTGCCCCTGCAGCTCCCAGCATCATAGAAGCACAGAATTAACCTCTAAGATCATCGAGTCCAACCTATCACCTAACCCTTCTAATTAAGTAAACCATGGCACTAAGTGCCTCATCCAGCCTCCTTTTCAACTACTTTAGGGATGGTGACTCCTGTAGGACCCCTTTAGCTTTCCAATATCTGAAGGGGGCCTGCAGGAGGGCTGGGGAGGGACTATTCACAAGGTCTTTTGATGAGGGGATGAGGAGTGATGGGTTTAAAGTGGCAGAGGGGAGATTTAAACAGGATGTTAGGAGGAAGTTCTTCACAGTGAGGGTGGTGAGACACTGGAATGGGTTGCCCAGGGAGGTTGTGGCTGCTCCCTCCCTGGAGGTGTTCAAGGCCAGGTTGGATGAGTCTTTGAGTGACCTGTTCTAGTGGGAGGTGTCCCTGCCTATGGCACAGGGGGGTTGGAACTGTCTGATCTTTGAGGTCTCTTCCAACCTAAACCATTCTGTCATTCTATGATTCTATCCTGGAGGTGTCAGCTCCCAAGCCCATTCCTTGCCCTGGGATAAGGGCAGGGCAGGGGTGTGTGGGCAGAGGGCAGTGCAGCCCTATGCTTCCCTGCCGTGCCTCTGAGACAAAGGAAGGATGGTGCCATAAATGCTGAGAGGCAGGGCAGGGTATATCTCCAGCTTGGCCCCCTGTGATTTGGCTTTATAGCTACTAATAACATTAATGGGGGGATTGTGTGGTTCAATCCCCGAGCACTGTGCTAAACAAGGAGTGATAGGCTTAGGCAGCAGCAGGGGGAAACCAAAAATAAACATCAGAGAACCTCCTCTGGCTGCAGCAGCTCCGAGGCTCCTGCACAGGCTGCCATGTGGCACGGGGCACTTGCTGCCAACCAGGGGAGAGCAGATAGCTGCCTACTAATGCTGCTGTGGGCATGAGGGAAACCTGAGTGTGGCTGGATGATGAAGTGGAGATGCCTTCCAACCCCAAACGAGACTCATATTCTCTAATTTCTATTAATATTTATGCCAGGGGAGGGGTGTGTGTGTGTGTGTGTGCCAGGAAAGCTGAGAGCTGAATCACGCTTTGTGTTTGGGTGGGAGAGAGACAGGAATGGATGGAGCCAAATGGGTAGGCAGGGGAGCTGCAGTGGAAAGGAGGAGGAGGGGGAAGGAGTGAATTGGAGGGGTTGAAAGGCAAGAGAGCAACTGGGTCAGAGAATGGGAAAAGGGTAGGGAAAGGAGATGTTAGAAGAGAGAGAGGGGGAAAAAAAAAAGAAAAAGAAAACATATACAAGCTTCCTACCTGAGCCAGCAGCATTCTGATTCCTGCTCAGTGCTTGATCCATAGGTCCCAGCCTTTCTCAACACCAGTCCAGCAAGAGCAAGCCTCACTGCCTAACTCACAAGCCCAAACTCCTGTTTGTCTCCATGCAAACCATTGGCATCAGGCAGGAAAGCAAAAGGAAGGGATCCTTGGAGGGATCAGGCAGAGATGGACCCTGAGCTGTGTCCTCAGGAGGTGGAGGCCACTGGTGTCAAGGCAGGGGCTGCTGCTCTGTGATTTCTCACCCCTAGTACCAGCACTGAGTCAGTGTAGCTGTGCTGTTGCTGCTGGCAAAGCTGGTAAGGGTCTGGCCAGGGTCTGGGCACCTCTGTCAGATCCTGTTCACGAGGCTAAACCACTCCAGTCATTTCCCAGTCCCAGCCAGTGGCTTTCCTGTTGCCCTCCAGTCCCAGCAGCTCTTTCTTGTTCCTTTTGCCATCGCTGTGCCTTCCACAGTCTTGGACTATGTACACAGCAAGGGCTTCCTTTTTGCATATCACCAGCACAACTCTGTTCCTGGATAGGTAACAGGATAACTCTCAAAATTAAGCCTCCCCACTGCACCCCACTTCCAACAGCTTTTGAGCATGGGTGTGATTAATGGGTTGGGTTGGAAGGGACCTTAAAGATCATCTTCGAGCATTTGCTCGAAGTCAAGAGGTGAAATTTGTTTTGGAAAGCCATTCATCTAGTGTAATGCAGTTATGGCAGGTGAGAAAGAAATTAATGTTGTTGCCATTCACTGTCACAGGATATTAATCTGTTTACCCAGGCTATTTTACCACTTAGCCCAAAAGAGGAGCTCTCAGCAGAACTAACTGGATTTTTGGCAGGGGCCATTAAAGAAAGGTGACATCGGGCAAAACCTGGGCAGATGGAAGAGGTGTTTAAGGAAATTAGTAATATTTAAATGGGAATGAGAGATGGGAGTGAGCAATGTAGACTAATAAACCTGGAGGGATTATCAAGCTCCTAATGAACCCTCGGAGGCTTCGCAATCACTGCCTAATAGAAAAGATAAAAATCAGAGCGAGCTGCTGTCAAGGGGAGCAAGCAAAAACATGGCTTTGAGTGGAGGGAGAGCCCATCAGAAGGGGAACAGGCAGGTTGTGTAGCATCGAGGTGCTTGGAGGTGGGAAAAAATATTGCAGGGGAAAAAGAAAAAAAAAATTAAAGAAAANTCTGTTTCTGTCTTCTAGCATTAATTTTATTGAATAAGCAGAGCCCAGGCAGCAGCAGAGCTGTGGCACACAAGCAGCTCTCTGCGGAGCGTGAGATGGAGGAGAGTCCCCACAACTTCTCCAGCGTGGGGCTGTGGGAGAGCTGGGCAGGGTGAGGATTCTCCAGAGCCAGGCTGGTGGCTGCAGAGAGGCAGAGAGGTGCCTGAGAGCTGATGCCAGCCTTTGGCAGGAGGCTGTGGGAGCAGAGGAGGAGGAAGTCCTCAGCCCCCAGTGCATCTCCATCCTGGTGTAAAAATATCCACAGGCTAATTCACTCTGCATGAATTCATTATCAGCCTTCTTCAGCCAGCTCCAGGAACCCTTTTTGTCAGCAGCAGAAGCTCAACAGATTTTCCAGGGGTCCTAATGAAGCTCCCAGAACGCAGCAGGGTTGTTGCATTTTGCTTCCCCATGCCCCACTACCTGCATTTGGGGCACTTGTGGCACCAAAGCACCCTTCTGTCCTCTGTCACAGAGTCACTCACTGGTAGGGATTGGAATGGACCTCTGGAGATCATCGAGTCCAACCTCCCTGCTGCAGCAAGGCTGATCTTGAGTGCCTCCAGGGATGGGACCTCAATCACATCCCCGGGGCAACCTATTCCAGCATTTCACTGCTCTCATTGTGCAGAACTTCCTCCTGATGTCCAACCTAAACCTCCCCTGCTCCAGAAATCTTTGGTGTCTGCAACAGCCGCAGGGCAGGAGGAGAGTTGGATGCCTCCAAAATCCTTTTTTAAAAATTTTCAATCTTCTTAATTCTTTGCAGCTTCTTTACTTCTGTCTCTCTTCTTTTCTCTCTCTTTTTTTTTTTTTTTTAATAGAGTGGATTGGAATTCCAAAATGCTGATCGAGGAGATTAGACAGGAATAATTGAAACAATTAACAATCTGAGTGTAAGGAGGAAGGTGTGAAGGTGTTTTAGCAGTGCTTTTGAGCCAGGCAATCCCTTCAGTGGATGCAGTTTTGTTCCCTGACAATATTGTGAGGGGTTGTTGTTGCTGATAAAACAGCTGCTGTATTCAATTTCCACAGACTTGATAAATCCATTCTGAGGTCGGTTTCTATGTCGCTGTTGTTCTTTCCTTGTTGGTTTGTCTTATTTTGTTTTCCCTTTGTTGAGTGATTTATAAAGAGGTTAAGTCTTCATACAGGATGAGATTTTTGAAGCTGAATCGTTGCTCTGGGTGCCCTCATGGAACCGAAGGGGAGAAATGAGTGTCCAAATCACCCAGACAGCATCACATGCATCAGCAGTAGCTTGTCATTATGGTAACATCCTTTGGAAGGAGGGAATGATGTCGAGTAAAGCAGAGGGAAAGTGGGATACAGATTACTACATGACCAGGGCTGTGGAGCTTAGGTTTTTAGTCCTGCTTGGTGAAATTTCCTTCTCTTCCTGTGCCTGGTTCTGCAGTGTGAGCTCCCACATGGGCTGTGGTGTTGAGCCTCGCTGCACCAGGTCTGCTGGCTACAAGCAGCCTCACCCTCCCTGGTGCAAGTGAGGAAGGTGGACTTCCTCCTTATGCTCTGACAAATTCCACCTTGCAGCTCAGGCAGCCTTCCTCATTCCTGGCAGCTGATGCAAACTTTTTTTTTGTTTGTTTGTTTTGTAGAGCCCAAATCATTCCCTGAATTTATGGTTCATGTTTTCCGTGGCATGTGGTAGCAGGGCGAACAAATCAGGTTTTGCAAGGATGCCAAAGCACTTTCTCCTCATTCTAGTTAGCATGAGAAAAGGAGGATTTAGATGAAGCAGTAACTGTAACTCCCTGCCTTTTGCTGCCTGTGCTGCTTCACCTGCCAGGGTCCATCCTGTGCTTGATTTCCAGTCCTTGAGTAAATCATTGCCTCAGATACAGCTCAGACCCTGCGATGCCAGAGCAAACCTCTCTCTTTTCCTCTGCCCCTAGGCTGTCTTTCAGGCTTTGTACCCCTCATTTTCAGGTCCTAACATTAGCACTTGACCTCTTTGCTCTTTGAGGATTTGTCGCTCTTCACACCTCAGGCTCCCTGCAGAGAAATTGAAGCAAATTGCCTTCACTGAGGCCACCACCAGTGTGACACACCAATGTGTTTCCTGAAGTGCTCTCCTTTGAAGAACAGTTCCCAAAATTTCCTAGCTCTCCTTGAAAGAGAAAGTAAAAAACACCTTCCTTAACTGACACTTTTGTGGTGTGTCAGCTTGGTAAGAGCAACCAGATTGAGCGTGGACAGTTAGACCTAAACCATCCTCGAGTTTAAGACCAGAGTTCCTCTTTCTCCACATGAATAGCCAAATATCAGCGCCTTGGGTAGGTCTGCCACAGCCACTTAGCTTCTCAAAAGGCCACAGTTTGCTGCTGTGATGACTTTATTTCTTCCAGAGAAATTGATTTTCACATGTGGCCCATTATAAATATATTGGCTCTGTCAATAGTTTATAAATAAACTGAGCCTTTCGAGAAAGCCATAAAGCACTTAACATAATATTGTCCACTTGAGGAAATAAATAAAGGCATTGTTAGAGGAGCTGGGCAATGATTAGCAGAGTTGGCAGCTCGGCCCAGAAGGGCAACAGGATCCAGAGAGGCAAAGGCAGGAGTCACCATCTCTGGAGGTATTCAGACAGCTGTGGACCCGGTGCTTAGGGATGGAGTTTGGTGGTGACTTTGCAGTGCTGGGTTGAAAGTTGAACTTGGTAGTCTTGCAGGTCTCTTCCAACCCAAGGTATTCTGTGTGCTTCTGTGTGTTTTCTCCATTGCTACATCTAACAGAGGAGGAGGTCCAGCAATCTAAGGGGAGGAATTGGTCAGTGGTGCCAGACCGTGGAGAGCTGGCCATTGGAGGCACCAAAAATCCCAGTCATCAAATGAGCACACAGTTCTCTACAGTGAGAACTTCTTCCTAAAGAAGAACAGGACCAGGATGGTAACTTCTGCCCCTTTGGACTTCTCATGCTAGGCCTGCTACCCATGACCTGGGGAAAGACTCCCTGGAGAGAGCTTTGTTTGCCCAAGGAACCAAGAGCTGAGGTACTTTATCTCCTCTGGTGAACTCTAAACTGGTGAATAATGATGTAGATTGGCAGGCAGTGATGTCAGCAGTGGAGTCACCAGAGCTGTGCTGACTTTGCACTAGCTGAAGGTTTGGCTTCTGCACAAAAGCTGCCAGGCAATCTCCGAATGAGAACTGAACATCACTGTTTGAGGGTGACAGCTTTTCTAAGCACCAAATGCTCTGGAAACAGAGTTTTTGCCAGAGTGAGGGTTTAATAGAGGAATGGAAGGCTTGGCCTGGCATTCTTCTTCCCATCCCACAGGAAAATAGAGAAAGAGCAGCACAGGGTGTTCTGGACCCCCTGGTGAGCTTGTGCCTGGTGTAAATCAGCCTCCTCTGCTGTGAGAGGCCAGATCCTTGGCTGGAGCCGAGGGGAATCTGAGGTCAGTGCAGCCTGCTGAGCTTACAGCACCACGAGTTTCTCTTGCTGAGCACTGGGCAATGACAGCATCAGAGCCTGTTTTAGAGGCTGCTAATCAGCAGATCCAAAAATCCAATAAAGTCCTTGCAGTGACTAAGAGAGAAAGATAACCACATGGCATGTGTGAGCAAGGGAGAGGAAGGAGGGAGCGGGACACCTCACTGTCAGTGTAGGTTTAATTGAACAAATCCTGTTCTTTCCAGGAGCTTGGGATGGGGTGAGGTCGAGTAGGGTGTGGGGAAGGTCTTGGGCTTCAGAGTGGTCTGCAGCGTGCCCGCAGCGGTTGCTGCATCCCAGCTTCCCGGGTGATCCAGGTTATTAAAAATGTGATAAGAATCAAGTCAGGGGAGCAAGGTTCTGCACACACAAATGGGATGCAGAACAATATCACCAGTGCAATCAATAAAGCTGGAGGGAGCTCAATAGCTGGTGCAGAGCTCTGAATAGCAAACTGGGCAGCTCGCTGCTGCGGGGTAAGCAATTACTGGGAGCCACTCGCTGAAGCGAGACCGCAGCACGGCAGTGCAGCGGAGTCTCCAGGGTTCACAGCTCCACACTTTAAAAAACATTTGCTTATCAGGCAGGCTGCTCTGGCACTAATCATCCCCTGCTTGTCTGGCCTTTTCCATGCAGAAGTCGCCAGCCTCTTCCCCAGACTTGGGAAAGGAGGCAGTGATGGGCGGCAGTGGGGTCAGGAGCGTGGGAAGACCTGGACGTCATTTGTGGAGTCTACTTTAGTCTGGGAGTGGATTACAGAGGTGTAGATTTGGGAGGTTATTCACTAATTATCTTAAATTAGCTTTTGTTCATTAAGTAGCTTGAAGAGAAATGCTGGCTTTGGCACTTTGCACTGCGAGGCACATTGTTTGCCCACATCTCTCTCAGGCTGAGTTGTGCTGTCTGGTTTTTAATCGCTTGCCCTTTTTCGCTCCATGCCTCAATTTCCTCCCCTGTGTTGAGGGCACAGCAGGTTCCTGGCAGGTGTCCCCGCAGGGTAAGGCAGCAGCGATGCTGTACATTCACACAGCCCTGTGCTGTGAGGAGCAGCACATTGCTGTGTTGTGTTACAGAGCCAGAGTGAAACAGGCAGGGCAGGAGTGAGGTTTCCAGCAGGAACCCACTGGAATGCCACAGGAGCCTTGTCACCAGTGCAGGCTGAGAGCCTGTATCAGGAACAGTGTGGCCAGCAAGAGGGAGGCTATTTCTGCACCTGTACTCAGCATCTTGAGTCCTGTGCCCAGTTCTGGGCCCCTCAATTCAAGAGAGATGTTGAGGTACTGGAAGGTGTCCAGAGAAGGGCGATGAAGCTGGTGAGGGGCCTGGAGCACAGCCTTGTGATTAGAGGCTGAAGGAGCTGGGGTTGTGCAGCCTGGAGAAGAGGAGGCTCAGGGGAGACCTTATTGCTCTCTACAATTACATGAAAGGAGGAGTTGGTCTCTTCTCCCAGGCAACCAGCAACAGAACGAGGGGGGACAGTCTCAAATGGTGCCAGGAGAGGTATAGGCTGGATATTAGGAGAAAGCTCTTGACAGAGAGAATTATTTGCATTGGAATGGGCTGCCCAGGGAGGTGGTGGAGTCACCATCCCTGGAGGTGTTCAAGAAAGCATTGGAAGGGGCACTTAGTGCCATGGTCTAGTTGATTGGCTAGGGCTGGGTGCTAGGTTGGGCTGGATGAGCTTGGAGGTCTCGTCCAGCCTGGTTGATTCTATGATTCTACGACCTGGAATCAGCTGACATGTGATCCAAATGTGCAAGCTGAGAAGCTTGCAGTGAGTAACACCCTTGTACCTTGTGGGTTTATGTTCCTAATGAAATGGAGACCATAGCCCTGTAAATCTCCTGCTCGTAACTCACAGCTAGAGGCACCAGAAAAATCTGAGCTTGTGGCTTTAAAATCGTGAATTACAGAGCCTGACTGTGTGGCTTTTATCTGCCAGCTTCTCCCCCTGTTCAAAACGTTTGGGTCACTGCACAGCTTTTTGCCTGCTGCTGTAAAGTGAGAATGCAGGTCAAGTGCTGCATGGAGCATGGAAACCCAAGAGTGACTTCATCCTCTAATAAGTCCTCCAATGCTGTCTCCCAGGGAACCCCTTTGTATTCAATTAGCTAATGTGTGCCTAGCACTTGGAAAATATAGAGTGTCATGCAATTGCTAAGTGTTGTTATTTAACAGCACATATTTAGTGGTTGCAGCCTTGGAGTGGAAGTCAGAAAATCTACACTGTAATTGCCTGGTGCTGCTGCAGAATTTGCTGTGATTTGAGCCAGGCCTGGGGATTTCTCTTCTGGAAAAGTTCATTAATTTTGGCTGCAGACCCTCAAGGCCTACCTTTTTTTCTGAGCTCCCGTGAAACAGAATATTGGCTTTAGGTGGGGGCTTGAGAAAATGGACTGAAAAGAGAGACAAGAATTCTGCCAAGCAGGATTTGTGTTCCTGGCATTCGCCTGGATGTGATTTTTGATGGTCTTCGTGGCTTAGGTTGCCTTGGTTAGCATACAAGAGATGGGCAACTGTTGAAACTGTGGGAGTGTAGGGAGGGGAAGAAATGATTGGCAGTGGAATAGGAAATAATGAGGGAGATGATGCATTTTTGCATCCATCTCTGATTCACAGCCTCTTGTCTTCACCAGTTGCATTAATCTACCTGAAAGTGCATGGTTGCAAAGCTGTACTTGTGCAGGCAGAGGGGGCTAAGACAAGGCACCAGGGCTTGGAGTCCCCTTTAAACAGAGTCTGCTGACAGGAGTGCTTTACCTAACTCTCTTGTACCTGGTTAATTCTGTGATTCTGGTCCCACCAGCTCAGGCCAGGCAAGGTCAGGGATGTAAAACCATACTTGTGCTCAGACTGATTAATTTTTTTCCTAGCTTAGACTAAAAGTCAGCCTCAGTACATCTCAATGAGAAACCCTTGGGTCTGACGCTGCATCCCTGTGCACCTGCTGCAGTCATTCATGTGCCTGAGTCTTGCTTTTTCAGACCTGAGAAGAATTTCTCTTCTTGTCTGGTCTTGTGAAAGGTAACTGTGTTCATGCACATGGTGCAAGAAGCCATCTAAGAGCAGGGTTTTCCATCCCTTCTCCTGACTGGCAGCATCAGAGCCCCTCAGCTGTCCCTTGCTGTTGGGTAAGGCAGGAGGTAGGACCAGGGCTGATCGATGGGCATCAAACTCTGGAAATCAGTTGAGTGGTGCAGGCCTTGAATGGCAAATGAGTTTGTATTTGCAAAACATGGGTTTGGAAATGTCAAGTGTGGTGAATGACTGTAGGAAGGGGAAAAGGAAAAAACAGATAGCACCAGAAGCTGGGCTGTCAGCTACCAGAGTGTCTGGGTGCTTTGCCCTTCACAGCAAGCCTGACCTTACCAAATTTCTCTTATCCCATTGCAGACAAAGTGTGTCCCCCAGGGATGCTTTATCTCCTTCTCATTGCATAGGCAGCTCATGGCTCATTTGCTTGCTTCTGACCTGGGTCCACAGAATGCTCTTCTGCACGTCTGATGGGAAAAAAAAAGATAAAACAACCAAACATTTAAAGGCAGAGGGTTGGAGCTGGAGCTGAGGGAAGGGCCAGGGAGCCATGCAGGGAAAGGGTCATGTACAGGCCATGCAATCCCCGTGTGTCACTGAGGTGGATGCTTTATGAGCATGACAGCAACAGAAATTAGGCTTCCTGCAGCTGGAGGCTTGCCTAGAAAAAGATAGATGCAGAGAGCATTGGCTGCAGGAAAAGACCAGAGTGTGCAGTGACCAGCCCTGGCTAATGGGCACTGGGAAAAAGCAGCTGTTAACATTTGAACCAGAGCTAATTGCTGGCTCTGGGGGAAGCAGGGTCAGGTCTGCCTGCAGTCGCTTTGTCAAGTCTCTTCTCCCAGGCAACCAGCAAGAGAACGAGGGGACACTCTCAAGTTGTGCCAGGGCAGGTTCAGGCTGCCTATTAGGAAGAAGTTCTTCACAGAGAGAGTGATTGGCATTGGAATGGGCTGCCTGGGGAGGTGGTGGAGTCACCATGTCTGGAGGTGTTGAAGAAAAGCCTGGTTTGGGCACTTAGTGCCATCGGATAGGGCTGGGTGATAGGTTGGACTGGATGAGCTTGGAGGTCTCTTCCAATCTGGCTCATTCCATTCTATTCCATTCTATTCCATTCTATTCCATTCTATTCCATTCTATTCCATTCTATTCTATTCTATTCTATTCTATTCTATTCTATTCTATTCTATTCTATTCTATTCTATTCTATTCTATTCTATTCTATTCTATTCTATTCTATTCTATTCTATTCTATTCTATTCTATTCTATTCTATTCTATTCTATTCTTCTATTATCTTCTATTCTGTTCTGTTCCGTTCTATTCCATCCTGTTCCGTTGTATTCCATCCTGTTCCGTTCTATTCCTTCCTGTTCCGTTCTATTCCTTCCTGTTCCATTCCATTCCATCCCATTCTCCTTCTGCATATAACAAAGCCAAGAGGGCAGCTGGGGGGCTGCTCACTTTATACCCCACACAATTTACCTCCCAGCCCTGGCAGGGAGGGGGAAGTGTATTTTTTGCAGGGGCTCAAGTTATCTCCTGCTGCTCTGCTTGCACCCAGGTTCTGCTCAGGCCCAGGTCCTCATTATCCACCTGCCCTCACAGAGCAGGTTGACAGGATGCTGTGGGCAAATGGATAAGCTGTCAGGAAGGCAGGAGGATAATATCATTCAAATGAATCAACAGTTCACAGGCAATTTCATGTTACCTAATGTTAATGTGGCTGTGGCCAAAATGCACTTAATCCTGGGCCTGAGCACATTCTCCTGGGAGTTTGCCATGCTGGAACAGTCTTGTAACTCCATGTTTGGGAGATTTACAGACCTTGTTCCTACGTGCATGCAGACGCAGGGAAGGTGAAAAATGACTTGACTTGCTGAAACCTCATAGCCCACAGAGCCAAAAGACATTTGTATTAGTGATAGAAGAGAGTGAGGATCCAAGCAGTTTCTGAAACTATTACTCCCACCTTCTCACTCTGCTTTAGCAATTAGCAAAAGAGAAATTAGTGAGGAAGGCAACCATTATTTCCTGCTAGTAGGACAGGGAGGGTTGGACTCTTCTCCAGGAAACTGGCTTTGTCAGGTAGCTGTTTCCATTAACATCAGCAGCAAAGCAGGGCTCTTCCTTTTTGCCTTTTTTTGTTGTTCACACGCAGTCATTTTTATTTCTCTCACCACTTTGTTCCTCAGCAGTGCAAGAGGATAGGTCCCACTCCCAAGCACCTTCTCAGGGCGTTCAGATGTTGCGTGAGTGGCATCTCACAGACTGCATCAGGTTGGGAGGGACTCTCAAAGATCATCTTGTCCAAGCCCCCTGCAGGCATTAGGGACACCTCCAACTAGATCAGGCTGCACAGGGCCACGTCAAGGCTGATCTTGAATGTGTCCCAGGATGGGGCCTCAACCACATCCATGGGCAGCCTGTCCCAATATTTCACTACTCTCCCTATGAAGATCTTCCTCTGAACCTCCCACAACAGAGCTGACCTCTGGTCAGTTAGGGCAGGTTACTCCCTCATCTGGAAAATACCTTCCACCTCCCTGCCTCTGCTGTAACCTCTGCCATGGGTGGATTTCAGCCCCAGCTTGGAGGGGCTGGGTGTCACATGTGGGTCCCCACAGCTGCATGGTTTCCTCTTCCCTTCAAGGATACTGAGTGGTTTTGAAGCTTTTGGTGCCTGTATTCTTCCCTAATCCTGGTTTCTGCTTTGGGCTGCTTTAGGAGTTTTCTCTCCAGCGCCTGGACAGTTTGCTGGACGATCGAGTCAACATCCTGGGATTTTCCATCTTCAACCAGTCTCATGCTTTCTTCCAAGAGTTTGTCCAGAGCCTCAACCAGTCCTGGCAAGAGAACTGTGACCACGCTCCTTTTACTGGGCCAGCAGTAAGTAAAATTCATCCCTGTCACTCACAGCCTCTCTCTGACCATCAAGAAAACCTTGTGAAAAGGGCTGGGGGCTGGTTCTGAGCAGAGATGCTGCCAGTGTAGTGTGAAAACCAACCAGAGGTAGAAACTCTGCTCTCAAATGTTGGCTGATTATTTAATCCAGATAACTGCTGTGCCAAAGAGCTTGTGTACAGCACCAGGCACTGCAAAGTGATTTTAAGCAGGCAAAATAAGGAGCTTCCTTCCTTTATGTCCACATCCTACTGGCTGGACATGGGGCTCAGGCCATGGTTAGTACCTGCCTGGGACCATCCTGCTCTCCTTCCTCCCAGCCCTCCTTTGCAGAAGCAGTTGTGGGGAGCTTGCTGTTTGCCCTGCTAAACCCCTGTAGAATCACTACCAAGAAGCTTCCTACTTGGACGACAGCTGCAGAGGCTGTTCGGAGGCATTACAAATAAATTTCCTTCTAATAGTACAAAGAGCAGACAATAGGAATAGGAGGGCAGCAGGTGTGGTGGGGAAATAACTGATCTCATTGCACTTCTCACCCTGCCTTGTCTTGAACAAGGAGCAAAACATGTAGATGGAAGGATGCAAGAGGATGCCTCATTGCAGGGCTTTTTTTTTTTTGTTGTTTTTTGGAAGGAGTGGAGGAGTTCAGAGCTGCTTTGGTTTGTGAGCCTGAGCCTGAATGACCCATCAGAGTAATATTAAATCAGCTGGATGTTCATTTCATTCATTCATAGAGCTTAATCAGCCATACAGCAGCCTTCCTCCCAGGCCAGGGGGGACATGTCTGGAGGGAGGGGGCTTGGCCATGCTGCATCACCCTGATCTGAACCATTCCAGCCCTGCTGTCCTTGTGCACAAGGGCTGCAATGATTTCCCAAGTACCCACCACGTGGCTGCTCTTGGCTGTTCTAGCACCCTTGATGCTAAGGTGGTGGTCAGCTGCTCAGGAGGGACTGGCACAAGGGGAAAGTTGAGGCATGGAAGAGAAGTGAAGAGTCTTTATCAAAAGATTGATGATGAGAAGGTTCACTCTGTGTTCCCAGCAAGGCTCCCATGATCAATATGCCATAAAATCACAGAATCATAGAATCAATCAGGGCTGGAAGGGACCACAAGGATCATCTAGTTCCATGCCCAGGGACACCCTACCCTAGATGAGGCTGGACAGAGCCTCATGCAGCCTTGCCTTAAACACCTCCACGTCCCAAACGATGGGGAAAGGACCTTGCCCTGCCTGCTGAAGGTAGAGAGGTGCAGTGAGTTATTCTCAGGCAGGGCATGTGTTTCCTCTCCTGCGTCTGAAATGGAAATCCAGTGCCACTTTGCCCTGCATCATCCCTGTCAGTGGAAGCCTGGCAGAGCTCATCTCCCAGTCAGCATCTGTTTGTGTAAGAACTTCTCCTTTTAGTCCTGGGAAGCAGATATCTCGTGGGATAGCTCCTGCTAAAAGGAGAAAAGGGAGCTCAACAGCTGGAAGTGACAGGAGGGAGGTTTCCTGTGAGCTGCAAAATCCCAGGGCTTTCTTGCTAGAGCTGAGAAAGTGTCTGGGGGAAGAGGAGGGAGCTGCTTGCTCTAATGCTATTCTCATTAATCACATTGCAAAGAAAGGAAATCAGAGAAAATCATTCAAATTACAGATGGCTAGATTAGGTAATTAGAATTTAGCCTAAAACAGATGTTTGTAATTAAGTGTTTATGTCATTGAATAAAATCCAGATTGTAATGTCTATTTCCCAGGGCTTTTAATGGTTTTCATCCTCCCTGTTACGTTTGGGGGCAAAGATACAGCTGATAATGTTTTAGGAAGAGGAGGAATGAATCAAACCAAACCCAAAGCACATGGCCAAACCCAGACTAGCCAGACCTGCTTGTGTTTCCCTGGAGATCAGCTTACCTTTAAGCATGGCCTTCCTGTGGGAGGTTTCCAGAAATAAAAAATAAAGCAGGATCTCCCACTCAGCCACTCCTCACCTGCTGTTAGTTTCTAGAGGGACAAATCTGGTGCTGGGAGCAAGGTGTGCACGGAGCTGTGGCAGACCTGGGGAGAGCTCAGGCACCATCCCTGCTCCCAGGGAACAGGATACCAGATAGCATTTGTTATCTTACCAGGAATGGTCTTGCCAGCTGCCGTGCACAAGGGCTGGAGGTCTCCTTCTTGACCCTTTCTAGCTGGTGAGTTATTCTCAGGGCTTTGGCTCACAGCTGTACCCTGCAGCACCTTCTGCCTACAGCCTCTCCCCATGCAGCTGACCATCCCTGGAGATAATCAAGGTGAGGCTCGACAGGGCTCTGGGCAATCAGGTCTAGTTGAGGATGTCCATGCTGACTGCAGGATGATCTTTGGAGGTCGCTTCCAGCACAGCCCATTCTGAAGGCAATGGAGCAGTGAGCCCAGCTGCCCAGCTCACCATCTGCTCCTTTTTCTGGGGCCTCCTTCAGATGAGGCATCTCCAGGAAGGGGATTTAGGCTTCATGGAGAGAGGGGAGAGCACCCTGAGCCCCAGGAAGCTGGAGTGGGGCTCCAGTGCAGAGCTCACCAAGCCTTTCACATGCAGCCTGTTCCGTTGCAGGGGCGGTGGGAAAACAACAGGGATCTGCACAAATTAGATGATGCACACAAGGGAGAGAATCAATTTGTTAACAGGGAAATTGGTTTCTTGTGACAGAGTGACAAAGCTGTGGTTTAAAATAAGAGCATAAAGGCAGTGAGAGATTTTATAGGTGACATGGAGGACGTCAGGGCGAGGCACGCGAGAGCAGTGCCAGATCCCCCTTGCTGCATCTGCCTAGAGGGAGCGACAAAAGTGCTGCCTCCAGCTCTGTTCTCCACTCCTCTGCTGGTTATGGCCTTCTCCACAAAAGGAAGGAAGTATGCTGAGGGCATGGGAAGGATGCCCATTGCCTACCAAGACCACCTGCCCCTTGCATATCACAACCCCCTCCCCAGTGCCTAAACGGCTTAGAATCATAAGGAGGCCGCCAGAAATCCTAACAAAGTGCTCAAGGCTAAGGAGTAAAATATTCCAATCAATAATGTCAAATGCTTCACTAAGATCTACAAGGCTCTTGCTCGCCAGCTAATAAGAGATCATTAACTGCTCAGGGAAAATGGAAATGAAAAGCCAACAGGAGACAATTAAAAACGCTGGGCCAATATTCTGATTTGGTGTGGGATGTTGGAACTTTGGGTTCACAGGGCTCATGTTTGCTCTTGTCACAGTTTTGTTTGGCCAAGGGGCATTAGTATGGTTCCTGATTAAGGAGAGCAATTGTGTGCTAATGGTGTGGTATCCTAAATGGGATTCGAGCCACAGTTAAAATTAAGTGTGCACTAAAGAGCTTCATGGAGCAGGGGCTGAGGATGGGACAGGCTGGAGAGGTCCTGTGAGGAAAAGAGCTCACACTGAAGGTATGAAAAAGAAAGGTAGGGAGAAGGATATGCCAGCTCCTTTAAGGAGCTCAAGAAAATTCTTCCTGGGAGGGGAATTTTTAGGTCAGATGTGAATATTGGGTAAAAAGCCTTAGCAGTCTTGCCCCTGAACAGAAGGGAAGAAGTGCAGGAGAGAGGATTGCTGCTTGCAAAGGGACCTGTGGTACCTCAGAGCGGAGGCAAGGTAGGAAACAGGATACCCAGCTGCAGTTCCCACTCTGCCACCAGCTCCTTGTGCACATTCTCAGGTGGCTCTGGTGTTACAGTTTGCCTCCTGCTAAATAGCTCTAATAAAATTTCATAGCTCTGAAACCAGTCAACCCTGCTTATTAGCAGAAAGCTCCCAACATACACAAGCAAAGGGGCTCATTGCACGGGAAACAGCTCAGCTGCAAGACACAAGGGCTGGAGAGAGACTCTTAAAAGGGCTTGAGGTAGTAGGATAAGAGGCAATGGTTTGAAACGAGCAGAGGAGATTTAGAGTGGACATGAAGAAGAGGATCTTTACAAGGAGGGTGGTGAGGCACTGGAATGGGTTGCCCAAAGAAGTTGTGGACACCTCACTCCTACAAATGTTTTAAGACCAGGCTGGATGAGGCTTTGTGCAACCTGCTCTAGTGGAAGGAGTTGGGACCAGATGATTTTCAAGATCCCTTCCAACTCCAGCCATTCTATGATGATTCTGTGAAGCCTGACAGATGCCACTCAGGTTGTTCAGTGCTCACTGCAGAGTCCCCAGATGCTGTCTGTGTAAAACAGACTGAACTGGTACACACAGGAGCAATGTGACAGAGCAAATGGGAGGCTGTACTGGGGCTGGGGAAGTGAGAGGTTACTGGTTCTACTAGGACTCTGAACTGGGGCTTTGCTAGCATTATACTGGAATTATGCCTTGTGACTTCTGCCAGCTTGTATACATTAGGATTTTGTACTGCTGGTTAACTCTCTAGTCCTGGGCCATCGTGGCCAAGGAGATCTTGGCTCTGACCTGAGTAGATCAAGCAGGGTTAAGCCTGGCTCACTCTTCAAATTAGCGACACAGCAGAAGCTGAAGGTTTGTTGGGCTGATTGAGCTGGGCAAGACTGTCCCCGGAGGGCCACTGGCAGAAGTGAATAAACCCAATCAGGCTTTGGGGAGAACAGAGGAGGCAGACACTGCTGAACTGCCATAAGTCACAAACAGGGTAAGATGGGGGAAAGGAGCTCCAGGCTAGAGGCTGACCCAGTGCTGGGGTCTGGGATGGTAAGAGGATGATCTCAGAAGTAGCCATGAGGAAGATGTAGCCTTGATAGAAAGGAGCTGCAATGATTTAACTCCAGCAGAGTCAGGAGGTGACAGTAATTAAAAGTGAAATCTTAGTCACAACGGTGAACACGAGAGAGCAAATGGCTGATTATTATGTAGATCAAACCCATCAAAATGGTTGTGCACGGGTGAGAAACATGGTTCATGAGGCCTCATGGGCAAAATAAGCTGATTAAAGGCAAAAAAAAGGGTAAAAGAAAAAAGCAATGATGAGAAGCAGAGGCGATGAGCTCTGTGATTCTGGACATGGCTTTGGCAATGCTACTACAGAGCAGTTAGCTGCCAGCAGGAATCTGGAGGTTGTAGCAGGGGATTAGATGATCTCTACAGGGTCTGAAAGGCAGGTCTCAGTTGCTCAGGAAGCAGACACAGCAAAGCCTCATTTCTTGCCTATCTCCCTTTCAAAACACTGGTCAGAGAAGGGCTCTGGTGCCTAATGAAGGCTGAAGCAGCACAGTTATCTTTCCTTCTGTGGCTGCAGGCGAAGGATCTTTATTTTGCCCGGCTGCCTATTTTAAGAACTTCACAAACCCGATGCTCTCCTGTACAGGAGGTCACCAAAGCACCAAAACAGCAGACCTTCATTAGAAAGGGTTCAATTCTTTAGGAAACTGAGACAGAAAATAACAGGAAAGGAGGAGGAGGGATAAATAAAGACGGGATGATGACAGTGATGGAAGAAGCTCTGTGGAGCGAGCAAGCAGAGATAAAAGAGGTAAGGAAGCAAGAAAGAGAAGGGGAAACAAAACAGAAAGGAAGTGGAAATGAGAGTGGCAAAGGGATTCCATTTGCCCCACTGGTGCCTACACAGGCAGAGCAGTTCAGAGAGACCAATACTTTTGTCTCCTTATCCTTGGGTGGGTGCAGACGAGAAGCAGAACAGTAGGCAGGCAGAGATGCTTGTCTGCTCAGAATGGGGCCAAGGACTTCTGGTGCTGGCTGAGGTTGTGAATAATGCACTCTGCTGCTTGCTGCAGGGTCCTGAAGGTGCAGTGGGAAGCTCAGGGGTTTTTTTACCTTCCCATCTCAATGTTGTTCTCCCTTTCCCCACAGCTCTCTTCTGCCCTGCTGTTTGATGCTGTGTATGCTGTGGTGACTGCCGTGCAGGAGCTGAACCGCAGCCAGGAGATTGGGGTGAAGCCTCTGTCCTGTGGCTCTGCCCAGATCTGGCAGCACGGCACCAGCCTGATGAACTACCTGAGAATGGTGAGAAGGGACTGAAGTTTGCTGCTGTGTTAGGAGTGCTTGTCACTGCCAGGAGCAAAAGATTGTGTGTGTGTGTGTGTGTGTGTGTGTGTGCATGCATTCTGGTGCTGACACAGTTCTCAAGCCTGATTGAAGGCAGCATTGGGAATGAAAAGAGAGGAGATCTGAGGGCTGGCTTGTCACTGGCCTTGGAACAATGAGAAACTCCTTTTTTTTTTTTCCAGGCTTTGCTGCAGATTCTGTGATTTTTTTTTTTTTAATTATTTTTTATTTTTAAAGTACGAATGTTTCTCAGCTGTTTGAGCTGTGTTTTGAGTGATAGAAGGTCATGAAGTACAATTGCTTAGTGCTCCGAGGAGAGATGTGAGTTTCTCTGTGAAGGGGTTTGGGCTGCTTTGAGCCCAAGAGTGTGGTTCCAGGAACTAGTTTTGGCATGAGAACGGACCCTGGAATCTTCAGCTTTGTGAAGCAGTTGGAGTTTGTGGTGAAGAACTTCCTCCTCATATCCAGTCTGATTCCTGCACTGATGAGTCTCCTGCTCCCCTCCACACCTCCCTTCTGTCCTAGCCAGCCTCCAAAAGCAAATGGGATTGAGACAGGAGGATTGCATCGCTGTACTTGCCAGGAGGGTGGTGCATGGGGCAAGGAAACTGCTGTGGGTGGTGGATTAAGCCACCTTGATGGGCGCTGTAACTCATTCTCTCTTGGACAGGTAGAATTGGAAGGTCTCACCGGCCACATCGAATTTAACAGCAAAGGTCAGAGGTCCAACTACGCCCTGAAGATCCTGCAGCACACCCGCAGCGGCTTCCGGCAGGTAAGAGCAGCTCTGCTGCTCCAGCTCTTGAGCTTCTGGAGGCACAGGCACCCCAGAATTATTTGCATCATGAGGAAAAATGGGAGAATTTCCCATGAAATAGGTTTTTTAAAAAAGGGTAGTGTGAACTCTTCCAAACAGCTGCTTCTGGGATGGAAAGCAAAGGGGACAATCGTGCAGGTTGGAGGTTGCAGCTCAACACAAGGGGGAACTTCTTGACTGGAAAGGTCCAAGAGCACTGGCACAGGCTGCCCAGAGAGGTTGTGGAGTCTCTTTCTCTGGAGCCTTTCAGAGGCTGATTGTGTTCCTATGTGACCTGAGCTAGATTGTCTGGTCCTGCAGTGGCAGGGGGGTTGGACTGGATGATCTCTTTGGGTCCCTTCCAACCCCTGACATCCTCTGATCCTGCAATCCTTCGTCAGGAGCTCCTCACCCCCAGCATGGGGTGTGGGAGGAAGGGCAAGATTTAGCTCTCGTGTTATGGATTGTCTTCCTCTGTAATGGGTTTATTTAACTGCAGCTTTTTGTCTCCCTGCTTGTAGATTCCTCACAGTGTCAGCTCTTCCTCTTGCTTGTTACTCTCTCTCTGTCTGAGGGATATTTTCTGGCTTCAGTTTTAAGGTTAAGGATAACGACACGCAGCCACTATCAAACTGTTGAGATTACCTGACACAAGCTCAAGGAATTAGGGTTTTACTGGCAAATCCAAACCTTATCCAGGACAACAAATGGAAGCCCCAGAACGGGGGGTTTCATCTCTCTTACTTCCCTGCTGACAGCTCCACACTTGCCCTTTTCTCAGAGACTGCCACTTCTCCTACACGCTGGCGGAGAGCAAAAGCTGCTGTAACTTACCCCACACCAACAGAGTGTTTTTGGCATTAGGAAACCTCTCCTGCTCTGGCAGCAGTGAATTTCAGCTTTGGCAAGGGTGTTGTCTGCCAGTTCTTACCTGTCAAGTGACAGCTCAGCCTTGGACGTTGCCTTTGGCTGAGTGAGCAAAGGATCAGGATGGCATTTCCCCCACATTAAGATCTCTCATAGCGCCAATGCCCTTTTAATCATTTCCCAGGCCCATCACACTCTGAGCAGAAGTGACAGATCCAAGCCCATCTGCATTAATAAGTGCATGCATTCAGCTGGAGCAAAGGAAGCAGAAGCTGTAAACCTCACTCTGACAGCTGTGTTTTTGCTCTGTTGAAATGTGGCAGGGAGTTCACATGAAATGCACAGGTCCTCCTGGAGCAGTTCTTCTCCCAAAGCTCCACAGATAGCTCTGGCTGCAGCCTGATCTACCCTGAGATGAAAGGCTCAGCTCTTACACCACAAACTTGGCCTGACAGGAGAAAACCTTTCCTGACCTGTTGCAGAAGCTTGGTAAATAAGCAGCTTCGTGTTGCAGAGGTACTCAGGAAAGCTGCGCTGGGACTAAGCTGCTCAAGTTTCCCATCAGAGCACAATGGTGATGAATCACTTCCAGTCACAATAACAAGATGCGGGAAGGATGGGGACAGTCCCTCGGCATGTACAGCTGCCTGCTGAGAGCCTTGTGGTGGCTGCAAGCCCTCTCCTGTCAGAAACCCATCAGGGAGGACTTAGTCTTCTTAAAACTGCTCTGCATGCCTGAGACAGCCTTTCCAAGCATCTGCTCTCCCCTTCTCAGGGGTCTTGCCTGACTGATAGCAATGCCTGGGGGGGAGGAGGAGATATTATGGCCCCTCATAGGCTGCAAGACTTTGTCATGCTGTGCCCAGCTGGGAAGGGCATCCCTGGACAGAGCTGTGAAACCAGGGCAGGGTCCTGCCCAGTCCTGCCTGCCCCTCTCTCAGTCACTGCACAGGGAAGGAAAAAGCTACTTTTAAATAACCATCTCTGTGGTTATTGTCTTCCCATCAGCCTGGCTTCTTGTAATAAAAATTGCTAAATAAATAATTAGAAATCATTTAATTAAACCCAGGATGGGGCAAGGAACAGACATTCACATCCTGGAGCCAGCCTTGCTCCCAAGGGTTGCGTTAACCAATTTGCTCAGGCTCTTGTTTAGAAACACTTCTGTTCCTTCCTTAGTTTTAATCAAGCCTGTGCTCTCTGCACATTTCTCTTTCTCCTTCCCTCTCTCTCTCTTTTCCTCTCCCCTTGCCTCTCCCTCCATCTATCAAAGCCAAGGGGACTTCCAGCTCATCAGCTTCGATAGAGAATTCACCAAATTTCGAAGCCAGCAAACAAATTAGAGACACTGAGGCTTTCTAGCTCGCTGTTGCTGTTGGGCAAGCAGAGACAGGGGCTCTCTGACATCCAATTTTTAATACCTTTATGTAACACACCAAACATGGCTTTTCCTCATTTAGCCTAACTAGTAGAAATGTATTATTTTTTTTTCCCCAGCCATATGAGAGCTGCTCTCTGTTCACAGACTCATTAACGTGTTGGTGATCCATATAGATCTGACAGGAACTGAGTTTGTAAATGTCATCTTCTTGGTTTGTTTTTTTTTTTTTTTTTCCTTTTCTTTTCCCCCTTTGCAGCACACCCTGCAGCTTCAGGGCAGTGATTCACACTAAAGCAACAGCAGAGGAGAAGGCAATGGAGAGGGACCTCAAGGAAGGCAGATGTGCAGAGGAGAGGCAGGGGAAGCTGCTGTTGGGGCTGGAGCCCTGCCATGGGTGTGTTGTCCCCAGCTGTGCCTTGGTCTTGCCCAGTCCTAGGTGTAGCTGATAAGTTGCTGTTTAGCTAAAGGCTCTGCTGGTGTCCTGAGAGAGAGCAGTGGAAGTGCTGGGGTGTCTAATTGGTATGTTGATGAGATACAGATGAATTAGCAGCCGATAGCTCTGAGACCCTTTGCAATCCCTACACCATCAAACCTCTTTAACTTTAGCAGTGGCTAATCAGTCTCGGTGGGGCTTGTTCCCCTTCAGCTGTTACCCCCAGCAAGAGTTTGGGGATGGATTCTGCCAACAGCTGAGTATCTTTTGCCTCCCAGGACCTGGCTAGCTCAGCATGTGCCATCACCAGGTCTTGCCTGGGCTGTGTAAGGTGTCCATCCTGCTGTCTGAAGGGACATCTGGGGAGGAAGGGCATCAGGAGCAGGTAGCCTGCATGGCTTGTGCTTGTTCAGGTTTAAACAGCTGGCACTCTGGATCCCATGCTGACTTCTGGGGAGGAAGTTTTTGCCTGCTTGCCTTGCCCTAGGTCTGGCAGACCTGTGCAGGGTGCTCTGAGGGCTTTCCTTTGTTTGTTTTATTCCCTCCTGTTTGAGCCAATGTAGGCACCATGTACCCAATACCTACCCAATTGTATCTCCTCCTGGCACGGTGTCTTTCTCTCCTGCCTTGAGACACCTGCTGGCACTGGGGGGCAGAGGGCTTGAGCTCAGGGTGGCACTGGGAGCTGCAGGGATGATGCTCTGGGGATCTGCAGTGGAGCCACATAGCCAGAGGACATGGAGAGAACTTTCTTTACCCAGGCCATGGGTCACCAGGTGGTATAATCCCTCACACAAAGGTATTGAGCTCCAGCTTGCAGCCAGGTGGTTGTGTTGCCCTCATTGGTCTCCTGGAGAAGTTATGCCACCACGTTAGCTCCTCTGATCATTAGAAACCCACTTCTAATTTTTAGCCTGTTTATTTCTGGTTTGTATCTGTTTATTTATTTTTTTTTGTGTGTGTGTGCCAACGCTGTCATTTTAGCTTCAAAAGCTGTTCTACCCCTTTGCTGTAGACCTCCTCCACCTGCTGTATTTATACAGACCAATCATGTCTGCTACTAAAAAATCCCAAGCCCTGAAATCCAGTCTGAAGTCCAGGTCCAGAGCCTGAACAAAAGAATCATCTTAACCACGTCTGTGTAAAGCATTTGATTAGTCCCTAGCATGTTTTGCAGATTGATATGTTTTCTGTTTTTCAGAGGCTCTTTATATGTAGATAGGGATGATTAAAATCACCTTAACATCCATCTTGCAGGAGAGGGAGAGGTGCAACCACCCCAGGCATCCTCTGACACACTGCACTTCAGAAACAGCAAGCAGTGTCACAGGACTCAATTAGTGCCTTTATCGTTTTTATTATGTGTGAGTGGGACAGGGAGGAGCTGGAAAGAGCCAGGATGGGGTAGAAGTACCCCAGCACATGGGAGTGTTCAGCTTTGGTGCTGTGTTAAAGGCAAGGTCAAACCCACTGTGCTGCCAGAGGAGGAGGCAGTCAATTAGTCTCAGTATGCCAGCAGGGGAGGGACAAATTTGAGAGCAGTGAGGGCTGTTAAAATTAAAGTTAATCTGTCACTAATCTCTGCTCGTCAAATCCGGGAGAAAAAGAATTAGGCAACGTTTAGGACTGATGACTTGCTCAGAGAGGCAATTGCAGCCCAGGGTCTGGTGCTCAGCACTCACAGCCAGGGGTAAGCACCTTTGTGTGGAGCTGGAGGATAGAGTGGGATAAATTCATCCCATCCTGCCAATGCAGGCCCTGCACAGACCAGTGAAAGCTGTGCTTCAAAGGCTCCCTGCCCACCAAGTATGTGGTGAGTCCCCCAGTTTGGGACTGTTGCTCCCAGAGCTGTGTCCTGCACTATGGAGTTACTGTGGTGGCAGTTAAGCCTCGACAAGCAGTCAAGAGAGCAGGATGCCCAAGGTCTGCTTCTAAGCCTTCTCTGAGCCTCCATCACCATGCCTCCATCCCTCAGCTGCTGAGTGAAGCTAATAGCAGCCCAGTGCCTCTCTTGTTGGGAAGCCTCCAAGAGTTCATGCTTCCAATGCACTCAGAGGTCCTTGCCCTGACAGGTGCTTGTAAGCAGAGCATTATTGATGTTGGCGGAGGGGCAGGGCTGGCAGCTCACAGGAATGATCTCTGTTGTGTTATCTGCAGAGCAAACAAAGCCCCCCCGGGGGACTTAGCTTCCTCTGCCTATGCTGCTGCATCCCCAACTCCAGCTGGGAAGGAAAGCAGACATGCACATAACTGTTCCTTGCTTTCCCTGCCTGCTTTGCTTCTGCATAACATAGGCTGTCCTGTTTGCACTTCCCAATGCTCCTGCTGCCTAGGGATGAGGAGAAGGGATTCAAGATCCCTTGTAGGTGGCCACATCTGTAGTGGCTTGTCAGTTCCTTGGGCTGAGAGGCAGGAGAAGAAAGGACTTAGGCCTCTCCCCAGTGTCCAGAGTGATTCAGGCAGCTGGCTGCAGTCTCAGGTTGTGCTTGGTGCAGATGCACGAGCTGGGAAGTGACTCTGAAGCCCTGGAGCCATCACTCACACCAGTGCCAAAGCACTGCCAAGAGAAGATGCTGAATGCACAGAGTCAGTCCCGGGGTGGTGTAAATCAGGCTGCTCCCATTCGTCTGCAGGGGTGCACCCACCTGGCCCCGAGCTCTGCACTGCCTTCGCCTCACCTCTTTGAACACAGTGAGATTACTCTTTGATGGAAAAGAAATCAATTTGTTCCTACCACCCTGACAACTCTGGCACAGCAAGAGGATAACCTGCCTTAGACCAGCAGGGCCCAAGACAGCTCATGTCAGCCTGAGGGAACTGGCAACAGCTTTCTTCTGCCACCATGGCTATGGAGGAGCTAAAAAGACACCTTAGGGTCACCAACTGCTTTTGAGAGCCACAGCAGCTTCTTTCAGTGGTGTCTGAGGACTCAGGCTGCGGCCAGCAATTCAGCATGCAGAGGGCCAGGACCTGATAGAGGCAGAGAGGCTTTGCAGGAATAAAAGGAGAGAAAAGGGACCTCAGAGGTGAGCTGGCCTCCTTCAGCCGCCAGTTAATCCAGGAGAACAACCAGAGGCTTTTTTCTTTTTTTAGGGAGCGTGAGAGAGTGAGAGCCTGATTTGCATGCTCTGAACTGAGCTGCTGGAGGTGCTGATCTCCCTGCCCAGAGCTCTGAGGGAGGGAGATTAGGCTCTTGAAGTTAAAATTAGATTTTGTTGAATATTCCTCCCCCTGGCTGAAGGCAGCAGCCGGTGGCATTTCGTGGCAGCTGAGTCACGATGTCCCCCCAAGAGCTGGAGGGCTGCTCCCCACCAGCTGCAGTGACACTGATGCTCGGATGGGGTGAATTAGGCTGTCCATGGAGCTGCTGGGTGTGATGAGCCTGAGTCAAAGAGTTTGGAGACACTTAATGATAGTGGTTGGCATCCATCAGAGCAGACAGGCGATGAGTCACAGTGCAGCACCTCTGAGAAGGTGGCTTCGTTTTTTTGCCACCTGCCACCAAGGTGGAACTGCTGGGCAGGGCTGGAAGGTGCCTGCATCAGGTCAGCACTGCAGTGCTGTGGAGCTCTCCCCCAGGGGACTCTTGGTGTACCCAGCCTCTGGCTAATGGCAGTGGTGCTCCCAGGAGGACAGGGGGAGGCTGTGCCTGGCTTCAGGCAGGCGAAACCTTTGTTGCAGACCTCACAAAGCAGGGCAGGATTTGGAGGAAGGAACTTTGTCTCCTCATTTTTCAGCCTTCTGCTGTGAAATGCTGAGACTTCAGGACTCCCTGAAGTTCTGCTGAGCAGTGTCTGTGACACACAGTGCCTGTGTGGGGTGCCCAGTGCCACCAGTGGGTGTAGCACTGCCCCAGCAGTGCCAGCCACGAGCAGGGACAGGTTTTTAGCATCGTCACACCAGTGGGGTTCATCTCTCTGCTGGCCCTGTGTGGGGAGTGCATTATAAAGGTAATGTAGCACTGATAAACACTTCCTGCAGGGCCAGCTTGATGGCTGTCAGTCACCAAAGCCATATAGCAGGTGTGTGGAGTGGTTTGCCCTGTAAATTCCCTGGCTGTGTTGTTTTATCTCCCCAGATTGGCCACTGGCACGTGTCTGAAGGACTCAGCATGGACAACAGGATCTTCTCCTCCAACATATCAGACAGCCTGTTCAACACCACGCTCATTGTCACCACCATCCTGGTAAGTGAGGGGGTCACCTACAGTTCCCATTAGCTCTTTTGCCAGCCCAAGGCTCTTGCACATATCAATCAGCTGGAAGATTATTCCCTCTTCCTGCCCCCCCTTGGCCCCCAGCGTGCAGCACTGCTCGCTGATTTCAGAAAGAACAGACGAGCAAATCTCTAATTACAGCACTGAGGACAATTCATGACAGTGTAATTAAACTCAAGTTGATGTTTCATATGGAAATGATATTTGATGAATTCAGAAGCAGCTGGGGAGAGGGCTGGGCTGGGGAGAAGTTGCCATTTTACATTAATCTCTGAGTGATGTTCTTGTTTTGAGTACAGCTGGTAAGTTGAGGGGACAGTTTTCCCTTCTACCCATAAAATTACTGAAATTGGCCAAGATGAGCATAACTCTTCCATCCCTGTTGAGAGGGATGTATTGGGATGGAGGATAGAAATGGGTGCCCCTTCTATGAGCCTCTGCCATCCTGGTGCTGCCAGGGAGCCCACTGACTTGGTCTTAGTACCATGCTAGTGGGGCAATGGTTTGAAACTGGAGCTCAAGAGGAAGTTCTGCACAATGAGAGTGGTCAAATACTGCAACAGGTTGCCCAGGGGTGTGGTTGAGGCCCCGTCCCTGGAGACATTCAAGAACAGCCTTGATCACAGAATTACAGAAAGATCCAGGTTGGCAAAGCCCCTCAGGATCACCAAATCCAACCTAGAACCCTGCTCTACAAGATTCACCTTAAACCATAGCCCCAAGCACCACATCCAAACCACCCTGAAACACATCCAGGCTGGGGGACTCCACCACCTCTCTGGGCAGCTCATTCCAGTCCCTGACCACTCTCTCCATGGCAAAAACTTCTCCTAATGTCCAATCTAAACCTCCCCAGGCTCAGCTTGAGGCCATTCCCCCTTGTTCTGTCTCCAACTACCTGTGAGCAGAGCCCAGCAGCAGCCTCTCCACAATGTCCCTTCAGGTAGCTGCAGACAGCAATGAGGTCTCCCTTCAGCCTCCTCTTAGGCTGGATGAGGCTGTGAGCAGCCTGATCTAGGGTAGGGTGTCCCTGCCCATGGCAGGGAGGTTGAAACTAGATGATCCTTGTAGTCCCTTCCAACCCTGACTGATCCTATGATTCTATGATCCTATGATTCTAGGATTTTATGATTCTGTGATTTATGATTTTACAATTCTACGATTTTATGATTCTATGATTCCATGATTTTATAATTCTAGGATTCTAGATTTTTTTGATCCTATGAGTCTATGATTCTGTGTTTCTATGATTCCTCACACTAACCACCCCCAACTCCCTCAGTCGCTCCTGAGCTTCCTGATCTAGTTGGAGGTGTCCCCACTGCCTGCAGCAAGTTGTGGAGGAGGGGTGGATATTGGACAAGTTGCCCTTTGAGGGTCCCTTCCAGCCTGCTGCAGCCTGTGAATCAGTGACACCTCGGCTAAGATGGGAATGACAGCTGCCCAGTTTCAATGCAGGAAAACCCTTACTTAATGCTGAAGTGGAACCATCAGGAGCTAGAAGGCAACGACCGCTACGAGGGCTTCTGCGTGGACATGCTGAAGGAGCTGGCCGAGATCCTGCGCTTCAACTACAAGATCCACCTGGTTGGGGATGGAGTCTATGGAGTCCCCGAGGCCAACGGCACGTGGACAGGGATGGTTGGGGAGCTGATTGCTCGGGTAAGTGAATGAGCTGCTCTTTTTTTAGCTGGACTCTCTCTGGTGGGGCTTGGCAATGAAAAGCCCTCATGCATTATTAACTGCTCCGGGATTAAGAAGGATGGATGGGGAGGTTCAGTCCATTTTGTGGGCCTTTGGCCAGAAGATCTCCACTTAATGCATTCTCCCAGGGGCAGATATATTTGTTTCACCCTTGTGACAGCCTGCAAAGCAGGCAGAGCAGGGGTCAGGACCCTGGCGGCTCTCAGGGGTGATTGCTTTTATTGGGAGAGAGGGCTGGACTCCAGCATCCCTGTGTGAGAGCTTGAGACAGAATGGATTATTTCTTTTCCCAGTGGGGGAGGAAAAGAAAAAAAAAAAAAAAAAAAGGGAAAATTTGAAACAGGCAAATGCGGAGGGTGGGGGATGAAAAAANNGAGGAGGTTGGGAGCTGAAGAAAGCTCTGAAAAGCACAACATCTGGGAAGGGAAGCAAGAGGCACATTCTATTCTATTCTGTTCTGTTCTGTTCTATTCTATTCTATTCTATTTTATTCTATTATATTCTACTCTATTCTATTCTGGTCTATTCTATTCTATTCTATTCCGGTCTAGTCTATTACATTCTATTCTAGTCCATTCTAATCTAGTCTATTCTGTTTCTACCCCAGGGAAGCTTTGGCAGGTTTGTTTCAGCCCCTTGACTTGAAGAAGCTTTTGAAGAGGAACATTTTTTTTTTTTGCTTACTTGAAATGTGTGGATGGAGGTTTTCTTTTCCTCCTGGGCTCTGCTTCACCCTGTTGCTGCACAGCAGCCAGAGTGAAAGCTGAATGCTTCTGCAGGGTTTGACAACACTTCTGCCTGTGTTGTGTGCTCAGGCAGCCTGGACCCACCCCNGGACCCTGAAGCTTAAATACAGTTCACAAAATGCTCCCAGATCCTTAGTAAAATAGGCTTAGCCAAAGCTAACATTAAGATTGATGTTATTTAAGCCAATGCTTCCTCACTCTCTGATTTCTGCCCTGCCTTGTTATTGCTGAGGCACCTGTGAGAGCCCAGCAACAGTTTCTCAGCTGGCATCAAATCTGCAGTGAGGTGCAGCTGTGATAATCCACACCACTGGGTGAGAGGAGCCCCTGAGCATCCCACCATTATCTTCACAGCAGTGACACATCCTCCTGCAAAGCAGAGGAATGAAGACCTGAATCCAACCCCTGTGGCTCCAGGAAAGTGTTTGGGGCTCCTGTCACAGCTTTCCTCATGGCTGCAGGAGATGAGAAGTGCAAGGGAGGTGATTCTGCTCCTCCACTCTCCTCTAGTGCCCCCAGCACAAGAAGGAGATGAAGGAGATGGAGCTGCTGGAGTGGATCCAGAGGAGGAGGCCACGAAGATGATCAGAGGGCTGGAGAACCTTCCCTATGGGGACAGGCTGCTGTTCAGCCTGGAGGAGAGAAGGCTCCAGGGAGATCTTAGAGCAGCCTTTCAGTACCTGAAGCTACAGGAAAGCTGGGGAGGGATTTTTTTACAAGAGCTTGTAGTGATAGGATGAGAAAAAATGGATTGAAGCTTGAGGAGGGCAGGTTGAAACTGGAGATCAGGCAGAAATTCTTGACAGGGAGGGTAGTGAGACCCTAGAACAGGCTTCTCAGGTTGGTTGTGGATGCCCCCTGGCTGGATGAAGCCTTGATCAGCCTGAACTAGTGGAAGGTGTCCTTGCCTGTGGTGGAGAGTTTGGAACTGGATGATCTTGAAGGTCCCTTCCAACCCAAACCTGAGCACCTGAAGTCAGGTGGGACAACTCTGGGTCTAAAAGACTTGCTGAGGGTCAGGGAGAATGCACAGTGTGGACTGCACATCCCTCCTGAGCTGGCACCCTGTCTCACCAGGGCAACAAAAGCTCTCCACACCAGCTGAGGTCCCACCTCCTGCTGCTTCTTCTAAAGAGCCTTCTGTAGGGTTGTTTGCAAATGCTCTGGGCTATTGGCATGGTTTTGAGACCTCTCTCTGTGTAATGTATATGCACAGACACACAATTACAGCTCTGCAATGCTGCTTTCGTGGGTTGAGAGGGATGGCATGGAGAGCAGTGTGTGATCTCTGCAAACAAAGGAAAGGAACAGCCATCAAATTTTTGGCCTGCTAACCCTGGCAGTGCCTCTCCATTAAATAGGAGCTCCTAGAGGGCTGTTTTTCTGTAGTGCTAAGTGTTTTAACTTCATCTTCACATAGAAACCATTTGTTTCTTCTGCAGCCCCAGCCTTATTTGGGAGGATTTTTCACTTCTGCTTAAGCAGGCAAAGTGTGTTTGAGGGTGAATCAAAAATTGGGGAATAGAAAAAGCTTGC
>VWZI01022741.1:169671-191901 GCA_013396835.1 Psilopogon haemacephalus
GGGGTGGGGAGGTGGGGAACTGATCTGCAGTTTTGGAGGTCTGGGACTGGCAGGCTTGTGAACTTCCTGGTTGGAGTGCAGGGATAATGATGCTGCTCTGTTATGCTTTCCTACCTATGGCACTTACTGTCTGTGTCTACCTAAAGGGAGGTTGTAGCCAGGTGGGGTTGGACACTTCTGCCAGGCAACCAGCAACAGAACAAGGGGACACAGCCTCAGGCTGTGCTGGAGAGGTTCAGGCTGGATGTTAGGAGGAAGTTCTGCACAGAGAGAGTGAATGGCATTGGAATGGGCTGCCCAGGGAGGTGGTGAAGTCCCCATCCCTGGATGGATTCAAGTGAAGCTTGGATGGGGCACTTAGTGCCATGGGCTAGGGCTGGGTGCTAGGTTGGACTGGATGAGCTTGAAGGTCTCTTCCAATCTGGCTTTATTCTATTCTATTCTATTCTATTCTATTCTATTCTATTCTATTCTATTCTATTCTATTCTATTCTATTCTATTCTATTCTATTCTATTCTATTCTATTCTATTCTATTCTATTCCATTCCATTCCATTCCATTCCATTCCATTCCATTCCATTCCATTCCATTCCATTCCATTCCATTCCATTCTATTCTACTCTATTCTATTCTGTTCTACTCTACTCTATCCCATCCCATCCCATCCTATCTTATCCTATTCTATTCTTTGGGTTCCTTGTCTCCTCTTTTGCCAGTTCTTAAAGCATTCCATGATCAGAAATGGCAATCAGGCTGTGAGCACTCAGGGGCAGGGGCAGGCTGGGTTGATTTGCTGCTAGTGCAGCTCCTAGCGCAGCAGACTCTCCAGGAGGAGCTTTGTGCTTTTGCATCCTTTAAGCATGGAGATAAAAACAGCCAGAGGAGGAAAGGGGAAAATGAGGGGAACCATCCAGAACACAAGGTGGATTAAACTTCAGACTATGTTTGAGCAGGGCTTGTGTGAAACCCACCCTGGGAGAGTGCAGCAGCACAGCCTGAACACCAGCAGCAGAACTCCCTCGGCTCCCCCAGAGCCTGGGTTTTGCCCCGCAGCAAGCGCAGCCTGTCCTAGGCAGACAGGACTTGCACCCTCTAGGAGCAGGTGTGTGTGGTTCTGGGCATGGCTTTGCTGCTTCCCCTGCCTCCTGCCTGTCTTGGGCAGAGGATCCTGATCTTCTTTGCTATCCTCTCTCTCCAGAAAGCTGATTTGGCCGTGGCAGGGCTGACGATCACTGCGGAGCGGGAGAAGGTGATTGACTTCTCTAAGCCATTCATGACCTTGGGAATTAGCATTCTCTACCGAGTTCATATGGTAAGAGACTTCTTTCATAACCATTTATGTCCCTCCATTGCTTGCATGCAAACATGCCTAGTTAGAGAGGAAAAATGAATGACTCATAAAAATATTTTGGTTTCTTATTTAAACACAAATGAGCTCAACTTTTATTTTCTCCTTTTCACTGCCTCCCTGCCTTGTGTCAGCTTGAGGGATTTGATTCCTCTTTTTCAACCCCCTAGCCCTGTTGGCTGCCTTTCCCCATCCTCTTCAAGCACACAATGATTCCTGGCATGGTGAAGGGTCTCAAGCAGAGCCCTGCCAGATCAGTGCTACCAGGGCAAGTGTGGGTAGATGCCAGCTTGTCTGCTTCAGGCCCAGTGGAGGTCACAAGGATGGCTTTAGCAAGGCTTTGAGCCCACTCTGGAGAAGTGTGCTGAGGGCAGGCTAGGCTGGGAGGGTGCAGCACCCAGCAGCGTGTCTGAGTGGCTCCACAACTGCACTAACCATGGCTTGGAGTCACCATCTGCTTGCATCTAGTGAGGACACTGCCTGGGAGGCTGAGCTAGGACACCTACAGTATCACTTACCTGGTTTTGGGGGCCCAAGTGCCCTATTCTCAGCTGTGTTCCTAACCTCTGTGGTGTGCAGCCTTGCTGCCCTCTCACACCTGAGAGTAAGACCAGGCCAGAAAGGTTCTTGGGATTGCTTTCTTTGCTGTTAATGCTCTACCTGCAGAGCATCACTGATCCCTGGGGGACACCACTTGTGCCAGCTGCCAGCTGGATGTGGCAGTCCATTGCAGCAGCACAGTCAGGTTATTCCCAGTCTGCATTTTGGAAATGTGCTCTGTCCAGAGCTGAGCACCATGCAAATTTACAGTCCTGGTTTCCCATCAGCTCAACAAACAGCAGCCAAAAGGATGAAACAATCCAAGCTGCCTCTTGCAGCTCCCTCCACTCCATTTGGAAGGCTGTTAAGGATGCAGGGTTTGGTAGGGACATAAGCAAACTTGTGCATACATCTCTGTGTGCCGAGGGGCTCCTGCCAAGAACAAACAAGTATTTGCAATCCAGTTAAAACTCTGTTCCCCCTGGTACGTGCAGCATTTAGGATCTATGACTTGACTGACCGAAAGGGGCCAGAATCTGCAAGTTCCCAGAAATCAGAGGAAGGACATTGAGTTGCTGGAGCAGGTCCAGAGAAGGGCAACAGAGCAGAAGAACAGGGCTGGTGAGGAGCAGCTGAGGGAACTGGGGTTGCTCAGCCTAGGGAAAAAGAAGCTGAGGGGAGACCTCATTGCTGTCTGCAACACCCTGAAAGGAGGCTGCAGTGAGGTGGGAGTTGGCCTCTTCTCTCTAGTATCAGGTGATAGAGTAAGAGAAAATGGCCTGGAATTGTGCCAGCGGAGGCTTAGGCTGGAGATGAGGAAAAATTTCTTTGCTGCAGGAGTAGTCAGGGATTGGAACAGGCTGCCCAGGGAGATAGTGGAGTCCCCATTCCTGGAGATCTGGAAAAGAGAAGACTTAGAGGGGATTTGATAAATGTCTATAAATATCTGAGGGCTGCTCAGGAGTGGGGGACAGGCTCTGCTCACTTGCTCCCTGGGATAGGACAAGGAGCAATGGGTGTAAGTTGCAGCACAGGAGGTTCTGCCTCAACACAAGGGGGAACTTCTTTACTGTAATAGTCCCAGAGCACTGGCACAGGCTGCCCAGAGAGGTTGTGGAGTCTCCTTCTCTGGAGCCTTTCAAGGCCTGTCTGGATGTGTTCCTCTGTGATCTGTGCTAGATTGTCTGGTCCTGCCCTGGCAGGGGGGTTGGACTTGATGATCCCCTTGGGTCCCTTCCAGCCCCTAACATCCTGTGATCCTGTGAGATGTTCGTAGAGGTCTGCTCATGGCACTCTGGGACATGGTTTAATGGCCACAATGGTGGTGGTTTGATGGTTGGACCTGATCTTGGAGGTCTTTTCCAACCAAATTACTCTATGATTCTGTGATTTTCAGGCCCACCAAGTGCCCCGTGCCAGCCTCTCTCGGCTGGGCTCACAATCAAGCTTCTTTCTCAAGAGCATTTTTCAGGTGGGAGGTTTGGCTACTCTGCCTCCCATTTGCAGCAACATAACCTTCAGCAAGTCCCTTAACGAGGCACCATTCCCTGACCAGCAGGAAGCTGCTGTTGCTCTCTGCAGAGGAAACCCAGGGCTGTTGGTGCAGGGTTTGCATGATCTGCTCTGGAGATGCAAAGCATTCGCTGCTGCCTCTGCACAGGCTCGATAGGAATGTGTCTGACACATCTACTTAGAGTGGAAGTTCTTCAGGGCAGGGACCATCTGCTGCTCGTGCTGATACCAGAGTAAAGCAACACAGCCACGCTCCTGCCCTTCAGGCATTTACCAAACTGAACAAGATTAATAATTACACTCTTAAGAGTGTTTGGCAAATAGTTCCCTGCCGTTGGGCAGGATTTGGTCTTCAGCTGCCTGAGGAAGGACTCAGGGATTTGAGTAGAGGAGCTCCCTGGTGACCAGGTCAGGTCAGAGGATCTCAGATCTCCTCCCAGTTTTCTCTTTTATAGAATCAGAGAATGGTAGGGGTTGGGAGGGACCTCTGAAGATCATCGAATCCAAGCCCCCTGCCAAAGCAGAGCCACCTAGGGCAGGTCACACAGGAAAACATCCAGGCAGGTCTTAAAAGTCTCCCGAGAAGGAGACTCCACAACCTCTCTGGGCAGCCTGCTCCAGGGCTCCATCACTCCCACCGTAAAGAAATTTCTCCTCGTGTTGATGTGGAACTTTCTGTGTTCCCAGTTTGTATCCATTGCCTCTTGTCCTGCCACAGGACATCACTGACAGGAGGCTGGCCTCTTCTTGACACCCACCCTTCTGATGTTTCTAAACATGAATAAACCCTGCAGCAAGCCCTGCTTTGGTGCTCCAGGAGTGATGGCAGGGGCAGCCTCCCTGGGAGGTGTCCCCAGCAGGCGAGCTCAGAGCTCTCCTTTCTCTCTCCAGCACTTGGTCCCTCTTTGTCCACAACACTTCTGCTTAGCTTGAGGAGCATGCCTGAGAGCTGTGCAGCAATTAACTTATTAATCTGGTAAATATTTATTTAACAAGGCAAGGCAGCTAAGTGCTCTGGTTTTCCTTTAAGGATGTGGTTTGCAGAGCTCCTCCACTGCTGTCCCCTTCCCCTCCCCTCCCTTGTCCGCCCCAACAAACATCTCTGCAATGTCAAAAATTGCAGCTGACGTCTGTTAATCACACCACGGATCAGATGCAAGCCTAATAAACAACCACAAGCAAATCTTCTTTGCTGAGGAGTTGCCTCCACACCCTGCTCTCCTCCCCAGTGCGATGACATTTTGTTTTCATCGCCATCTAACCGCGGTGGTAAATGATGGGTCCCCCCCCCACCCCCTTCTTTTCTCCTCCTCACTCCCTTCTTTCCTCCTCCCCACCCTGCCAACCCAGCCACCACACTGTGTGTGTGTGTGTCTCTCTTATCACACATAACCAAACATGGCAGCTTTAAATGGGGCTGTCATTTTTCTCAATTTCACTTGTTGTGATATAATCAAGTATGGATTTCTGACATGGGGACTTAAATAGGCTCTCTGCTTGCAGGCTGTTAAGGGGGACAGCCTTGCTTTGTTTCATTGTCTTCCTCTTCTGACTACCTTGGTGGGACATGACAAGTGCTGAGCAGTCACTCTGCTTGGCAGAGGGCTGGAGTCAAGTGTCCAATGCCTTTTGTGCACAGGAGGGATGCTGAAAGTCAGGTTGGTTTGTAGCATAAGCAGGCTGTGGCTCACCTATCTGCCAAAGGAGTGAGGATCTAGTTTGTGCAAGATTCTGGCTCATCAGTCCTGAAAGTCCTTACTGTGCTCTGCCTTAAGATGAGAAAATGTAGATTTGGTGAGTAGTCTGGAATAGATGAGCTTAGGCCAAGTGAACTGAGGCTTGAAGTGTTTCTACTTGATTGCCACAGAAGATACAAAATGGGAAGGGTGGAATGAATAGCTCCCTTCATTCCACCAGAGCAGGCTTGACAGCTGAGGCAGAGGAGCTGAGAGGAGCTGAGCACTCCTGACAAACCCGTGCTGCTCTGCCAGCAAGCCTCCCACTTGCCTGCAGCAGGGGTGGGAGCAACCACCAGCCCCAGGCATGCTCAGGATCATGGTATGGATTTGACCTTCATGGGCCACCTGGTGACCCCCAGTTAGGCTCAGAATTCACAGATGCTTGTGCTTGGGTTTTGCTTATTGACTTCAGAGAAAAGGCTCTGGAGAGAAAGGGACCTGGACCTGCATCTGCATCAGACATGGTCCTCCTAGCTTTGTTTTGGTAAAGCCACCTGCACTGCAGTGATACCTAGCACTCACTGATGCTCTTGGCTTTCCAGCCTGAGCTTGCTTGTTTCCTTCTGTCTTACAGAGGCAGAAGAGAGTTTTCTTGCCTGCCTTCTGTAAGGACCTGTAAGAAATGCCCTAACTGCTTCTGCTCCAGGGAGCAGGGGAGCAGTGCAATCCCTTCAGACTCTGCATGTGCAGGGAATCATGAGGTCAGCTACAGACCTGAACACAGACAAATTCATCATCGTGCCACAGAGTTGTTCTCCTCCTCCTCTTCCCAGATGTCCTTCATGTTCAGGCTTTTTGGCCACCAGTATCTGCCCAGAAAACTGACTCTGTCTGGCTGAAAATGAAAACTTCCAAGAACGACTGAGGAGGGGTAAATGAAACTCTCCTGCATCCCTCTGAGGATTTGCAGGAGGCCTTCATCAATTATTGGACATTCTGAACATTTCTATTCCAGGAAAAATAGCTCTTCCAATTAACAAAGCTGTACTGGGACCAGCTAAAAATATCTGACGGGCTCCAGATATTGTCATTCCCATCTTCAAAACAGACAGATAAGAGAGAGTTTGTGCCCTCCATGGGAACAGAATATCTTTATTCTTATCCACAACTGTGAATGGGAAGAATATGTAGCAGCAGCCTGAAAATGACTGCAGCTGAAAAGAAGCAGAACTACTACTACTGTGAAGTCACAGGAGAGAGTCATTGCCAAGCCTGAGACTCAAAGCTTCCAGCACAATTTCCTTAATGAGCATAATTTATTGACAAACTGCCCCAGAAAAGCAGAGATGACACCAAGGCCTTAATTACAGAAAGGAACTTTGTTAGAGGAGCATCTCATGAGGGAGCCTCAGCCAAGGCACCACAAGTGCCTGGGAATTTCCTGCCAGCTCTGGGATGCCAGGGATGGGTAAGCCACCTGGAACAATCTTGTGCCTCAGATGCTTCAGCTCGTGTGGCTGAAGTCAGAATGTGCCCTTCACATCTTGCAGCTTCCCATTGCCTCATTTCTATCTTGAGTGTGTAGGTGACCATGGAAGAAAAGAGGAAGAAGAGTCAGTTTAGCTCTAGATGAGAAAGGGAACCAGGTGCATATGTGATATCTGGGGAAGCCATGCAGACTCTGGACAGAATAACTTTGGCAATGAATTAAATTCATCAATTAACAAGGAAATGGGGGGAAAAAAATACTTTGATAGTGCCTAGCTTTGGAATTGAGAAGGTGACTATCTTCTGGGTGAGACCAGCAAGTGCTGAGGGCGGGCACCTTTGAGCCTGCAGGCTCACGAGATGATAGAATCATAGAATGGTTTGGGTTGGAAAAGGCTTCTAAGATCATCCAGTCCAACCATCAACCCAACACCACCATGGCCATTAAACCATGTCCCCAGGTGCCATGGCTACACAATTCTTGAACACCTCCAGGGACAATGACTTCACCACCTCCCTGGGCAGCCTGTTCCAATGCTCTGAGCTGGTAAGAGGAGCTCCAGTAGAGGAGGCTGCTGGTACTCTGAGTTCCTCCAAGATGCTGGAAGTGCAGTTTGCAGCTCTGAAGACCCTTGGTTTGGGCCCAGATGTGGGCTGTAGCAGTCATTTGTCTCTCCTCTGGGTTTGTGGGAAGAATATAAGGAAAAGAAGAACACAGCAGCAGTTGGCAAAGGGGAAAGTACAAAAGAACTTCCAATCTTTCACTGTTTGTACCTCACCTGCTTATACTGAGCACAGGCAACCCAGTGTGAATAAGAGACCTTCTCTTGAAGAGAGGCTCTAGAATTACACACAGGAGAATCTGAACCTTTGCTTGGGCAGTGGCTTTAAAATAATCTGAAAATGGAGGCAGGCTCATCTGAACCATCCATTCTTAGCTCATCCATTTGGTAAGAGGCTTTAATAAGGCAGGTCCTCTACACATGCTAATGTGGATCCCAAGCTCAAATTCATCTTGTCCTTCAGGACAGAGGGATAGGATGTTCTGGTGTGGTGGTTCTTTACTTCATGCAGGGCAGAGTTTGCTGTAGGAAGGTTACTGAGATGTTACAGTCCCAGCTGGTGACTGGAGCTGAGAATATCACAGCCTCTGAGATATTTTTAGCAGAGGGAGATTTTTGTGCAACAACTCTTGCCTTTTCTAGCAACAGCTTAATCTTCAGAAGAACCACCAGGACCTTGTGAATACAGATTCTTTTTTTGTGTGAGAAATGAATACTTCAAGTAGTAAACCAGTGGTTTTTAATGGAAATGGTATTTAAAGTGCTGGTTTGAGTGTGGGGAAGGGGAAAAAAAAAAAAACCAAAAAAAAACCCACCAACTATGTTTCCTGGAGACTTTTGTGAGAACAGAAAATTGTTCACTGCCTTTGGGTTAAGCACAGCTCTAAATTTTCAGGTCTTTGCTGGCTCTAGGTGTGTTATGGCAATTGAGGTCAGGGGTTATTTGTTCCCAGCTATTGGTAGTTTATGGGATGTCACAGACAGGCAGGGTTGAGGCAGTGGAAAAGGGGAAAAATGAGGCCTGTGTGTGTCAGAGATGATCCCCAGCAGCAGCTTTTGTGTAAAGCAAGCAACCTACAGCGGAGCAGCTGCTGTGCTGCAAGTGCTGGGAAGCGGCTGCTGGGGTGAGCTCCATTGAGCAAACAGTGATAGATGTTTTCAGCAGAGCAAGGTGCCAGTAAGAAATACCCTGACAGCCTGGCTGGGAATGTGATAAAAGGCTGTTTCCACTCTGACTTTACAGTAAGAGCCTTTGCTGGAGCTCAGACTCGTGGGCAGCTTCCCGGTTACAAGTGCTGGGGGGAAGCTGTGGAGCTGGAGGCTTTGCAGTGCCAGGACTGATGTTGCGTTTGGAGCAGAAGATGCAGGCTCCTGTGAGCTGAGGGCTCATATTCCCACAGCGTTAATGCAGCCTTTAGGTCTGTGCTGGGAGCTGCTGAGAGCCTTTCAGACCAGACAGTAAGGAGAGAAGGTGCTTGAGACAGATGAGCATTGCTGGAGCACCTGCAGCGTCTGGGGTGGGCTCTAGAGATGTGTTAGGGCTGCAGAGCGCTGAAACAAATCACTCTCTGCTCCACATGGATGTTATAAATAGCACAGAAAGCAGAAGAGCACTTCTCTAGTCCCGTGGTTTGCACTCTATTTCTCACCTCTGCCCTTGCCCCTCATGGCTGCCTCGAGTGTGCCAAGGTAAATGAGTGGCTGCTCCTTGCCCCCTGGGGCAGGCTGTGTTGGTGAGCAGCAGCATACGCAGAGCTGATGGGGGCAGGAGAAGGACACTCACCCAAATGAGAGGTCTGCAGCCTTTGAGAGACTTCTCCTGCAAATTAATGCTCTCTTTGCACAAATTTTGCTGCATCTGACAACATTTCTGCTGGTGGCAGTGGCCTTGTGAAAATTTAAGGTACTCTGAGAGAAGACCAAACCCTGCTTTTTTTTCTAGCAGTGAGGCTTTACTTTTCAAGGGGAAAAAAAAAAAATGGTTTGCTGAGGGGGAAAAAAAAGATCTGATGCATCCTGGAGATAAAAATATCACATTCCCTGAGTTAAAAGTAATAATTCTGTGGAGTTGTGTAGAGAAGAAACATTTCAAGGCTGCAGAAAGAAGAGCAGAAATATTGCAAATCTCTCTTTTTTCCCTTTCTTTTTTTTTTTTTTTTTTTTTTTTCTTCTTCCACACAAAAACATTTTCTCCCTGCTCTGCTTCATGCAGAGAATCCACCTCTGAGCTCAGGCCTGCTCCCAGGGTAACTGCTCCTGCCCAGCACAATAGTTCTGCAGCCAGCTTGAGTGGAGGAGGGCTGCAGATGGGGACAACCTCTCGAAGCCCCTGCAGGCAAGGGGTGCAGCACATCCTGCCATGGGGAGGGCAGAGTGCTGCACTTGGCTCCATTTTCCTATCAATTCTCCTCCTTCATCTCTTGGAGGATCAAAAGTGGTTGAGCTGGGGAGAAGAATAGTCTTAGGAGATGAATGCCAGCAGGGAGGTCCTGCAGAACTCAGTCATTTGCTGCATCTGCTGCCCTCTGTTTCCCTTCTTTCTGCAAAGCTCCAGTTCCTTTCCCCTCTGTCTCTCCCATCGGCTGTCAGCGCTGGGGCAGGGGTGGATTTTCTCTGCTGTTTGCAGAGTGGACTATTTAATTTGTGGGACTGCAAGCAGCTCAAACTCTTCTGTGTCTCCCTTCCAGGGCCGCAAACCTGGCTACTTCTCCTTCCTGGATCCTTTTTCCCCTGGCGTGTGGCTCTTCATGCTGCTCGCCTACCTGGCTGTCAGCTGCGTCCTCTTCTTGGTGGCTCGGTAATGTGCCTGGCGGTGCCTTTTCCTTCCTCACGATGCCATCTAGCGTCTCTCTGCCAGACCCGTGGGTGATGGATGGGTAGGGGGACACAGGGACATCCCCCAGGCCATCAGTGTGGAGGGAGCAGTAATGTGGGGCAGAAGCATCTTTGCCAGCTGGGGACTGGGGCGTTACTGCTGAGTGCCCACGCAGGTGCTTTGCTGATGCATGTCACAGGATGCCAGGTTGGAAGGGACCCCAGGGATCATCTGCTCCAACCTTTCTAGGTGACAGTGGAGTTGAAATGAGCTGGCTCAGCATCCTGTCCAGCTGAGGCTTAAAACTGTCCAAGGGAGGGCAGTCCACTGCTGCCCTTGGGAGATGATTCCAATCTCTAACTGTTCTCACAGGGAAACCTTTTCTCCCAGAGTCCGATGGGAATCTCCCCAGCAGGAACTTGTCCTCATCACCCCTTGACTTTTCCATGGGACTCCTTGTAAAAAGGGAGTCTCCATTCTCCTGGCAGCCACTCTTTATGTGCTGGTCCATGCTAATAAGGTCTCCCCTAAGCCTTCTCCTCTCAAGGCTGAACAAACGCAGCTCTCTCTCAGCATCAAATAGCAGCCCAGGTCCTTGGCATGGCTGTCACAAGGCAAGCAGGAGCATTGTACTTGGCTACAGTGATGGGGGCCAGTGCTGAGAGCTTTCTGGGAAGGATGGGAAGTTTGAGAGTAGAGCTGGTGCTGTGCAGACGGTGCTGCTCTCCATAGATACTTCATCTGCAACAGACAAACCAACCACTTGTCTTCAACAGGAGAGTGGAGGCTGCTAGATATGAGAGAATGAATTCAAAGATATTTAATGCAAATTCCAGTAGTGGTGTTTGGTTCCTTTGGCTCAGAAAAAGAAAGTTCATTAATATCTATCAACAGCCTCTTGGTTGATGTGCAGAGCCTCACTTGACAGTGTTCGGTTCAGTTTCCCTATGATTAATTTAAATTAGCTTTAAAATGTATTACTGAGTGCTTGTCCAAAGCAGGTCCAGGCTCATTGCTGTTTTCCCTGACCTCCTAACAAACTGCTTGTGGTTGGTGACATAGATGGGCCTCTGCAGACAGAGATGAAGTGTGTCCTGGCAGCGTGTGCCAAAGACGTGCTCAAGGCTTGGCAGCTCTTCAGGACATGGTTCATACCAAATTCTCATTTCAAAAATTGAAACTGTGCTGTCATTTGGTCCTTGGCATGGCTGAAGTTGTCATCCTGGCAGGCCTTTAATGGTGTCTGCAAATGCTGTTGCAACCTCAGTGACGTGGTTCTGGAGAAACCAATGATTAATGCAGACCACTCTGCTGACTGACATTTGGTGCCTATTTAGCCCCCTCTTCGTGGTTTGAACAAGATCCTTCATAAAGGTGTCTGTGCACAGCTAGAGAATGGAGGTTTGGATGCTGCTCTCTGCCTTGCTTGGCAGTAAGGAGATTTCGACCCTCTGAATTGCAGAAGACTCTCCCAGAGCAGTGCTTATTACTGTCAGCTTGATGCAGACATAGCAAACCTTCAGCAAACAACCTCTGCCTCCCTGGCATCACAGCGAAGCAGGGGATGCAGAAACCAAACAAACAAACAAAAAAAAAGCTCCTCATTTTGGTGGATTCTGTGGAAGCTGGCAGAGCCCTGCAGCAGGATGGCAATATCCCCAAAATGACCCTCCCAGGCACTGCCTGGGTTAACTGTTAGCAATATAATGAACTGCAGCCTAGGAATTAGAAGACGTTCTTAGCAACCAGGGAACTGAGGATTGGAAACAGCCAAAAAAAGAGAGCTAGCCTACAGTCACTCCAGTGACAGGCTGCCAGTGAGTTCAGATTCCCACCTCTGTCCTGTCCCTGTGAGGACTGCAAGTCTGTGATGCTTTGAAATAGCTGCAGTTGGCTTCCAACTAGACCTGAGATCTAGACGCTGCTGAGGCAATCAAACCTTCTCTCTGCCAACGCATGATGATGTCCTGCAGTCAGCTCTCACACACTGCACTTCTGAACTTCCTATTGATGTTCACTCTCCAGCAAGGAACACAGCCAGGGATGTTTGATTTCAGTTTCGTCTCAAGGCCGTGCACACCTGGAATTGTGGTTGTGGTTGTCTGTGGCATGAAGTTTGCACGCAGGGCTCCAGCCTCCCTGCAGCCCACCCCTGCTCAGATTGCCAGCAAAGCCTCTCAAAACTTTCACAAATCTTTACAAGAATGCCTCTGGCTTCTGAGTCTTAGAGCAAAGCACTTCACACAGCTCTGAGCCCTGGGCATCAGTTGACAGCAAAAAGTTTCCTCCTCAGGAATTCTCCCTCCAGGAGCGTGAGGGCTTCACAGCTTTGCCTTTTTTTGCTTTGCTGGTTTTCCCATTTCCCAGGGAATCACCTGAACTACCTCTGTCCTCATTTTAGGTTGACACCCTACGAGTGGTACAGCCCTCACCCCTGCTCCCAAGGCAGGTGCAACCTCCTGGTGAATCAGTACTCTCTAGGCAACAGCCTGTGGTTTCCAGTCGGAGGATTCATGCAGCAAGGCTCCACCATTGCCCCCCAGGCACTCTCCACTCGTTGTGTCAGTGGAGTCTGGTAAGGAGCTCATCCCTCCTCCTAAGGGGGGCTTCTCTGTGGGTCTTTTCTGGGCAGAAGCAGACGAGAGGCAGAGGGTGGGGATGGAGGTCAGACCTCAGGTCACTGTCTTCAATTCCCTTTCCCTAGGTGGGCATTCACCTTGATCATCATCTCCTCCTACACGGCCAACCTGGCAGCCTTCCTCACGGTGCAGCGGATGGATGTCCCCATCGAGTCTGTCGACGACCTGGCTGACCAGACAGCCATTGAGTATGGCACCATTCATGGTGGCTCCAGCATGACCTTCTTCCAAGTAAACCCCATTCTTTGCTCACTGGGGCAGAGGGCACCCTTTAGACAGGTTTGGATGTCATGAAGGGGACCTCTGGCTGCTTGGGTACACAGAATTGGGCTAGATCCACAGTAGGTGTGGACGAGGTGAACAGTGGAGGAGAGGGATGGCAGGGGTTGTAACACAGCAGCTGGTAAGCTCTTGGGATGCTAGGGGATAGGGTTATGATATCTGTGCTGGACCCCAGAGCAAAGGACTTAGAAAGCTTTGGGTGTCAACATGTAGATGGGAAAGTGGTACCCATCCCCGCATCACAGCAGTGACACGATGCAGTCTTCATTCCCATGGGTCCCTGTGCAGTTTGGATGTGATCTCAGCTTTTACATGGTTGTCTCAGGAACCTTTCCAGCCTCCAGGTAGGCTGGCTCCTAGAATCATAGAATGGTTTAAGTTGGAAGGGACCTTAAAGATCATCTAGTTCCAACCCCCTGCCATAGGCAGAGACACCTCCCACTAGAACAGGTCGCTCAAGGCCTCGTCCAACCTGTCCTTGAACACCTCCAGGGAGGGAGCAGCCACAACCTAGCAAAGTGCTGGACTCTGCCTGTGGTCAGTGGCGCTGAGAACAAGTCAGTCAAGTGTATGCAAACATATGCAGGCCAGTTAGCCCAATTTAATTTTTATCTTCCCTGCACTATTCAGAAGGGAAATAAATGAGTGAATCTTTTCTGCACTGCTCTGAATGCACAAAGAACTGCTTGAGGATTATTTATTTATTACTTGTTGAAATTCTGAGAGGAGATAAAGCTTTTCTCACTTTTTTTTTTTTCCCCCCCTCTGAGTCTGAACTGAATTAGAAAGCTTGAGAAATCTCTCGAGTGAGCCTGAGCTTTTCAACCCAACTTTACACCCTTCGGGGGGCTGGCAAAAAGCTACTTTTTAAGCATAGCATTACATCTAAAATAAGCTGAACAGAGCCCAAGTGACTGAGGTGGTCGTGCATGAGGCACTCTCTTAGTTCTTTTCAGGAAGGCTTTCAAGCTTAAAATCCTGACTGGGGCTCTCCGCTGCCTGCCGGGTGCTGGAGTTGCTGCTACCAGAGAAGAAATTAGCAAGAGATGTTCTTGCACCATTTGCAATGCCTTAAACTATGTTGGCATTCACTTGCCTGTGGATGGTGGTGGGTCAAACACGGTGAGGAATTAAGCAGCTATGGCTGAGGATGTCTTCACTGCCCCTCCTTTCCTGCTACCCATGAGATGTTTGTCCACCGCCAAAGCACTTTGCCCTCTAACCTCTCCTGGTAGCTGTTTCTCCTGACACTAACACACAGGGTTAAGGTTTAAAAGTGCAGTGAGTCAGGTACACACACACACACCCCTTCTTCATCTGTCTCTTGCCCAAGTGACTGCACCCAGAGGGCAGAGCTGGACAGACAAGGACAGTAATTAGGTCAACAACAGATTCCCAAGGCTCTCCAGCATCACAGGCACAGAAAATGAGCCCTTGAAAATGTGATAGGAGAGGCCTAAACAGCTACCTCCTAGACTAGAAAGGGAGGTGGTGTAAAGGATTCTGCATGCTGCAGAGATGCAAGTGTGCGGGGAAAGCAGCAAGCTCAGAAGTGTGGACTTGAGTGTGTGTCAGGCTTTATGCACACAGGTTTCATTCTTTGCTCAGCACAGGCAAGAGGGATCAAGTGTAGTTAGCTTTTCTCTAGTCAAACCAAGCTGGGTTCAACCACTAACAAAGTCTAAGGGTTTGGGGTTGGTTGAGCTTTGGTTTAGTTTGGTTGACTTACAGCCTGAGCTTAATCCAGAAAAGACTCCAGGTCTCTTAAGCAGGTACTTTGATTTGTCTTATAAGGGGGTGAACCAAAATGTGGATTTAGAAAGCAGCAAACCCCAAGGCTCTTTACTGCTAACCCCAGCCCTCAGTGCCCTTCTCAGGGTGATGATGTCTGACCCTGACACAGACATGGGAGCTCTGTGGAGAACACTGAGGTGGGCATTAAATCAGGCAATCATGAGCTGTTTATTCTGGCTTTTTTTTTTTTGTGTGTGTGTGTATGTGTGGTTTTGATATAATGCTACAGGAAGTCTTTTTCATTTGTCTAAAATTGAATTTATGCAAAGAGCTTTGCTGGAACCTATTGGCATTTCATGCCCAGCTTTGCCAACAAAGTCTCAAACCTGCCAAGGCATTCGGGCCTCTAAATCTCATTGAAATAAATGGAGGATAGGCATCAAAATCCATTTTGAATCTGGTACCAAATCTGCTTTGACTTCTTTCCACAGATTGCATTGGATTGGAAGGGACCCTCAAAGGGCATCTTGTCCAACCCCCCTGCAGGGACTAGAGCAGGCTGCCCAGGGCCACAGCTTCAGCTTGAATGTCTCCATGGATGGGGCCTCAGCCTCATCCCTGGGCAATCTGTTGCAGTATTTCACCAAGCTCATTGTGCAGAACTTTCTCCTGATGTCCATCCTAAATCTCCCCTGCTCCAGTTTCAAACCACTGTCCCTTGTCCATCACCACAGACCCTTCTAAACAGTCCCTCCTCAGCCTTCCTGTAGGTCCCCTTCAGATACTGAAATGTAGCAGCAAGTTCTCTGCAGAGCCTTTTCTTCCCTCAGCCTGCCCCCAGAGGGACAGCTCTCTAATCACCCTTGTGGTCTCCTCTGGACCCTCTCCAGCATGTCCATGCCTCTCTTAGGTTGGGGGTCCCATAACTGGACTGCACGAGCAGCGCAGGGCGGCCGAATCGCCTCTCTCAACCTGCTGCTGTCGCAGCTGCTTTCTTTTTTCATAGCTGTGCCTAACCTGGGGTTTATGTCGCACCAAGCTGGCCCTAGCTGAGCTTCCCCCTGCCTTCTCCCTGCCGCAGAACTCCCGCTACCAGACGTACCAGCGGATGTGGAACTACATGTACTCCAAGCAGCCCAGCGTCTTCGTCAAGAGCACGGAGGAAGGGATCGCGCGGGTGCTGAACTCCAACTACGCCTTCCTGCTGGAGTCCACCATGAACGAGTATTACCGTCAGCGCAATTGCAACCTCACCCAGGTCGGGGGCCTTCTGGACACCAAGGGCTACGGGATTGGCATGCCCGTCGGTAGGCAGTGAAGAACAATTCTAGTCCTTCTCAGCTGGCGGCAGAGGAGCGGAGCGTTTGAAAAAAGGCTGAACCGGCTCTAAAGCCAGTGTCACGTCTCACAGGCTCTACTGCCCAGGGGTCATTTCCCCTTGCCCTTAAAAAAAAAAAACAAAACAAAAAAACCCAACCCCAAATTTATTGCAACTGCCCAAGGTTTGCACGCTCAGAGCAAGGCGTAGTGGACCCCTGCTTTGGTCCAGAGCCATGTGACACGTGACTGTGGTTCTTTAAATAACTAATGTCAAAGACGTTTCCCAATCGCTGCCTGCTTTCTGCATATCTGCTCTGTGCTGGCTGTTTCCCAGTGGTTTTGAATTGTTTTGTGCTCCTTATTTCGCCTCGGAAGCGCTGTAAAAGTGATACTCTTGCACCTCTTGGAGCTATTAGCAGGAGTTTCTTAACAGCCGATGGGTTCTGAAACCTCCAGGACAGAAAATTGGGCAATTCAGTGACTATCTTTGCTAACAATCAGGTTTAACAAACAGCAGAGGTTTTGTCTTTCAAGTATGAGAGCTAGAAAGAGAACATCCTCTACCAGGGCAGCACAGCAAAAAAAAAAGGGGATGTAGCAGTTGTTGTTCCAAGCGATCTGCTGAAAGATTGGCTGGTCTCACAGGCTCAGGAAGCTGTGCTCTTGACCTTTAAGTCCCTGCACCTAGCAATAGGGAGGTAAGGTGAATTACATAAGAACTGTCACAGACACTACGGCTTAGCTAACATGCGTAAGCTTGTAAAGTCACAGTAACCTGATCAGGAGTACAAATCCTCACTTTCAGGACTAAATTCGTTCTGACATTGTCTTGTTAAACAGTGAAACTGTAGCAGATAAGAAGAGCAGAAAGCTGCTTGCTGGGACAATAGTGCAGGGTTACCAGGAGAAAAGCAGACTTTCCCACGGCCCTTCTTTGGGATCCCTGGGAGCAGACATCACCCAGAGTGCAGCTGAGCTTGGTGCTGAGCACAGGAACAAACCTCCTCTACCACAGCATGCTTGAATTTGTTGTTGATGCAGTGCACCACTTTGAGGGATGGAGTCCTAGAGCAAGGTTGAATGACAGAAGAAGGATCTCTGTGGTCTGGAGGAGCAGCAGTGCAAAGCTGCACTGCCTGTTCGGAGCCTGCCCCTGAAGTTGCCCTTGTAATGGACCTCTTTAAATGGCCCATGCAGGCCTTGGTGGACAGGTGGCACTACCATCTGCCAATGGCATGCACCAGTTGGCAGTCCCAGCAGGGAGGCTGCAGGTTTTGGGGGCTCTCATGAGCTGAAGCCCCTTCTAAACTGTTCAGACATGAGCTTTTGTAGCTGGGCACGCTGGCAGGGCACGGTGGTGGGGATGAGCAGGGAGGAAGGCTGGCTGAGGCGGGGCCTTACCATGGCACCTCTTGGCCATTGCAGGCTCTGTGTTTCGCGACGAGTTTGACCTGGCCATTCTGCAGTTGCAAGAGAACAACCGCCTGGAAATCCTCAAGAGGAAGTGGTGGGAAGGAGGCAAATGCCCCAAAGAGGAGGACCACAGAGCCAAAGGTAAGCCACGCTGCTCTCTGGAGGGACCAAGCAGCAGAAGCATCCTTGCCTGCAGCGCAAGGATGAATGTCCATCTGCGCGCGAGTGCTGCCAGGGTTTACTGCCCGAGAATTACTTTTTCCCCTTGCTCTGACCTGAGATTCCTTCCTTCACAATTCAAGGAGAAAGCCAAACAGCTCTGCTCTGCCTCACGCTGTGTGTTTTTGCCTGGGGCAGAGATAGCAGGAACAACCAAATGACAAATATTGGAGGCATATGGAGGGAAAATTAGCTTCTAATGAATGTCTGTGAAAATGGATGGCCAAAGGGATCAGACCAAAATCCTGGGTTCCTTCAAGGGAGATGTATCTCCACCACAGGCCCACTGGTTAATGGCTCCAAGTGAAAGGGCCTTTTAAACAGTCAGAGGAAGGGACACAGGGACATTATTAGTACATCTGTAGACTGAGGAGCAAATTCTTCTGGGTAATGCTATGCAAATTGCCATAAAAGCTGCCACATTAGGCTGATGTCCTGGCGTGACAGCAGTTGCCAGCTTAATGCAGTTGCTGCAGTTTTGAGTTTTGGCAGTCACCCTTTCCTCAGCGAGTGTTTTCTGAGAGGCCAGCAGGTCCCTCAGATGAAAGGACAGTCCTCTGACCTTCCTGAGCAAAGAGATGGAGAGCCAAGGTGGACTTTGTTGCATCAGGTGCAGGGGTGTGTGCCCATGCGGTTTGTGAGCTAAGCTGGGTGAGAGCACAGGGCACAGTGAGCCTGTCCTTGTTCAGCAGTGCTGCAAGCCTGGGCTGTTCATCTCTAGACAGAAGGTGTTGGCCCATTGTAAGACATCAGACCTCAGGGTAATGTCCTAAGCTATTAAAGAAGTCACTTTTGTAGGTAACATGAGAGACTTTTCCTCCATGGATCTTGCAAAAAGCATCTCTGAGGTAGAAAGTGGTCTTTGGGCTGCCTGGAGATGGCTTTGGGTGGAGGTGGCTGAGAAGCAGGCTCTTGGGCTGTTCCTGGCACTAGCCAGGTGTGCTCTGTGAGCCTGGACAAGTTTTCCTTCTGTTCTGTGCCCTCTGTTATGGCTCATTTTCTCCATCTGGGAAATGAGGAAGGCTGTAGTCTGTTGGTATGTTTGCATGGAGGAAGGAATTACTTCTAAGGTGAGCTTGGGAATGGGTGGCTGAAGTGACACTTAGGTAGAATGATAGAAGCATAGAGAGAGAGGTTCTGGCCCTAAATTCAAATTTGAGAGCTGCTGAGAGGATGCTCCTTACCTTGAGTCTAAACTATGACTATGGGCTGTGTTTGCTGCCCTGCAATTGCTGTCTTGGGGGAAACATCTGTACAAAGGGCTGATTTACAGAGCCACTCAATTGCTCCAGGGGCAATGCCAAAAGAATGACAGGGGAGGAGGGAGAAATGCGACCTCCTAAGTTCTAGAACAAAACAGGTCAGCAATTTACAAGGATTTCAGTGAAATTTTATGTCTGAAAGCCACACAGAGATTAAGACAATAAATCATTGGTACTTACACTTTGATTTAATGCTATAGAGGGGAGAGGAAGATGTTTATAGATATTCTTGTTGAGTAATGGCCTCATACAGTCACCTCAGTGCAAAACACAGCTTGGTTTTCAGTAATCAATCCAAGAATCAGGGCCCCAGCCCACCTGAGACCCCAAATCAACAAGCACAGGAGAGAAGAGCTGCTCGTTGTTCGGTGTGTGCTGAGACCAGCCCTGGCTCCTCTCATGGTCCTGTTCTGCAAGGCTGGACAGGCACAAGCTGTGGTTTTGGGGGCAGAGGTCATGGTGGGAAGTGAGGCAATAGCTTCAGCTCATGGAAAGCTCAGGCCAGGTTCTTGAGGGGTGATTTCTCCATCTAGCTGGTGAGCTTTGTGGTGTACAAGCTGAGAAGGACAGGGTTGGCAGCTGTTGTGTGTGCAGCTTATTTCCTGCTCTAAATGAAGCTCTCTTCATGTGCAGCATTTGACCCAAGCTGGCTGAACAGCATCTACGGTCAGTAGAGATGGGAGTCATCCTGTTATAAGCAAGCTGTCTGAGGGAGGTGAGATGAAATCACCCTGTGGAAGGACCTGTTTCCTTCTCGTGGGCCAGAGGGTGCTAGACAGAAAGCATCCATAGATTTATGGAATGGTTTAGCTAGGAAAGGACCTTAAAGATCATCTAATTCCAGCTCCTGCCTTGGACAGGAACACCTCCCACTAGACCAGGTTGCTCAAGATCTCATCCAGCCTGGTGTTGAACACCTCCAGGGAGAGGATATCCATGACCTCTCTGTTCCCCAGTGTCTCCCTACCCTCACTGTAAAAAATTGCTTTCTAATATCCAGTCTAAATCAACCCATCTTGTAACCAGGTACCCCTAGGTGGCAGGGACTCCATTTGGTCACCATACAGTGTGGGGTCCTGGTCTTGCTTGGAACCTCTCCTTCCTACTGCAATACAAGAAGCTGTAGTCGTTTTTCACCAGCACTTTGTAATGCAATCAAAAGAGTTTTTCTTGGTGCCAGCTTCTTTTAAAGCCCATTCCTGTCTTCTTCATCTCATCTTCTTTAACAACTTTGCTCATCTTCCTTTTCAAGCTTCAAAGCAGCTCGAGCTGGGTGAATAATTTGCAGGGATTAATGTGCTTGATTGATCTCCCTTTTTTTTTTTTTTTTTTCCCCTCCTGTTTTCAGTTTGTCCACAAATTGCTTTGTACTTTCCTTCAACCTGCTTGCTGTTTATCTGCAAAATCATCACTTCTGAGGAGACGCCTTCGATCGTGCAGTCATTGCAAGTCACTCAGTTTGCCATCAGAGTCATGCAATTGGCTATTAATAGGACAGTGCTGGCTGTGTGGTTTTGGTCCCTGGCAGGGCAGCTGCAGTGCCAGCTAAACAGCCAAGAGTTGGGATTTCTCTCTAGTGATGCTTTGCCATTTATGTTGTGCCTGCCCTCTCCACGGCATTGTCTCTTCTGCTTCTTTTTTAGGCTTGGGAATGGAGAATATTGGTGGAATCTTCGTGGTTCTCATCTGTGGCTTAATCGTAGCAATTTTTATGGCAATGCTGGAGTTTTTGTGGAGCCTTCGGCACTCTGAACAGTCAGAGGTAGGAGCTGAAAGTGTCCTGAGGGGATAGAGTGTGTTTATTGGTGTCTGTAGGGTGCTCAGCAGGGCAGAGCTCTGGAGCAAGTGATGCGCCCAGGCTGAGCTAAGCATTGCAACAACGAGGCTGGATGCATTGGGCAGGGTCTGTAATGCATCAGCTTCTCATGCACTCCTACTAAGGTTGAGGCTGTAGGCTTGTTCCAAAAGCTTTAGGAGGGAATAAGGATGTGTATCACATCCAGGTACACATGTCCAAGATCCCATCTTTCCTGGAGATGGGATTACCAGAGGATTCTGCCTGCAATGGGGTTGGGTCTTGCATTGATGCGGGGATCCAGAACACAGGATAGTGCCTGGCAAGAGGCAGAATCTGTTGGGCTAAATCAAGTGTTAATGGTCAAAGTGGCCAGGTTAAGGACTGAGCTCCTCACACCTTGGCAGCAGAATGCGGAGCAGAGCCAGCACTGCTGGGCTCACTGGGGTGAGCTGCATGTCTCGGGTCTGCCTTGCAGGTGTCGGTGTGCCAAGAAATGGTGACAGAGCTGCGCAACATCATTCTCTGCAAGGACAGTTTCCACCCTCGTCGGAGGCGAGGGGCAATGGTACGGACTCGCCCCGGAGTTATCCCGGAGGAGCGCCGAGCCCGCAGCACAACCACGCTCAGCAACGGGAAGCTGTGCAGCGGGGGGGAGCCAGATCCCCTGGCACAAAGACTGGCACAAGAAGCCGCCCTGGTCGCCCGAGGGTGCACGCACATCCGGGTGTGCCCCGAGTGCCGCAGGTTTCAGGGTCTCCGGGCACGGCCGTCCGCGGGCTCACCCGCACAGAGCGAAGAGAGCCTGGAGTGGGAGAAGACCACCAACAGCAGCGAGCCCGAGTAACGCTGGCGCTTTGGGGTGGGGGGCGCCCAGGTGGGCCGAGAGGGTCCTGTTCCATTTTATAGAACATGGACTTGTACAATGTCAACCCGTTTTTAAATTCAAAGCAGTTACCCAGCTTCTCCAGAGCAAGGCAGACCTTGGGGCTGCGGCAGGCCTGGCCAAAGGCTCGGCTCTGGGGTCGGTGTCCAAGTGGACGCAGGTCTGACTGGAGTCCGGCGCGGCAGGAGCAAGCTCCTCCAGCTGGCCTGTCCCCAGCGGTTGTCTTGGTGCCAGTGAGGTGGGGAAGGAGAGATGTGTTGGGTAACAGGTGTAGCAGATGCTGCCCACCTAGGGGCAAGGGTGGTTCTTGGGACCTCTCGGCCCCCAGAGCAGGAGAAAGGATGCTGGTGCTGTCTCCCCATCACGCAGACTTACCAGGGGATGTTCTCAAAGGGCGGGGGGAGGGTCTTTTTATTTGCTGTGGAGAAGGGACGGGAAGGAAGGAGCCATTATTTTGTTTCTGTTTATTTGGGGTATGTCAGGCACCAGGTTTCAGGTGCCGAACTCTTCGTCCCACTCAGAGTGTGGCAGGTGGACTGAGGGGGAGGCGTGGGACACAGTCCCCCGTGAGAAGCAGCGTTTGCTGAAAGTCCATCTGAGGAGTTGTTAAAATATGTGTNCCAACTAACGAACAGAGTGAACTCAAAGAGGCCTTGAAACGCCTGGAATTTCAGGGGTTCTGTGTCTTGTGTTTTGTTCTGGGGTTATCTTTTGCCTTTTTTTTTTTTTTTTTG
>VWZI01022741.1:201228-258587 GCA_013396835.1 Psilopogon haemacephalus
TTTTTTTCCTTGAAGATGTTCTCCAGAGCAGATGGGATGGAAGCTAGGGGAGTCTGTGGCATGTATGCTGGGTGTTAACAGTGGTTCCTTCTGGCCTCAGTAGGTATGAACCCATGAACCTGTTTGGTTCCTGGGAAGCATCTCCCTTGGCACTGGAACAGGCTGCCCAGAAAGGCTGTGGAGTCTCTTTCTCTAGAGGCTTTCAAGACCTATCTGGATGTGTTCCTCTGTGACCTGCCCTAGGTGATCCTGCTCTGCCAGGGGAGGCTGGACTCAATGATTTCCAGAGGTCATAAAATCATAGAATGTCAGGGGCTGGGAGGGACCTCGAAAGGTCATCTAGTCCAGCTCCCCTGCCAGAGCAGGATCACCCAGAGCAGATCACATAGGAACACATCAAGATGGTTCTTGAATATCTCCAGAGAGGGAGACTATAGAAGTGTGAAAACAATAAAATTGGCTTTGAATTGCCCTCATATGACATGGGCACATCACTGGAGTAAGTGCCTTTTTAAGTGGCACTTGTTCTGCTTGTGTGGACTAGCTCCAGCACTGCTGAGTGCCACTGCTGGTGTCCCCTGCACAACCAGAGGCTGAAGAAGCAAGTAAAGAGGAGACTCCAGTTCCCATGGCCTCTTTAATCCCAGAGGAGGTGGCGGTGGGAAAGAGAAGAGCCTGCCAGGGAGGGGTCACCCAGGGAGGCCAGAGCTAGCAAAAGCTTCAGCAAGAGGATATTGGTCTGCCAGGGAGGAGTAGATCGAGACCCATCAAACTTAGTTCTCTTGAACAATGAGGCAGCCACCAGATAAGCACATTCAATCGGCCCTAGCTCGGGCTGAATTCAACCAGCCCCTAGAGGTGAAAGACTTTATTGTGTTAACAATCCCCTGACTTGTCCCATCTCTCTTCGAAGGGGTCTTGAATGTAGGCTACTTTCTCACACTTCAGGACTGACCCAGCAGAGGTTAACGCGGACATCTGTCCTATCCAGTCGATCTGTAACTATAGAAAGCAGCAACTGGAATGCATTGCAAATCAGAAGGTAGCCTGCCGGTGCCAGTTTGCAGCTGAAGTGTGCTCTGTCTGCCTTCTAGCAACTAAATAGCACAAGGTAAGCCGTGCAAAAGCCTCGAGGATTGTTAGCAAAAGAGTGCAGCCTCTGAATGCAATGGACCTCTTTATCTCGCTGAAACAGATACGAGAAGTAGCAGGGGGAGGAAAACCAAGCAGAGACAAAGCACATTCTCCAGAATCTATTAAAAGAACCAAATAAGACATTCAGAGCATGCAGGTAGATGGCTTTTTTTTATGAAGCAAGGCAATGTTCATCTGTGCTGGCCGGCACAGGAACAAAATAAAACCAATGTTGTGTCAACAGGGTAATAAGAAAGAGCACCAAAGTGTTTTTGTTGGGTTTTTTTTCCCCCCCTCTCTGTTAAAGAGAGTACAGGGCCGTGGAAGCCATGCATATATTTCAGTGCTGACAGCCTGGGCTGCTGGTGCTCTGCTGCAGGGAGTCTGGGGATAGGGTGAGAAGTGAGAATCAGAGCAGAATTCTGAGGAGATAATGGATATGATACGGACCATGCCATCAGGAAACCCTGAACCCTTTTATGTAGCAGCCATGGTAGAATTTGCCCCAGGAGTCTGGGAATAGAGTCAGAATCAGAGCAGAATTCTGAGGAGATAATGGATGTGATATGGACCATGCCATCAGGAAACCCTGAACCCTTTTACGTAGCAGCCGTGGTAGAATTTGCCCCAGGCCTTACAGCAGTAATGTGACTCTTCCATGTTCCTGCATCAGGCAAGGCTGACAAGTCAGACAATCTTTCTGAACCAGAGTTTTGAAGATATGTACCCACTGCTCTATTTAAAAAGCTGCTGTGTGTGAACCAAGTCCCAGCACCAAGGAGAAGCAGGGAATGGAAGACAGAATAGGAGTGGTAATAGCTCGGAGCACTTCTGCCTAAGCCCAACGCAGCTTTTAACTTTGCAGTTAGGGTTTAGCTAATGTGCTGATGGCTCTGACTTCGCCAATAGTCTGCCCGAGGCTCACTCTGCTTCTTGGGATGGATGTTTTCTGCTGAGATGTCCTTAGTCAAACTGGGTAAGCTCTGAAGGATGCCAGAAGAATTTCCTCCTTGACCTAGCCTGAGTTGTCTGCTGCTTTAGTCTCCAGACTGTAAGTCTGCAGTGCAAGCCTATGTGGGGAGTCCAAAGAGAGGATGGAAATAGATGGCAGAGCAGGAGTTAAAGCAGTCCCTCGCCCTCAGGGCTGATGCTGGACACATTTTCTGGTCCTTGAAGCTGGGGCAGCACCCACACTGCTGCCATTGTATTCTGCTGCCTCAGTGGATTGTGCACGGATCAGAGTGTGTAAAGTAACAGGGTAAAGTTGTCCCCGATGATGTTACAGGGTGGGCAAGGGCATGCGGATGTGCTGCAGCCATTTGGCCACGACTCACGCAGCTCTTCTCCAAGCTTGCCTTCCAGCAGCAGGAACGAGAGGCCACATTTTGGGCACTTTCTGATTCGGATCAGGTAACCTCAGCAAGGATGGAGATGGGAAACCAGGCTGGCTCGTTGCTAGGCAGGTTTGTTCAGCACGATCTTACTGCCTGCGTGGTTTGTTACCCTCGCTTCTGAGGTCATGACCAGAAAGATGGTGCCACCAGCCAGCGAGGGGACAGGCAAGACGCAGGCACAGCGGCAAAGCACGGCCGGGCGCCGGCAGCAAAGGGGCGCAGCAGCCGGAGGAGCCCCCGCAGGGCTCTCTGCCGTTCCACGCCGGAGCCGCCCCGGGTACCGCTGCCTGCGGCTCTGGGCTCTCCCCAGGCAGCGCTTCCCTGGAGGCTCAGGGCTCAACCCCGGGGCTGCGGCGCCCGCAGCGCCACCTGTGCCCATCGCTGCGTGACGTCACGGCCCAGCTGAGCTGACGTCAGAGGGGCGGCGCGGTGCATGCCGGGGCGCGGGGAGGTGTCGCCGTCTCCATGGTAACGGCGGCGTCGCCGGCCGGGCCGGACACGTGATCGCTGCGGGTCACGTGACGCGAAAGCTGCTTCCGGGTCAATGCGGGACGCAGCCGCCGGGCCTGGGTGAGCGGGGCCGGGGGCGGCCGGGGCCGGGCGGGGTTGTGGCTGCGACTGTGGCTGTCAGCGACCGTCGCCTGCCGTCACCTGCCACCTGTGCGGCGGGGCCGGAGCCGGGGAGGCCGCTGTCACTGGGCGCGACCCGTCGGCCGGGCCGTGTGAGGGCAGTCAGGGACAGGGAAACGATCGTGTTCGAGGTATCCGGGCCGGTAGAGGCTGCAGAGCTCGGGGGAAGGCCTCTGGGGTTTGAGGGCCGGGGGACCCCCGACTTGTCGTACTCCTCTGTGGGGCCCAGCAGCCTGGGGAGGGACCAGCAGACCAGCTCCCCACCGATTTCCGTGGCGGAGTTGTTTTTTGCCTCGCAGCCCCTGAGGGCACTGTTGGCTCGGTAGCATCATGCCAGAGCCTGGGCCGGGAGCACGGCAGGTGGCACGTCTGGCATCTCTGGTGCGGTTTAGAGCCTGGGCACGGTCCCTGTCATTAGCGTCGGCAGCTGCCAGAAGCGTGGTACTGCGATGGCTGATCAAAGAGTTATGTTTGCTTTGCTGAAGAGCCTGGCAGCGTTTCACATGCTGGGGCAGCTTGCCCTGGTGGCTTGGAGGGCAGTCTGACCACCCTCAATGTATTCACTCATCTGTCTCTCAAGATCGCCTCAAAAATAATTTCCCTGAATCATGTCTTAGGAGAAGGATGTTCCAGCTTCTTTTAGGCACGGCTTTATTCTGTTGCATCCCTGCCTCATGCTTTGGTTTTCCTGTATACAAACATGTCAAAGTGTGTTTGGTGTGTGACGGGTTAGGACCTGCTCTGGAAGTGCTGGAATGGCACTGGAATTCGTTAGAATGCCATTAATTATGTCATTCTCCTGAAAGGCCTCTTATTTTCCTCACAGGCTTGTGGCATGAGGAGAAAAATATTTTTCATGTCATTTCTAGTGTTTTTTCCCTTCACTTATCAGCTGCAGCAGCCCTCTGGGTTTCCCTTGGATCTCGAGTCAGAGTCATGTCATGTTTTGTGTCACTGGGGCCACAAGCTGCCAGCAGGGTGCTTAAATGTAGACTACAAAGGCTGCTCATTGACATCCTTCAAAGAGTGAGCACGTCCTTTGCAATCTATGCTGGCATTTAGAAACCCCAGAGTTATTTTAGGACAGGAATTGTTCCTTGTGCTGTCAATAGGGAAACACTCAGAAATGTGCACCTTGCCAATCATCCTGGCTTGCCCTTGCACAGGCAGCATGCACTTGAAATGGGTCATGCTTGCTTTGGATGTTCTCTTAACCCTGGCTCTTAAGCAGCTGTAGTGATTCAAAGAAGGCAGTTGCAGGATGGGTGATTGTGGTGAACGTGAAGTCTGGTGAGCAGGGAAGTGCAAGAGGTGGCTGCCCCCTCCCAAACGTTTTTGTCATCTGGCAGTGGCATTGGCATGGAAAGGTAAAGCTTGAGAGAGAAAACGTTTGTGATTCCAAGTTGTTGAATGTAAATATCATGAGGGGGTTTTTCTCAGCTCTGAATTGCTCTTGTGTCGTAGCTGAAAAGGTTTTCTCTGCCTCTAATACAATGTTTAGCTGATGTTCTCATGTGGGATTCCCAGCTGATGTTTGCTTAACAGAAAAAGAGGAAGGGAGTTGACTGAAAAGCAGTGTGAAGGACAGAAAAGCTTTATGCATGGGGGCGAGTTCCAGAATTTCCAAACCAGGAGGTCTGAATGTTCGTTTAGAAAGCAACATTCTGTCTGTCCTGCAGTATTGAGCTCCCAAACTACTGTAGAACGAGGCCTTTCAGCCTCTTCTGTCAGTGCAGATTGTTCCTGAGGCATGCAGAACGTTTTAACATAAAATTAAATGCTGCGTTCTTAACACAAAATTCAATTTGAGGATTTTTTTTCTCTTTTCAGTTCCAGGGAGACCACTGACATGAAGTTAAATTTAAGATATGGATCAACCAAATTCTTAAGGGGTGAAAAAGATGTGGAGTTGATTTGTTGTTTGGTTTGTGGGGTTTTTTTAAAAGGAAGACAAATCCTTCATGTGCTTAGTTGTGACCTGAGCTTTATATATAACATAAAATCTGTAACAAGCTTCAGTCAATTTGCTTCTTACTGCTCTGAAGTCCTTTGTGATAGAGCTGCTTTAAATAGGCTGTTAATGGAAAAAAAGTGGAGCTTGTTAAGCAGGTGACTTTCAGCAAAGGGAGCCTGAACCTTAGTTAAATCACTTTTCTTCAGGATTTTCCATCTATCTTTGTGATAAATCCAAAGGAAACTTTATAGCAGCAGGCAAGAAGTTCAGTATGGCACTGGTTAGCAACATTGCTCTCAGTGTAGCTGGCCCCACCACGTGGATTTCCACCAGGAGTCCTGGAGGTGCAAGTTTATGTGCAGAATGGCTGTACCTGTGTGAGCTGGGTCCTGATGGTGTACTGGAGGGGTATGGTGCTTGGTGAAAGTGCTGCTCCATGACTTACTTTCTTACATGCTGTAGGAAATCTGCAGCTGATCCCTGCAAGTTCATACCTTGTGTTGTTAGAACAGGTGGATGTGGAAAGCCAGGTTCTTCTTGGTGATGCCTGATGACAGGTCAAGGGGCAATGGGTGGAAGCTGAGGCATAGGAAATTTCATTTAAACATGGTGGTATCTCTGTGCAAGTTCTCTTCCAGCTGGCACTCAGTATCTTTCTAGGCACAGCAGCAGCCTGCAGTGTGGTGAGNCAAGGAGGATTTTTTTCACTGTGAGAGTGACAGAACCCTGGAACAGGCTGCCCAGGGAGGTTGTGGAGTTTCCCTCTCTGGAAATATTCAAAACACCCACCTGGATGTGTTTCTGTGTGATCTGGTCTAGGTGATCCTGCTGTGGCAGGGGGGTTGGACTGGATGAGCTTTCGAGGTCCCTTCCAGCCCCTGACATTCTATGATTCATGCCTTGTGCTGTTAGAATGGCTGAGTGTGGATCTCTCCTCCATGTTTTTGGTGGGTTACAAGCCCAGCTTTGGAGTACAAGATCTCTGTGAAATATGGGAACAACATAGTTCTTTTTCTCTCTACATGTATCAAGCTTGACTCATTTATTATCCAGGAAACCATAAGATGCCAAGTTCAGAGCATGTGGAGGAAAGCATCACAGATAAGTTTGTTTCCACTTAGGGCCTGGCAGAAGGCTGCCCATGGTGGTATCTCTGTGCAAGTTCTCTTCCAGCTGCCACTCAGTATCTTTCTAGGCACAGCAGCAGCCTGCAGTGTGGTGAGGCCTTTTTTCTGTGCCATGTGTTGATATGAGGGCCATGTTTATCTTCCAGATACATTAAGCAGCTGCAAAATTAAAGTTGGCAAAACTTGCTTTTTTGGACTGGCCAAATGATGTGCTCATATGTGCTCGAGGCTGTTTCATGACACAGCAGTTGTGTCCTAATTAGAAGCTCAATCAAGATGGAAGGACTCTAGTTCTTTGCAGCTGTCAGAGGGGATGTTTGATGCTCCCTTTGAGGTTAAACCTTGCTTTCAGTGAAGGTGAGGGCCTTGAGATCTCCTGAGTGAGTTTGCTATCAAACTCAAGTATTTCCATGACACCATGTGGGTTAGAGGCTGTTAAGCTCCAGGCTATTTGCAGCATTGAGCCTATTTTACAAAACCAAACCATAACCCACTTTTCATGGTGCTTTGTTAGAAACAAGAAGCTGCAGGTCCTTTTCTTTTTTTGTCCTGTGCATAAACCTGATCTCAGCTGAAAGTCCCAAGGTAGACAGAAGGGAAAGTACAGGATGAAATCACCTTTCTGAGTCATCTCACTTGTAAATGACCCTTTGCTTTTTCCCCTCTTTGCAGGAAATATGTTGGACTTGTGAGGTACAGAAGTCACCTTCTGCACTCTGGGGCATATTAGTGGCTGTCCTGTAAGAGCATGCAGGGCAAGGTCATCTTGTCCTGTGATGGTGTGGCTGAAAGTATGTTTGTGTAGTGTGGGCCCTCTCTTTGCCTTTGGATTGTGTTCAGGGAATGTTGTCTGGAGTTTGAAATCTGACCTGTTAGACTAATCTGCAGTTCAGAAGTGAAACCTTTCTGTTCTCTGTTCCCAAGGACCAGGACTGGAGGTGATTATTTAGCCTCTGACTGTTTATATGCTCTGTTCTTTTCTGTATTAACTAGAAGTCCAAGAAGGGAGCATGGACCAGCCCAGTGGAAGAAGTTTCATGCAAGTTCTTTGTGAGAAATACAGCCCTGAGAACTTCCCATATCGTCGTGGGCCTGGTATGGGGGTGCATGTCCCAGCAACTCCACAGGGTTCACCTATGAAAGGTAGGCTTCTGGGCTTCCTCAGCATCTGTGGAGCATTCTGTGGGGTCACACTGTTCTTGCTTGTGTTGAAAGAAGAAAAAGAAATGTCACAATGTACTAGAACTTGTTTCTTACCAAAGAGTGAGAGCCTGGACTCTCAAGACAGAAAGTTGATCTGACTGAACTGGTAGCTGTAATAAAACAGGTAAAGTTTCCCTACAGTGTAACAGAATCAGCATCCTGTCAATGAAACGTGGAAATAAAGCCCTGACCAGTGCTGAGCTTTGAGGATTCAGCAGTCCTTGGAGCTTATTTTCTTTGGATTAGTGATGCTGTTTTGTTATTGGCTGAAACAAGAGGTACTGGGGCAGAGCTGGCCTAACAGATACTTACCTTTTGATCTGCATTTGAGGTTGGTCCACGTGGTAGTGATGTTGTGTAGTTCCATGCAAGCATCAGTGCCTGCAAGTGCAGGAGTCCAGTGCACACAGGAGTGGGCCATAAGGCCAGGCTGGATGAAGCCTTGAGCAACCTGCTCTAGTGGAAGGTGTCTCTGCCCATGGCAGGGAGGTTGGAACTGGATGATCTTTAAGATCCCTTCCAGCACAAATGGTTCTGTGATATTTTGAGCCAAGTGGAGCCATCAAATCTTCAGCTGGGCTTCTTTTGTGATAAGTAAATGGGTTTGTGGTTTTGCTTGGTTCTCTTCTCAAGGCATCTAATGCTCTCTGACTGCTCTTATGCTGACTTGGTGGAGAAATCCCCTCTCTACTTACTGCCTTGAGGGAGTTTTGGATAGATGTGTCTGAAGTACTGTGCTGCTTCTTGAGCCTCCTAGGCTGCAGAATCTCTATCACTGTTTCCTGCTCTTTGACACTCTGTAGTCTTCTCTCACACTCTGATGTTAGCAGTTGGTTCTTGGTTTGTCCAGATGAGACTGATATTCACATTTATCACCCCAGAACTTTGTGTATCCTTTTGCCCATCTTGATCTGTTAATTTAAATTCCCGTCAGGTCCGTTTGGATCATAACCAGCCCCAAAGGGGAAAATAACTGTGGAAGTGAGCTGGGTGAAGTTAACAGTAACTGAGTTTGACAGAGGAGAGAAAGGGGTTTGAGTTCAGTTGAGGATAAAATGTACTTTGTGTCACTCAAAATTAACACAAACAGAGAATTGGCCTGCTGGAATATTCAGTCACTGCCCTCTCTCCTGTGTGTGAGTACCTGCTTGGCTGAGCTGTTTGCATGTTGACAAGAGGGCACATTTCTAAGTCTTAAGATGTGACTGAGACATGACTTAGCCCCGAAGAATTCCAATCCTTTAAAGAAGGCAAAGGCTTCAGGGATCCAGGAAACTTGCAAGCTCTGGTCACTCCAAAGAATTGTCTGCTGCTGGAATCCCTTTCTGGCCATGCAGATGCCAAATATTAATGAGAGAGAAAAAGGGTCACCTTTTCAGGACATTGAAACTGTTAAATTTGAACAGCTTTTGATCCTCCACAGCACTGGGAGAGATGTATCATATGTGAAAGAGTGTAAGACTGATGGCTTGCCTTGCCTCAATGTGGATTTCTTGTGTTGAAATGGTTTCCTGTTACAAATCCACAGTTTTTAGCTTGGTTGTGTTTTGGCTTTAGGAAGTCAGACTGTGATTGAGATCCAGGTCCTTGTCTGTGAAATAGCTGCAGGAACATTTACTTGCATGAGGAGGAACTAGAGCTAAAGCAAAGTAGGATCATGAAAAGTAGAGTAGAGACCTAAGGTACTCCAGGATATAAGAATTAATATTTACATTGTTGAAAAGGGAAAGCTCAGAAAATAAATGTTTAAATGTGTCCTTGCTGTTACCAACTCAAAGTAGAAGAGGGTAAGAGAGTCTGCCTCTCTGTGAGGTCCACCTAGTCCTGTATCCTATCTGCAGCAGCAGATGCCTGGTTGGGGAGAGCATCAATTCTGGCAAGAGCTGATACGAGACATGCAGTGAACTGGAGAGGACTGGCCCATCCTTGCTGCAGTGTGGACAGAAATGCTTGCAGTAGCTGAAGAGTGCTGATAGTTAGAGGCATTCCATGCTTAGGCACAAGTAGACTTCCTGATTGGTATTGGTCACTTGTCATGAAATCCATGTTTATCCTGAGATCCTTAAATATGTGTAAATTGTGGCATTCCTGGTAGATCTTTGCCACATGTCATCTTTCTTTTCTTGTCTTTGCTTTGTGTATCTAAGCCATTCAGTGCTTACCAGAGGGCATCTTTCCTCCTTCCCTCTTTCAGATCGTCTCAACCTCCCCAGCGTGCTGGTGCTGAACAGCTGTGGCATAACCTGTGCAGGGGATGAGAATGAAATCGCTGCCTTCTGTGCCCATGTGTCTGAGCTAGACCTCTCTGACAATAAACTGGAAGACTGGCATGAGGTAAAATAGTTACATGTGTACCTTTCTGAACAACCCTGGTGGCTGTTACTGTGCCTGCCAACACACTGCAGGTTGTAGATGTGCCTTGTTCATTTAAAGGAGAGAGCTTTCCATTTTTTTGTGCCTTCTTTCTCATTCTTTGAGGTTAATGCTTATTTACCTTGACAACAACTGAGCAGTAAACGTGATCAATTTAATCCATTTGGCCTCTTCACTCTGTTTACCCTGTGGCTTACAATCTTGCCATGCAGGTAACACTTATGCTTCTTTTGTATCATGCAAAGCACCAGAAGTGGCGTTTCTGACGTCAAGAGGTTAATGAGCAGTGCAGTTTTCAACAGAGTAAGAACTGATTTGATGAAAACAGTTGGTTCCCAGCTTTGCCACTGGTTCTGTGATGCTAGGCAAGGTGCTTTATTCTCTCTCTGCTTTTGTTTCCCTATCTGCAAACCAGGCTTAATAACGTTTACCTCTGAGGATATTTCCGAGGCCTCTTTTAATTAGTGCTAAATGCTATTGTAAAATCCTCTGAAGTGCTTGGGTGAAATATGCTTAGATAAATGGAATGGAATCTTGAGTGAAAAAAAAACATGGCAATCTGTGCAGGTGGTGGTAAGAGTTCCTCACTGCCTTACACTCTGCTTTTATTGTAGTGTTTATTGTTGGAAGTAGGGGTGGAAAAGGGCAGAGTGTGCAACATAAACATCCTGTAAATAAACTGTCTTGGGTTTCTGTTGCATCAGACTCCTATGCCTCTAACCAGGTAGTGAAAGCAGTGTTTGCAGGCATGCCCCAGCTGTGGCACAGAGGGCACAAAGTCAGAAGTAGGATAAGTTTCCCTGTTCCTGTTGCTTCTTTGTTATCTTCAAAGGTATTAGCTCAGTGGGTGGGAGAGAGATCTTAAGCTTGTCTGCTGAGATTACAGCCAGGGAAGATGGTTTTATACTGAGAACTGGGATGGTGTCTTCTGACTTGTTTTGTTCTGACCCCAAAAGGCCCCCTCCTGCAGTGATGAGGTGCTGCCTCTCCGCTCCTGTTGTGCCTCTTAGTGGGGCTGACCTCATGTCTGGTAAGCAGCTGGCAGAGCTGCACATCCACTTGTCACTTACAAGCTGCATGCCTCTCACCCTGCTATTTGCTCAGTCTCTTTAAGCTACTCTGGATGGCACAAATTGCCAGCTTCTGCATGAGCCACAGTAAAGCAGGAAATGAAAAGCTTTCTGTGTACCTTTGAGACAGGATTAAGTTCTCATAGCCCTTCCACAACAGATTAATATCTACCCAGCTCTTAAAAACTGCCACTGATGGAGATTCCAGATCCCAGGTGGAGATTCCTGATGCCTGGGCAGCCTGTTCTCATGCCTAACTAATAACTTCATCACCTGAACTATGTAACTTAAGTCTGCTATGCTGCAATTTAAGACAATTGCTCCCTGCCCTGCTGTCAGCAGGTGTGGAGGAGCATTCATCACTGTTTCTTACACGACAGCCTTTTATAACCACACAGAAGAGCTCTCTGATCTCCTTTTCTTATGTTAGTATCATACTGAACAAATCCACTTCTTCCAGTCATTACCCATAGACCATTTTTTCTAAATCCCATTTTGTTTTTGTTGCTCTGATACCATTCTACTTTGTCTACTTCCTTCTTAAGGTGTAGCACCCTTACATGACGTGACATCAGCCAAGGTGAGGTGTGTAATGAGGCAGACTAATTAGCTCCAGCATCACATGTGCAACACTTGAATTCAGCTCTGCACGAGACAGTGTCCTTAGCTGGCACCTGGGCCCTGTTATTGACCTGGGTGGGTCATGGTCTGCTCCATCTCCTCCCATCTCAATTGCTTTGTGGAGTGGAGCTCTCTAGCCAGGTGTCCTCTGATTCATAATTATTTTCTGGTGTTAGTACTTTGAGTGCCCTTGAGCTCAGCTTCTGTCTTGAAGGCTTTGGATGTCTTCACTTTGGCCTCTAGTCTTGTAGCACAAAGTGATGGTAACCTTGCCCACCTCAGTGTCACCAAAGTTAGAAAAACAGATAGAGTTTGATTAGTTTAGCCAATGAAATATAATGAGAGCAATCCCTCTGTCTGTGTGCTGACTTTTTGTTGAACTCCTAACTTAAACTGTCCTGGGCACCCTAAGCCCTCAGTTTGCCTATGCTGCTGGTGTCCAGATGGTGTCAGAAGCTGCCATTCCCTTTTACTAGTTCCCACTGAGTCAGATTCCTAGTCGAAGAGGAAAATTAAGTGGGTCAAGAAATCACTCAGGTTGGAAAAGACCCTAAATATGCAACCATCAAACCAACCACTAAACCATGGCACTAAGCACCACATCTGTTCATCCAGAGATGGTGAACCCAACTACCTCCTTGGGTGGCCTCTTCCAATCCCTGGCCAATTTTTCAGTGAAAGATGTGGTGTCTTCTTTACAAAGTGATGCTTCCTGGTGGTTCTATTCACTTAATCATTATTAGATGGCTACAAATTGTTCACCTAAATAACCTGCCCCCATATTGTTCTTTGTGTCAGCAGTGCCTTGGCCCAGCACCCACCCCATCACACAGTCCAGACCTGGAGATGTCAGGTCTGGCTTTTCTTTCTCCTCCTTGATTTTCCTTCCTTATTTCTTTGCTACTTTGTCCTCAGGTGCACATCCTTACATGCAAAAAGAGAAACTAACCCCAAGCAGAGTCACCTGTTTGGGTTGGTTGTAAGCAAGCTGCTGTTCACAATGAGGGAATCACGTAAGCAATTCCTCATGTGTGCACGGGGAGCTTCCTTCTGCCTTTTACACTGGGCAAATGGCAAGGTCTGTGGCTAGTGGGGAGCAGTGGGAAGCTGAGCAAGTGGTCAGTGGTGGCCATAAACCCAAGAGAAGTGCCCATTGCCCCTCTGCAGCATGCTGGCCCCCCTAACATGCTGCTGCTTCAGCTTGGTGTGGAGGTGGACTTTCTGACCTCTTCTAAGAGACTGGCTTTCTTTATCAGGCTGCTTGGAGAGTGTAATTAAATAAACTGTTGAGGTGAATGAGCAATTAACCAATCAATCTAGATCAGTGCATAGCTGCAGTATTAATTGCAAGTAGTTATCCAGAAGACTTCTTTCCTCCATATCAATTCTTTGGCTTGTGGTGGTTCCGAAGGGCCCTCTCTTAGGAGATGGGATTTTATTGCGTGAGATTTGATTACTGCCTGATAGAGATTTCTTTTTTTTTTTGTTTTCTCCCTCCTCACTCAGGTCAGTAAAATCGTGTCCAACGTTCCCCACTTGGAATTTCTCAACTTGAGCTCCAACCCTCTCAGCCTGTCGGTGTTAGAGCGGAGGTGCGCTGGCTCTTTCGCTGGGGTTCGCAAACTTGTGCTCAACAACAGCAAAGCTTCCTGGGAAACAGTCCACACAATCCTGCAGGAATTACCAGAGTAAGCATGGGCAATTGGATGAAGAAAGAGGTGCTGGTTGCATGCAGATCAAGGCTGGCTTATCACATCACATGGTGAGGGATGAGAGTGGCTTCAGAGTGCAAATGTGGTCAGTAGAGGAGAAAAAAGGATTTTTTTTCCTCGGATGCTTGGCAAGGTGAAAGCTTTAGAGTATCTTAAAAGCTGAACTTGTGTGACACTGCAAAGCCTGGCTGCTACTCCTAATCTAAATACCAAATATGGATTATCATCCCAAAAATGTAGGAGGAGGTGACACAGTTTCCTCGTGAGTCACTGCAGAGTAAATGGTGCACTGCATACATGTACTAATAGCTTTTAAATGGGGTCTAAGTCTGAGAGTCTGGCCATGTGTCAAGTAATATTTCATCCTGCTTTGCTGTGCAAAAGTGTTTATTTCTGTGGCTTGGCCATGGTCCACCTTGGCAGTGGCATTGTGCTTCCACAAATGTCCTTGGTGGCTTCGTTTTGGTAACAGCTTCATAGATTCATAGAGTGGTTTGGGTTGGAAGGGACTGTAAAGATCATCTAATACCAACATGCTTGCCATGGCCAGGGAGACCTCCTACTAGACCAAATTGCTCAAGGCTCCATTCAGCCTGGCTTTGAACATTTCCAGAGCTGGAGCCTCCACAGCTTCTCTGGGCAATCTGTCCCAGTGCTTTGCCACTCTCATGGGGAAGAATTTCTTCCTAATGGCTCATTTAAATCCAGCTCCTTCCAGTTTGAAGCCATCACCCCTCAGTATATCTTGTACTCTTCTGTGGGATTAGGAGAGCTTATTTAGTTGGCTAAAGAATTCCTGGGGCTTGTTCTTATTTTAATGGAAATCTTTGGCAGAACAAATGATGTAGGGAAAAAAGACTTGTCTGTGTTGTGTAAAAATACCTTTTAAATGAAGTGAATGAGCATCAAGAGCAGCTACCAGTCACTACTGGAGTTGTATTGGTGGCTTGTTGGGCAAAAATGTGGAACACCACACTGCACAACTTGCTACACAGCTCAGACTGGGAGGCTGGGAGGACACTTAGAAGTGTTCTCATCTGTGGAGGAAGTTTACAGATGGGATGTAGCCAAAACACTCCATTTGGAGTGCTCAAAGGTCTTCTCTGCACCCAAATTTCAGGCGGTTGTGTTAAAATTGCATATGCATGTCCCTGTACCCGAAAGAGCTGCTGTTTCTCAAGCTGTGTTGAGATGCTGATGTGACCTTTCTTTCCTATGCAGCTTGGAGGAGCTCTTCCTGTGCCTTAACGACTATGAAACAGTGTCTTGTTCTCCAGTTTGCTGTCAGTCTCTCAAATTGCTCCATATAACTGACAACAACCTTCAAGACTGGACTGAAATTCGAAAATTGGGGATTATGTTTCCATCACTGGACACACTAATTCTGGCTAACAACAACCTCACCACCATCGAAGAGTCAGAAGATTCCTTGGCAAGGCTCTTCCCCAACCTGCGATCCATCAATTTGCACAAGTCAGGTGAGAGCCTGGCAGCAGCAGGCAGCATCATGCTTTTGGTGTGCTTTGTCTTCTCAGCAGTGAGAGGGATCAGGTTTTCCCTCCTCAACAGGTGAAAACCACACCTGCTTTGTGCTCTTTGAAACTTTGGCCTTGGGATCGTTGTTCCTTAGGCCTGTAAGTAGCCTGCAGGAAGCATTTCTTCCTGCAAAGTATAGAGGGGGCAGGTGAAGGTAGAAATGCTGAGCAAGAGCTTAAACCTTTGGGATGGTTCTGTTGCTGTATCAGAGATGAAGATGCCCAGTGACTTTTGTTCCAGTCTGTGGTGGCTTCTTGGCAGGGTTGAGAAGCTGTTGATAAATGTAGTCCCAACAGACCTCTTGTGCTGAAGGCCACATTGCTAATGGTGCTAATGCAGGGCCATGCAAGCAGAAGTACTGCAGTCAGTGTTAGGAGAGGAAAATAGGCAAGAAGTCCACCTGCCTGCCTCTGTGGGCTTCACCTGCTGCCTTTGGTAGTAAGTTTGATGATTTAGTTGTTATCTAAAAGGTAAGTTTGAGAAACTGCCAGTCTACGCTCCTCTAAGTGGTTTCTGACATGAGTAGTTTCCCACTGTTTCCTGTCCCTAGCTCAGGTGCTCCTGGCTGGAGGAGGATAAATAAATGTCTGGCAGTGGAGTGGATGAAAGAATCCCATTTGCCTTTTGTTCTCTGTTTTATCTTGGGTAGAATGAGCGTTTGTGTAGGTATGTGGCATGTAAGGGCTGAGCATTCACCGGCAAAAAGCTGTCTGTCATCTGTGCTCAGTTACTGGAAGCACACCACAAGGCTGCTTTAACACTTCATCCCCAGAGGATTTTCAGCCAAGCACTCCAGAAAGAGAACAAGCACTTGGCAAATTGGGAAGGGCACCTTGCCCTCAGAGAGAGGGAGCTGCAGGGTAACTCGTGAGGGCTCTGACGTACTTGTGAGATGACACTTTTGCAGGGGTACTTAATGCATCATCTTTTGTTCTTTACATCTTTCTGTGCTGTGCAAGTGATAGTTAAGTGTTGGCTAAGGGAGAAGGTATTTTATTAGCGTGCTCTGCAATACAAGCATCAAGGAATCCCTGTAATGAATGCTTAAAGCTAACTAGAGGAGGAAAAGCCTGTTAAGCTGGATTTGAAAGCTGTGTCTCAGTGAGCAGCAAGTGCACCTGTGGTAAGTAGTTGTGCAGTTTTGATGCCAGATGTTTTAAGAACTCTGGATCCTGCCTTGCATTTGATGTTCTGGGAGCTGAAAGCCAAGTGGAAATCCCAAGGAACATGTTCAACATTTATTTATTATTTTATTCTTTCAGGGAAAGCTGCTGCACTCCAAAGTTCTGTCGTGTGAAGGCTCCAGACTGGCATCTCTTTTTGCAGGCTCTTTTAGCTTAGTGGAGATCAGAGCTGAGCTGATGCTAATGTTTTTTAGTGAGGTTGCAGCAGAGCAGGGTCATGAGAGGATGAAGAGTTTTTCCTGCCAAGGCAGATGGTACAGCTGACGGCAGTTTCTCCTTCAGAGGTGGTTGTCTCTCAGGACTAGCTTTTTCCCAGCTATGACAGCTTCTGACCCTTTCAGAGCAGCATGATTTAGAGAGGTACTGAGCATCCTTTGGTGACATTGCGCCCTGGAGATCAGGTGGAAGAGCTCTCCTCCTGTCACAAACTGCTACTCCATTTGCCTGTAAGTGTGGCTGATACCAAAGCCTGGAGGATTACGTTAGGCTTACATGACCCTGGCAGAAGTGTTCCGAGTGCTATAAGGAAAGGAAACCACCTCTGCCTGCCTTGCAGACAGTGCTGTGATACTTAGAGGAGTTTTATTTCTGCTCTTCTGAGTTATGGTTGTGCCTGACAGTTTGGGTTTGAACTCGGCATTTCCTGTCAGGCTTAGCTCAGATGAGGCCCCCGGATTTGGAACTGATCATTTTTCTGGTTTTTCCTATTTTCTGTACTGTGTGGCTGGAGCTGTCGGTTGGAGAAACTCACATTGCCACTGCAAGCTTTTGGAACAGTCATCAGAAAAGCTTTGTGGTAAACATTTCAGTGGTCACAAGAAAGGGAAGCCAGGACAAGTGGTGTTGATCTTGCTGTGTAATCAAGGCTGTAGCACTGCTCGGTCCTCAGCCCTTTGTCCTCTCTGCTTGCCTCATTATCCACTGTCAGGTCTTGAGGGGCCTGAAATTGAAATAAAGCTTTTTTCATTCCATAGCTGGATGGCTTCTGGGACTGTTATACCATTGGGTCATGAGCAGAAATGGGACCCGAGGTGGTTGTACGTGTGAGGTAAAGACATTTGATGGCTGTTTAGTGATGCCTGGAATGACCAAAGTCCTGGAGACTTTAATACTACTTTAGACATCATCCCTTTATAGATGCAACCATCATAACTGATGCCAGTAAGTCCTCAGCAGTGAGGCCAAAGCCTGAATGGTCCATAAAAGTCTTAGCTGCCTAATCAGCCATGGAGATCATCCTTCTAGACTCCAAAAGAGAATTTAAACCTCTGTAAGCAAATGAAGGAGATTTTTTGCAGTGCAGCGTGAGCAAGAAGCTGACTTCTCAAAGGAACAGCAGCTGACACTTGCCTGTCACATACGTTCTTTGCTGTGTCTGATTATCTTGGTTAAAGGATGCATTATCTGTGTTTGTTTAAGCAAATCTTTTCTTCTGAGCAGGCCTGCATTGCTGGGAAGACATTGACAAGTTAAATTCTTTTCCCAAGCTCGAGGAAGTGAAATTGCTAGGAATCCCTTTGCTGCAGTCCTACACCACTGAAGAACGCAGGAAGCTGCTAATAGCCAGGTCTGTTCTTGTTTATTCTGCTCAGCAGGAGCGTTAAGTGGCAATGAATGGCAGGGAGCAGGAAATGGGAGGAAGAGGCTGTTAGGAGATGGGGCTTTGTATGAACTCACCGCTCTGAAAGATTGGAGCTTTTGTTTGGTTGTGTGGGAAAGTGGGAGCAGTGGGAACGTTAAGTCTGGCTTCTCCTTAGAGAATTCTTTGAGCCTCATATATGCATCTGTGTGGGGAAATGACAATGCTTAGTTTTGAATGTGCTTAGAGAAACTACTTGGATCTTGCCCTCTTCAGGCCTTGGGCAACCAAGTCTCCTTGAGAGACTCCATGGCAGGAAGGTTGGAGTAGATGATCTCCGAGGTTCCTTCCAACCTAAGCCATTCTGTGAGTCTCTTTTTTGAAGGAAGTAAAGCATAAGCTACCTGGCAAGATTCTCCTCCTGTGGCACTTAGCTTTGTCTTCTTGGTGTCTGGATTTCTCTTCTTGCTGACTGTATTTCCTGGGGTGTCTGCATGCAGGTTGCCATCTATCATCAAGCTCAACGGAAGCATTGTGGCCGATGGGGAGCGAGAGGACTCGGAGCGGTTCTTCATCCGCTATTACATGGAGTTCCCAGAGGAGGAGGTCCCATTCAGGTAGGGATCTCATTCAGGTAGGGATCCCGTTCCCGTATGAACTCTTAGTCATGGATGAAGAGGAGAGACAGAAGAGTGGCAAGGCAAAACGAGAGGTGACTGAACAGATGGTGTCATGGGAGGTCTGGGCTGGTTGTTCCATGAAAAAAAACAGCCCTCGCCTTCCTCCTCTTCTTGCCTTCCTCAGCCTGTTTTAGTTACTATTGTTGTCTGATGACTTGTAGAATCACTTCTCAGTCAAATTTGGCTTCAAGTGTTCATGTTGAGTATCATTAAGCAACATGACTGCTCAGTTCATGATCTTCTAGGCCTCCCCTATGGCTAGCTTCATAATCCACCTGTGTTTAGGAGTCCCCAAATGCCAGTACAGATGATGGTCTCTGATGCCAGGCCAGGCCATCTAATTCTCTTGACCATCTGGTGTGGGGAATGTGACTGGCGCTAGGAACCTGTATTCTCACTTTTAGGCCTGCAAATCACTAGTCTGATGGCTCTTGTTTGCCAAAAAAAGTATGGCCAATGATCCGTTCATCTTGGTCAACTAATGAACTTTGACAGATGCTGTTCAATTGCTATCTTCTCTCTGCCAGCATCTACTTATTGCTTCTTAATGGGCTGAGGAAGGATCGTGGAGCATCAAGCCACTGCATTTATGTGTCTTTTGCCCTAGAAGCCTCATGCGCTTCTCAGACCACAAAGCTTCATAGCCCTTTCTTTTCAGAAAGGGAGTAGAACAGGGGAGTGTGTATGTGTTTGTCTCGGGGGACAGCCAGAGGTAGGGACAAACTGAGATAGAGAAGGTCAAAGGTATGGCTCAGTATGGATTAAAGAGGTGCAAATGTTGAGAAGGACACAGTGGGATATAGCTGCTGTTAGGACACAGCCTTTGGCACCAGGCTGTGTGCACTCAGTTACACAGCACACAACTGGGCTCAGTTTCCAGGTGATTAGGAATTAGTAATAATTCACCCCTCCAAAAAAAAGCTGGGCTGCTCTTGTCCCCTGTGCTGGCTTTTGCTACAGCACAGGAGAGCTACCTCCCCTTCTGATTCCCTAACCTTTGAACACTGGTACTGCCCCTTTCCTGCTCAATGGGCTCTTTGTCTGAACCCCTTCATCTGTGCAATGTTTCCAGGAGACTTGTGCAGCTGCTAAAGAGGCTTGTTCTGTTCTGGAGAAGTTGTGTGCCATTATAGACTATTTTCTAAGGAGGCTGCAGATGGCTGGGAGTGTCCCTGGTGCCAAGGGCTGGGTTTCAGTCCCTGGACCCATAGGCAGCAGCCCTTGTAGGAAGGGAAACCAAACGTTCTTTGCAGAGGGGTTTTGTCTGTGTTCATTGCTAAAGCTGCCTCTTCTTTGCTCCCACATCTAGAGTGTTTTTTTCCAAGGTGGTTTGTACTCTAATCAGGGCACAGGCCTGTTGTTGGGGGTGCAGCATCTGCATTGCAGTGCTGCCTTCAGCAGAGGAAGAAGATGCACTTGGGCATGGATAACTTATGAGAGGAAGCAGGCCCCCGCCTCTCCCCAAGCCTGTCGAGGTGTAGCATGTGAGAAGTGAGCAGCATGCTCGCTCATGGCAGGCCCTCCTGCTCACATTGCATGACTTGATGGGCTGCAGCTGGAAGGGATTGGGAAGGGAGGGGAGTGGACACAATAATTTCTCTCTCTGGATGTCTGGGGTTAGAAGGCAGCTCCGAGCGTACAATCCAATATTGGCTGTCTTCTTGAGTGATGTCTTTGTGGCCGTGGGTGTTTTAATGAGTCCTCTGCTTGTCTGCTCCACTGTTTATCTGCAGAGTATCAGAGACACTTTCAGCCAGGTTTAGTTGTTCAGCATCCTCTGCTCTGGCAGCTGGCATCTGCCAGGCTGCGAAGGGTGATTATAAAAGTCTCCAGGGTGCCTATTATCGGGGTACAAAAGAAGCAAATGAGCAGTGTGCCTTCATCCTTATTGACTTGAGGGAAGCCACTCATTCAGGTGCCTCATTTTCTTTGCAGAAGGAATAGGCTGCCAAGCTTGTTCTGCCTTTCCTCAACATGAGAAAATTTAAGACAACGTTGCAGGACCCTCCGTGTATTCACAGCACACATTTGGGCAGTCTTAGCCCACCTGTGGTACTTACCTCTCTCAGCTTGCTTGAGATTTGTGCCCCTCTTCATCCTCTTCCCACCATCAACCCTGTTCAGTGCAGTTTCCTTAGCTCATGAATCATGACAGCACTTCTGGGTGGCACATGAGAAATTGTCACTGGTCTGCAGTGGAAACTGTGGCACAGAGAAACCCACCAGGCTGGCTAGGCCTGGCTTTTACTGCAGGTGGATGCAACATGAGGAGCACATTGCCTCCTCTCAGCACTACTGTCTTCTCCAAACAAATGGGCCTGATCCTGTCACCCAAGCAACTGGGAGAGCAGGGCACTGGCCTGCCTTTGGACTCTCTGCCCTTGGTGAAGGCTCATTTTGTCTCTGAGACTAGGGAAATCCTAGTGTGTTGTGGCCTTTACCTCATTTCCCAGCAGACAGAGGGTCTGCTGTTCTCCGGGAGCATTCTTGCCTTCAGCAGGACTCCCTGGGGTCAGCCTGCCTGCCAGGTCTCATCATCTCTCGACAGGGGCTGTGACACAGCACCGATCGCATTCAGCTCAGACTCAGACTGGGAACAAAAAGAGCTTTTTGTGCAGCACATACTGGAGAGCCTCTGAAATGTTACCTTTCCTCAGCAGCTCTCAGGCTTTGTCATTTCAGTCACATTGTGTTCTGAGCTGCCATTTCACCTCTTTCCCAGCCAGGTAGTGTAGATGCAGCCCTGCCTGATCAGAACAATACCTGCTGGAGGCAGCAGGAGGACAAGAGGAGCTTTGCAGGGCAGGGGATGGCTCTTCAAGAGAAACCTCGTGAAGGACAGTCAAAGAACTTGACTCCAAGGGGAAAATGACCATGGAGTGTGTGGCTCTGCTAGTAAAATTCCTGTGTTGTTTTGGAGCAGGTGTTGAGGAATCAGTTGGCAAGAATCCCGCTGTTTGTTGTCAGCTTCCAAACTGCAGCTCACCTCGAGTCAGAGTCTTCTTGTGCTCAGTGGGGTGTAGCATTTGGACCTAGATGGCCTCTTGGGAAACAGCAGGAATGTCTGAAAACCAGTCAGACTCTGAAGCCACAAATACTGGGAATCTAGACTGAGGACTGTACTTTTTGTGTGAGCATCAGCTTGGTCTGGCAGTCTGTAGTGAAGTGTTTTCACTGGAACAGGAGGCATAGATTCCTGTGAATGTAGTGTTCCATCCTACCGCAGCCACAACTGGAGCTTCTGAAATTGTAGGAGCTCAGTAAAGAGCTTCTCTATGCAGTTTTGGTTAGGAATCTCTTTTGAGACCAGATCAATAATGACTTCCCCTTCCTCAGCTAGTCAGATGGCCACTTGGGTCTGTGTTGGTGTAGCCTGGGCACTGTGAGACAAAGTGACTGAAGCGGATGGGCTTTGTGGGTCTTGTTTTCAGCATCTTGCCTGAGAAACGCTGTGCTCTGTGCAGTGACATGTCAGTAGGTGAGAAAACAAGACTCTTACCATCCAGATTTATGCCTCTTTGGCATCACACTTGAATCACAATAAATGTCTAATGTGAGGACCATTTGGTCCCCCAGAGTGTGAGAGATTTGGTGGCAAATGGAGAAGAAAGCTGTGGTTTTCCTTTAGTCACTGCTGGGCAGGAGACAGGCACACACTTAGGGGCTTTAGCTGCTAGCTCAGCAATATCCTATACTCAGGAGAGCCTCATCCATCCTTCCCACTTTGAGCAAAGTGCTGTTTAAACTGTGAGGTGTTTCTGAAGAGCCATATGCAGCTAGTCCCTGGCACAAAGGCTGAGGCAGGCTTATTGCTGTCTGGGTTCTGGTTTTAACTCTCAGGGAGTTCTGAGCTTTATCTCAATTGTGCCTTGGAACCTGCACTTACCCTCTTGGCATCCACTTGCTGTGCATTCTCTGGAGGTAAAAAGAAAAGAAAGGTGGGGTACTGTCATAAAGCAGAGCAGAAACCTCCTTCTGAGATGTGCTCTGGCTGTAGCTGTCTGGGCTTGTTTTGTTTTTCAGGTACCATGAGCTGGTCACCAAGTATGGCAAGCTGGAACCTCTGGCAGTTGTGGATCTTCGGCCACAGAGCAGCGCGAAGGTGGAGGTTCACTTCCAGGACAAGGTGGAAGAGATGTCAATCCGGCTCGATCAGACTGTGGCAGAGTTGAAGAAGCACTTAAAAACTGTGGTGCAGCTGTCAACCAGCAACATGCTGCTCTTCTACTTGGACCAGGAAGCTCCTTTTGGTCCCGAGGAGATGAAGTACAGCTCGCGAGCGCTGCATTCCTACGGCATTCGGGATGGGGATAAAATTTATGTGGAGCCCAGAATGAAATAGCCTCTTTTGACCTTGTGAGTGCACCCCCATGCACGCACACCCCTCCACACACGCCCACCCCACCTCCCCTTCAACACACACACACCCACACACATGCATTAAGGAGTTTTTTGCAAGGGTTTTATTTCTTCAGTCGGTTGGTTGAGGTTCGGTTGCGTTTCTGTAGCAGGTGAGTTCTTAGCCCGGTGGAAGTGCCCCGATGTGAGAACCATGCCCACCACCCACTGCAGGTGACCTTGAGGTGACAATTGACTTCGGTGCGTGTGTTTCAGTGTGTGCCATACCTTGATGTTTCCTTTGATGCTCCGGTATACTCGTGATTTGGCATGAATGGTCACTTGTTCAAGCTGAGGAATGCTAGGGTCCGTAAGGGATGCGATAGCTCGGTGCAGATTTTCATTGTTGGGGCTTTATTGTTTTGGTTTTGTTTGTTTGTTTGTTTTTCTTCTAAGTATTTTGGGCGTTTGGCTCCACCAGAGCACCCTTTGGCCTAGCTATCTGACTGTGGCTTGAGCTTGCTGAACTATTTTTTTGCAACTGGGTGCTGTTTCAACCTTTCGTTGTGCTCGAGTTGACTGAAAAGATCTCAAACAGTATTCCGCTTGATTCAGAGCTCAGGTACTTAGTGCATCCACTTAACTCTGCTGGTTTGGTTTGTAGGAGTGCACGAAACAGGGGTGGGGAAAAGGGGAGATTTTATAGTAGAAAGAAACAATTTCTCTTCAATATGCACGCTCTTGTGTATCCACTCTGTCCTATTCTGATCTTATTGGGGATAAAAAAAAACTTTAATTTCTGTACTCATCTCACCCAGTGTCTGCAGCCTGTAGCACTGGCAGTCTGGAGGCAAAAGAACCCTTGCCAGGCAGGTTGCAAAATGAATTTTGGAAGGCAGTGGATGGATGTTGCATTGGAAGGGCTTCTAGAGGAAGAGGACAGAAAGGAACAGGACATGATTCACCCCCACGATGCTGAAGAGATCCTCCAGTGTGCACTTAACCTTGTACCAGTTTGTACTGGAAGTGGAATGGCTAAAATTGCTCTCCTGGAAGAGAGTAAGAGTAAAGCTGAAGTTTGTGTTTGTTGTTGTTGCACCAGAAATGAAACCTAGCACTTTCCCCGGGGGGCCCCTGGCTGTGGGGTCCCTGCTTAGGGTCCAAACTAGGAGGCTGTTTGCTCAGATCAGTTTCTAGCAAATGAGTAACAAAGCAGCTGGACTCATCTTTGCTGTAAAGCAGATTTTCACTATGTATTGGCTTCCCCCCACGGGCACCTTGTAGGCATCACATGCGGCTGCTTAAATTAGTCCCCTTTTTCTCCTGCAGGGCAGACTTTCCTTTCTTGTGTGATGAAATCCTCCTTTCTTTATCTCTCTTGTCTCCCTTTCCCAAGTCCTCTTTTGTTCTTCTGTCCCCCTAACAAGTTGAAGACTTTTCAGATTACTTAGTTATAAGCAGCTGCATCAAAGTTTGTGAAGCTGTGCAGTGAGGGCTCTAGTTACAGGTGAACTTCTGACCTTCATTTTCAAGTGCCCCCCTATCCCCACATGCACTTTCTTTCCCGTGATGCTTTTGTCCACATCACCAAACTCCTTTTTTTTCCTCCCCCCTTCTTTCTTGGAGTTGTGTATTTCTCTTCATATTTTACCTAGGTTGTGGGCTGGGATAGGATGGGGAGGGGATAAAGTCTTATCTCATGGTTTTCAGGTTCAGAATGCTGGGACTGTTTGGAGGGGAGTAGTTCCACATCCGGATTAATGACTAAGTAATGGCAGGATTTTCAGGACAAGGTGATAATTTGTGCCTCGTCCCCATGCCAAAAATGTCAGTTCCCTGGCTCCACTGAGATGAGCAGTAGGAACTGGAGCAAGACTCTCCCCAGGTAGTGCAGAAGCTGTGGCACATAGGTGCACATAGCTGTAAAAGGAAAGAGGAGGGAGCTGGTGGCAGTGTAACATAAGATGATGCTTTTATAAGCTAGAGCTTTACTGAAGATGTATTTTCCCTTTGGGCAGAGCAAGGCATTTGCTGCCTTATAGCAGAACTCTTAAGCCAACAACTTCTGTATGATATATACATACATAAGGCATAGGAAAAGTAGTGTTTAATAAGATATTTTTGTTATAAAGCAAAGTTATATGGAGATATGGTTGGTGAATAGTAGAAGCCTGTCGCTCCCCTTGACATCCAGCTGAAGTAGGTTCCTCCCTCAGTGTCAGAGGTAAGCAACCAACAGGGCCACAAAAATATCTCTGACCTGATTCTCTAGGACAGTTGCTGCCCCTGTGAGCGTCCTTGTGGCACTGGAACTGGTGTTAATTAAGGAGATGCTCTAAGTATTCACCAGCTTCCTCAGCCCACTTTCGGAGCAGGAAAGAAGCGAAGGCCATTAAAGAATGGAATGGGATGGTAAAGAAGACTGAAGTATGTGCTTTTGAGTTTGCCCCCAGGTGGTTAGCCTGTCCTCAGGGAGCAGTGCTGTCACCATGCTGGCTCAGAACTGTCTATGCATCTTGCTTCTACTTAGGCAGGCTTGGTGGGAGCTGGAAGACAGAGAGAGAATATCTGCTGGCGTAGGAGGCCAACAAGCACCATGCAGCTGTCAGGGATTTGGTGCTGACACCCAAACTGGCTTCTCTGGTCTGTTGATGTCAGCCAAAGTCATGATATGAACACCCCACCTTGCCACTTCAGCAGGGGAAGGTTTTCTGGATAATGTTTCAAGCATTCACCTTTGCACCTAGCAGAGCATTTGTGGGATGGAAACCAAAACATCTTGATTGGCTTCCCAAGGAGAAAGAGCCAGGTCCAAAACCCAGAGGGAGTTTCTGCGTCAGGATGATGAACTTTGAAAGGTAGGGCCAGATGGTGTGCAACCAGTTTGGCTAAGTGCCCCAAGCTGTCTTGCTTTCCTTTTGTGATAGCTTTTGGGAAGGGATCTTGTATGTGTGCTCCATTACCACCAAGCAGGGGACCTTCTCTTGCGGGGAGTAAAGGGGAGTAAAGTGAATTCAGGAGGGTCCTGAGAAGGTGGGCGGTGTGACTGCCATCGCTGCTGTGTCACAAGGGGCTGTGTGCTGCTGGTGTCAGCATGTACCCCCTTGAGCAAAAGAGAACAAACCAGAGGTGCAAGCATCTCTAGCTTTTGTGTCCTGCTATCAGAGGGCTGCTTCTTGTCCAGAGCTCTTGTTCCTGCTGTCTCACACAGAGAAGTCTGCCACAGGCAGTCTACGCAGCAGGCAAAGCACCTGGGGCAGGAGGAACTGGGTGACAGCTATATACCAAAGTGTGGCACAGCTCTGTGTGCTGAGATTAGATGCTGTGCTGTGGTGTTTTTGGATACTTTCCCATTGAATATCCAGATGTTTGACCAGATGTTCCATGTAGATCGCTCAGCTGGTGACGTTATGAATATGCATGCCCTGGTGACTGTCATCTGCCCCTTCGGTGGGATCTGTAACCCCTTTATTGGGAGTTGCTGACATCCTGGTGGCAGATGACAGTGTGGCCTGCAGTGGCTTGGAGCAGCTCAGAGGGACTGTGCTGCTTGCTGCTGGGCAGAGGCTCTGAGTTTGCCCTCACCTACTTGGGTCTGCATCAGTGGAAGGCGAGCGGTGGCTCTGCCTCCAGCGCTTGCCAGTTTTGCTTGTAAATGAGATTCCCTAGGTTCTGTTGGTGTGCAGATTGGAAAATGCAAACGAGGTGCTGAAAGCAGCCCAGGGGCTAAAATCCATATTCCTGGCAACTCTGCCTCCCTCATCTGAATGTGGCACTTTTGTAGGCAGCAGAGAGACGCCTTCCCCAGAGCAGCGTTAGAGGGGCTGTAGCCATCTCGGGCCTTTGCCTCTGTGATTGCTTATTCTGCAGTTACTGGAAACTTCAGACATAATTTAAACATGAAGATCTCTTCTCGCTCTGTATTTAGTGATGCATCCATATGTAATTTTAGAGGAAAAAGAAAGAACTGTAAGTCCATCTCGTTTTTTTGTTTTTATTTTAAATTCTAGTTTCTCTCGCAGGGAATCTACTCCCCACTCCCACAACTTGCCTTTGGTTTGCTCGCAGACTTAGTGGTGGAATAATTCAGGCCAAATAAGTACTTGGTTTGGATCAGTTCAATAAACTTATCTAAGTTTTTACACAAAAGAGGTGTCCTGAGTTTTGCACTTTTGAGTTGCCTGCAGCAGAGCGCTTCTCTCTGGCTCACCCACACACCTCTAGCAGAGTGAGAGCTGCTGAGATGGCTTTTGTTCTGCTGACCCTTGGTGCTGGCTGTGAGCTCAGGCACAGCCACCTCAACTGTTGAGGTGCTGCTTGTTGAAAGAAGTTGCTGTGCTGGAAGCCTTCCTCCTCTTTTGGACTGTGTTTCTCCGTGGCAGTGAGTGACTCATCTCCACTTTCAGGTGAGGAACAAGGCTCCATCTTGCTCTCTGTTCCCTGCTCTGTGTCCTCAGTGGGACTGGCCTTGGGATCAAAATGAGTTTTACCTGCAAGCAAAGGCCTTTAGCTGCTGCTGGGGAGGGCAGGATGGCACTAAAGCAGCAGCTGTGGGCTTAGCCTGTGCTGGCTGCACCAAATGACCCTGGGCAGAGGAAGGAGGAGGGAGGTGCGCCTCCAGGTGGGACACAGCTGCTAGGCAAACACCTCACCAGGGCATATTCCTTGAGCTGGGCTTTGAAATGGGAGTGTGCCAAAGCCCTGCCTGAGGTTGCCCTGCTGAGGTCAAGTAGATGGAGGCCTCCCTTGTCTCATTTTTTTTACTGCCTTTTTTTTTTTCTTTCTTTCTTGAGGTCAGGCATGGGAAGAAAGTTTTCTGCTAGAAGGAAAAAAAAAAAAGAAAAGAAGAAATGGTTGAACATGCAGCTCTGCTGTGCTTGGCACTGCATGATGGGAGCATCCTTGTCCAAAAGAAAATAGCCTAGAAGACAAAGTTGTCCCCAAAGAGACAGTGAAACCTAATCAAACCTCATCAGCGTAGCCTTGCCCAGGACAAACAGAAACAGAATATTAAGCTGGTTTGGGAGCAGAAGGAAACCTATTTTCACCAGTTTTCTTTGCCTTACAAAGCAACATGGGAAGAGTCAATTGATTTTTCCTGTGGCTGAGCATGCTTAAAATCTGTATTGAAGGGAAAAGAAATGCTGAGTTGCATGGATTGGAAGGCTAGAGGTCATCTGCCCCTGGAATATCAGTCAGTGCTTTATAATCCCCCTGCTCTCCTGAAATAGTCGTTGGGTTAAAAAAAAAGAGGGGGGGAAAGAGATGGAAAAAGCAAGGCTGTGTAAAGCAAGCCCCAGGATTTGCTGTGGAGGTGGTGTGCTGCCCAGTGTCCCCTTGTAGTGAAACAAACTGCTGTGGTGAGCTGCAGCACTTTGAGGGTGATCTCCCTAAACACAGTTCTAGGAGCATCCAGGGTCCTGGGGGGGGGAAAAAAAAAGGTCTGGGCTTTTAGGTGCTTCAGATTTGGCTGTTGCCATTCCTGTCTCCTCTCTCCTGATGAAGGGCAGGGAGCAGGTGTATGGGGAGTGCAGTAGGAACACCTACCTACCTCTCAGTGGGGAAAATGGGTAGTAAAAGGCCCCCACCCAAAAATTCCAAAGGAAAAATCCTCCTGGCAAGGCTGGGCTGTGATATTTTGTCCAAGAGAACAAGGCTGTTTTCCTAGGACAGACTGCTGGGGTTGGAGCACCTCCTGTCTTAGCTGAGCCTCAGTGCAGGCTGTAAGAGTCAGCTCTCATCAGGGTCCTGCTGATTGCTTCCTTCACCCCTTGGCCACTATTCTGCCTCTCCCTCTTTCATGTGACATTGATGTGAGCCAAATTAAAGTAGCTGAGATCTTTTTTCAGGGCTACAGATTGGGCTTGAGTGAAAAGCAGTGGTGCTCTCTAAGACAGTTTGAGGCTTACTGCCTGCAGACCTTTGGCAGGAGCTTCTGTTTTGTGGCCCCACACACCAACATGAGGGCATGTGGGAACCAGCTCAGCAGCACAGGTGGAAATGTTCAGCATGCAGCAGCTGCTGCCAAGCCCTGACAAACAAAAAGAATCCTTGGGCCCTGCTTGGGTTAAGTGGCCATGGGGCACAGACACAGAGGGCCAGGGCATCCTCACTCAGCCCCTTATCTCCCCTCCTACAAGCATATAATTGCACACTTGTGGACAACACATTCTCACCTCAGCTGCCTCCACAGCTTTGACTCTTGTCTAGCAGCTCAGACACCAGAGGCAGGGCTGTGGAAACTGCAGATCATAGGAGTTAAAATTGGATGCCCCCTCCCTGGAGGTGTTCAAGGCCGGGTTAGACAGGGCCTAGAGCAACCTAGGCTAGTGAGAGGTGTCGCTGCCCATGGCAGGGAGGTTGGAACTGGATGATCTTTAAAGTGCCTTCCGACCCAAACCGTTCTGTGGTGAATGCTCACAGCAGTGTCCCAGTGAAATTCCCCACTGGCTTGAGTGAAAACACCAATCAGTCCTTGCAGGGAGGCTGGAAGCAGGAGCAGCACTGAAACCCTCCCCAGTGGATTTGGACAGAGTATTGGGTAAGTTTTCCCTCTTGCAGTTGTAAAAGCAGAAGTCAGTTGTGTTCCAGAGAGCAAAGCAAGACCTGGACTGAAAAGTGACTCCATTGAAACTTTGGGGCACTGCCTTTGAACCGTGCTTTAAGCCTTGCACTGTTTAATGCTAATGCTGTAACATTATATAGATGGGCTTTTTTTTTTTTTTTTTTCCCCTCACACAAAGGAGGAAGGGGCTCAATTCTGAAGGTTTCTCTTTTTTTTTTTTCCCTTCAACGAAGGGAGCACAGCCCCGAGCTCAGCTCCGGCTCGCTGACATTTCCATCTGAATCCAACCTGAAGGGGGTGAAGAAAGAGACTTCTCTCCCTCTCCAGGCCAGAACCTGATCTCCAGATTAGCTTGCTGGTTATCAATAGAAGCAATAGTTGTGATTGCAACTCAACACTCCTCCAGCCCTGTAACAGCACTGAAGAAAACTGACTTTTGAATTGCAAGAGCGAGGGGACTGAGACGGCGTTTCAGTCATCGGCTGGACTTGGCAAAGGAGGACCGGCATGCATTCTCCATTGACATAGGATTTCTCCCTGCTCTACCAAGATTGGTCTAAAATTTCAGCCCAGATTGCTCCTCTGGTCTACAAAACAGGTTGGTGACTTTTGCCCCCCTCCCCGTGTCTTCATAAAAACCCCCAATAATGTAATTTTGAATGTGTGACTTATTCCCCATTGTTCTGTCGCCTTCCCCAAGCAGCGCTGGGCTTGGTGGGTCTCGGGCTGCCGCAGTCTTCACTACTCATTGTCTGTCCCAGCTCTGCTTGGCAATCTGTAATGACTCGGATTGGTGATCTGTATAAAATTCTTCCATCCTTCCAAGATATGCAAGGTGGTAAAACTTTCCCTTGGTGGAGAGAATTTGTCTCAAGGCAAAGCGCGGTTGCGGGAAGCAGGCTGTGGCCGGCGCTGATGTGAGTGGCAGACCAAGAAGCAGGGAGGAAATTTCCTCCACTTTTTCATGCTTTCTGAGCTCCCAGTTACGGGTGTCAAGTCGAAGTGATGTGGGACAGACAATGGTATGTCCCCTGCACCAGCCCCGAGGGTGTTAAGGATAGGCATAGGTATACTTAGGAGCTGGAGCTGTTGATCCCTCTACGCTATAGGGAGAGGAGATGCTGGGGCTTGTAGCTGTGCAGCTGCAATGCATGGGCTGTAGAAAGCTGAGAAGGCAGAGGGGCTGGTGTCAAAACTAAGGCTGCACATAATGCGTGGATAGAGTGTGTGTCTGAAGCTGCTGGTGTGCTTTTCTGGTGGGCACACATGCTGGGAGCAGGCGATGCCTTCGTGAGAGCCCTGCGTGAGCTGTGCCTCCATGTCATGAACGGAAACAACAGGCGAAGAAATCAAAGCAGGTGTTTTAGTGATGCTCTTATTGGATTAATAATCAGTAACAAATTGCATTAGGCGCAGGAGGAATTAAAGCTGGCACAGGGTTTTGCTTGCATTTCCCAGCCTCCTATCTGCTTCTCTCTCCATCATTGATTGCTGTGCAGCAAGGACTTGCCCAGCTGTGTAAATGTTTGTGCTTCTTCCACACTCATCTGAGCCGGTGAAGGTCCGTGGTGTTGGCAGCCAGCATAAAGTATCAGCTGAGGTGGTGTCTGAAGCCCCTTAGCTGAGAGCACACTACAGCTCTAATGGTTGGAGCCACTCAAAGCCAGGCACTAAGCAGATCAGAGAGCAATTGCTGTGAGCTTTGAGCTGTGAGGAGAGCAGGCAGCTCACAGAGAGCTGGGACCCTTCACAGCTTCCAAACGCTGCATGAAACCAGCAGCTGAAGTGGTTTTTGGCTCATTTTGACAAGACCTACAGGGCACTTCACTGTTAGCACCAGGGAAGTCTCAGTACATCACTTAGTGGAGTAGGGTGGGTGCAGCACCTCCATCTGAAATGTCTGTGTGTTGGCAGCAGTCGGGCAGCTTTGGGAAGTGACAGTGCTTGGTGTCACCCGGGGTTGCTCAAGGATGTGGCTTCCTACTGATGTGATTCATGTCTGGGTGCTTTTCTCTCCTGTAGGATGAACAAGCAATTGTTTCTCAAAGCCTGGGTGGCCCTTTTGGTGCTAACTGTACAGCAACGAGGTGAGTATCTCCAGCTCAGGCGCTCAGCAGCTGTGCTGGGGAAGTGGTCATAGACTCATAGAATGGTACCCCAAGAAAGGGTTGCTCTGTGGGCAAAGGTTAGCTTCCAGAAGCTACCTGAAAGAAACAGGGCATGAAATGACAGCAGAAATCTGGTAGGGGCTAGAACAGGAAAGGACTTGGAGTCTCTGCCCTGCCTTGAGACAGCCTTTGGCTGCTGGTGGTGCTGGGGTTTGGAGCTGTTTGCTTGGCATCATGGCCAAGTACAGGCTTGGCTGGTCACTGCTGTGCCGCTGCCTCAAGTGCACAGCAGAGACTTTCACCTCCACCCTGAAGCCTGCCACGGCTTAGGGGCAGGCTGGTGGCCAGCAGACCCTTGGCACCCCCAGTGCATGTGCAGCAGGAAAGGAGGTGTGGGCAAGGCAGCTGTTTCTCTCTTCACAGGAGGTCAATGTCTGGGGGGTGGGCAGCGGCAGTGCCTTCGGGGTCAGGACTGGGGCTCACGTTGCTGGAAGGACTCTCTTCTCCCTCTCCCTGCAGCTCAGTCCACTGCAAGTCTGTATCCCTTCTGGCAGAACGACCCAAGAACGCCCAAAGTTGATGATGGAAGCTCTCCTGAGATCAAGATCTCAGTCCCATTCATCTTTTTTGGAGCCCCATATAGAAGCATTTATGTAAGTGGAGGAGCAGGACCTTCCGTTTGTTCTTTTCCTTGCCCTTAGCAGCTGAATTGCAAATGTGCTCTTCCCCATCACAGCCTCTGGAGGATTTATTAGCATCTACCTGATAAGTTCTTAGATTTCATGAACTGATAGGTTTTATGATTAAGAAAGTCAAAGGTATATTTAATGGGCTAATGTTCATAGGGAAGGAATATAAAAGGCAATAAATTTCCCTTGCAAGTGATTAAATGATATAGCAAAGCTAAGGCCTAGACACAAGGGACATTATTCCTGTTGCATGACAAGAAAAAAGAATATGTAGAAATCCATTGGGGGGAGGAAAAAAAGGTGCACTGGTTTGGACTTGTATGTGGGAGCCCAAGAGAAGGACAAGATGCTGCCAGATGATGGCACAGCAGGAGCCTAGGATAAAAGGGACACCAGCTCCTCCAGTCTGGGCTAAGAAAGGATTCACCTGAGTGCATTAAAGCAGTGCCTTGGATAGGGTGTAGATCCTGAGCATGTCCATATTTTGTAGTGAGCTGTTCTCTGTGGATGTGCCTGGTCCAAAGCCTGCCAGCCCCACAGGGTCAGAAGAGAGTCAAAGACTCACTTGTTCCCCTGCCTGCCTGACTTGTGTTTGTACACAGCAATTCTGGGAAAACCATAATCCAGAGGGGGTTTCAGACCCTTCTGTGGTGGAAGATTTCAGCACCCAGGGAACCAGAGCCACTTGTTCTTCACTCCTTGCAAACACAGTTGTTTTGGGGAGCATCTTCAGCAGACTTGAAGGAGGCTGCCTGTGGCACCACATGTCACCTTGCTCTTGGGGAGCCACAGGATCTGTTGGAGGTGACAAAGCCAAAGGCAGTGAGCTCAGTGCTTTATCTGTGTCGAGAGCCCTTGTGCCCTGCAGCCACCCATGCCATACAAGCAGGCAGTGCTGCAGAGCCTCTCTGCAAAGGCTGGGTAAGCCTGAGGCCCCAAGGCAGGGTCCCAGCCAAGCCAGGGGCATTCTCTCTCTCCTGCGTTGGCCCTTAGGGGCTGTGTTTTGCAGGCATTTCAGGCTCTAGTCCCACCTGGGGCTTCCTGCACTCAGCCTTTGGCTGAAGCCGACGCCGCGCCTGGGCAGTTAGGCTGTTTCGCAGGCTGTCAGCGTGTAAGCCTCCTTCTCTCAGAAGTGACTCCCTCCACGTTACCTGACAGAGCTTTCTGCTAGCTGCAGAGGCTTGCTGGGACACGAGTGTGTCTGTCTGTGCAGGTGAACAACAACGGGGTGATCTCCTTCAACGCTCTGGTCAGCCAGTTCACGCCGGAGGCCTTCCCGCTGGCCGACGGCAGAGCCTTCCTGGCACCCTTCTGGGCCGATGTGCACAATGGCATCCGGGGAGAGGTCTACTACAGGGAGAGCACCGACCCCGAGCTGCTGAGGAGAGCCTCCAAGGACATCCGCAAGCACTTCAAAGACATGGCCTCCTTCTCTGCTGTCTGGATCTTCATCGCCACCTGGGAGGAAGTCACTTTCTACGGGGGCAGCAGCACCACTCCGGTAAAAGCAACCATCTGTGCTTCTTGACAGCTGTGTGATGGTCGAGTGTGTCCATGTGTCTGTGAGGATGTAGAACCTCACCTGGAATGTTAGGTCCAGTTCTGGGCAGCCCAGATCAGGAGGGTCACGAAGATGCTCAGAGGGCTGGAGCAGCTCTGCTATGAGGACAGGCTGAGAGAGTTGAGGCTCTGCAGCCTGGAGAAGAGAAGGCTTCCAGGAGACCTTGGAATAGCCTTCCAGTATCTGAAGGAGGCTACAGGAAGGCTGGGGAGGGACTATTGACAAGGTCTTGTAATGACAGGACAAGGAGTAATGGGTTTAAAGTGGCAGAGGGGAGATTGAAACTGGATGTTAAGAAGAAGTTCTTTGCAGTGAGGGTGGTGAGACACTGGCACAGGTTGCCCAGAGAAGTTGTGGCTGCTTGCTCCTTGGACGTGTTCAAGGCCAGGCTGGATGAGGCCTTGAGCAATCTGTTCTAGTGGGAGGTGTCCCTGCCTATGGCACAGGGGGGTTGGAAATGGATGGGCTTTAAGGTCCCTTCCAACCTAAACCATTCTATGATACTGTGCAAGGCCACTGAGACGATTGTGGGACTGCAGCATCTCTCATGAGGAAAAGCTGAGAGAGCTGGGGCTGGTTAGCCTGGAGAAGAGGAGGCTGAGGGGGGAAATCTTATTAATGTTGACATATATCTAATGGGTGGGTGTCCTCTCAGTGTTCCCTTCCCTGGTAGGGGCCATGCAGAATCTTGGGGTGCAGACAGAGCACAGAGGGATCTGTGCTGTCGTTTGTGGAAAGCAATGTTTAGTATTGTGCTGTGTACTGAGTGCCAAAAGGTGGCTTCTTCTGTCTTAAGGAGTTGGCTCTGATAAACAGCTCTGCTCTTTTCCATTTGTTAGAGAGGCTGGAGATTTAATGCACATTTTTTTTCCACTCCTGGCAGTGCTTGCAGAAAAAAATAATACACATATATATGTATTTGCAGACAGCAAGCAATACAGAGATTCGTGTATTGCCTGAAGAATTACATTTGCAACACAATGCAATTTATTTTGTTGTAGAGCAGCCTCCCTGTTTCAGTAGCAGCCAGGGCTCAGGGCTGGCAGTGGAACAGCACAGTGCAACTTAAGCAGGAAATTCATCGCAATGCAGAAAAGCTGCAGAAAGCAACTTTGTGAGTGTGGCCTCTGCTGTGCTGCAGCTCCCATCCCTCAGTGACACCCAAGCAAGTGGGCTCTGCTTCCAAGAGCCCTGTTAGGTAGCTGGAGTGCTCAGTGCATGTCTGGCTGTGAGCATCAGACAGGGAAGTAGTCAGAGAATCTAAGATCATCAAGTCCAGCCACTGACCCAGCACCACCTTGGCCATTAAACCATGTCCCCAGGTGCCATGGCCACAGGTTTCTTCAACACCTCCAGGGATGGTGACTCCACCACCTGCCTGGGCAGCCTGTGCCAATGCCTGACCACTTGTCCAGAGTAAAAATTTTTCCTGGTCTCCAACCTAAACCTCCCTGGTGCAACTTCAGGCCATTTCCTCTTGTCCTATCACCTGATACTAAAGAGAAGAGGCCAACTCCCACCTCACTACAACCTCCTTTCAGGGAGTTGTAGAGAGCAATGAGGTCTTCCCTCAGCCTCCAAACTAAACAACCCCTCAGCTGCTCCTCTGTTCTCCAGACTCTTCACCAGCTTTGTTGCCCTTCTCTGGACATGCTCCAGCACCTCAATGTCCTTCATGTAATGAGGGGTCTAAAACTACACACAGTGGTTTGTGCTCCTCATGAGGAGCGCCAGCCTTCTAAAACCAGGTGCCAGGTCAGCTCCCACCACCCTCCAAGAGGCACCTGACCAGAGGAAGATTTGTTGCTCTGTCAAAGAGCAATACCAAAGTGGTGTTGCCTTTCTGAAGTTGCAGTCATGAGGAAAGACTTGGCAAAGGTCAGCAAGCATTCTTAGGTGATGAAGAGGAAACCAGGAAATGTAGGAGGCAGACTCCCAGGGGCAGGATGCAGGAGTGGAATGATGCCTGCCCATTAGCTTGCTCTCTTGCTTGCCCTGATGTGAACTGTGCCATTTGCAGCTGCCATGAGATCTGCCCACACCTCTCTCTCTGCCTGACAGCTCACACAGGCTGTATTGCCTCTGTGCGCAAGATTTCTCATGGCAGGAGCCTAATGTGCCTTGGAAGTGCCATCCCTTGTGGTATGCGAGTGCAGCCCTGGGGTCCCTTTCTCAGCCTTCAAGCATTCATGCCCACCTCAGCACTTGTGGATTTGCTGTAGGGGATTTAAAGTGCTGCAAAGCCCAGCCCCTCAATTCTGACATTTTCCTTTCATCCAGCAACACATGGGACATGTTGTTGATGCAGAGCAGTTCAGCTCTCTCTCTTTATGGTGCTCAAGGGTTGCTGTCCTGCTTCCTAGTGTGAGACAGTTTAATCAGTGTCCTTTTCTGGATCACCTGAGAACTGTTTCTCTGGGCTGTAGTTACCTTCATAGTTTGCAGTTCCCAGGTAGCTGGGCCCCTGGTATTGCTCTTGAGCAATTGAAAGAGGGGCAGCTCATGTTAAAATCCTGCTCACTAAGAAGCAGGAGAAGCAGTTGTTTATCATGGCATGGTTCTGGTGTAGAGCAGTGTAGGATGGATGGGGTAGGAAGGGCACAAAAGTGCAAAAAGCTGGAGAAGTGATTGAGGTGCTGGAGCATGTCCAGTGATGATCCCTGCTGCTGGATCTGAGTAGGCAGAAGGGGAGAGGCCTCTTGGGTCTTTCTGTGCAACTGTAGAGGAGAAGTCCTCGGGCTGTGCTGCCGTCCTTGGCAGGCAAAGCATGGCCCACCTGCCCGGGGGCACGGGCTGGCAGTTGTGTCAATCCATCTGGAACCTGGGGGCTGCAAATGTGGAGTCGCTGCAAGTGAAAGGAAGAATGCAGACAGTAAGTTGAGCAGGTAACAAGGAAGTTTGGCAGCCAAGCAAAGAGCATAAGATCCATGTCTGACTTGGATGTAACCCACAGTGTTAACAGCACTGTAGGACGTGAATGCAGAAGGTAGGTGGGAAAGGTAACACGGCAAGGAGTAAAGCTCAGGCAGGGTAATGGCAGATAACCACTGGAAACAACCCAAAACCTGCTGATTGCTTTTTTTTTTTTTCCCCCAAGCTCATTCTCCTGCTGCCATCTATTGGTGTTGAATCGGACTGGAGAAGGTCTTGTCCTCCCAGGTGGAGACAACAGCAGGGCTGGGAGCTGGCAGGGTTGCAGCAGTGAGCACGAGTGTATTGTATTGCAGGGCTCACTCAGTTTCTGCCTCTCTTCACTGTGAGGCTCCCACATCTCACCCACGCCAGGGCTGAACGTGGCAGAAGGGCAGGTGAGCAGTGTGAAGCAGCAGTCTCACCTTGTGAATCTGCTGCTGGCTTTCCACAGGTGAACACTTTCCAGGCTGTCCTGATCACGGATGGAGTGTCATCTTTTGCCATATTTAACTACCATGAAATCAGCTGGACCACAGGGACAGCCAGTGGAGGGGACCCCCTGACTGGCCTCGGTGGGGTAATGGCCCAGGTGAGGCTCTTTGCTCCCGTATCTCTGTCTCTGTTTTACATCCAAACTACTTGAAATCTGAAATTCCTAAAAAAGATCCTTTGAAATGAAAGAAGAAGGGAACAGAGAAGTGTGGAAGTGAATGCACTGGAACAGGTTCCCCAGAGAGGTTGTGGCGTCTCCTTCTCTGGAGACTTTCCAGGCCTGTCTGGATGTGTTCCTCTGTGCTAGATTGTATGGTCCTGCCCTGGCAGGGGGCTTGGACTTGATGAGCTCCTTGGGTCGCTTCCAACCCCTAACATCCTGTGATCACTTTCCTGTAGCAAAGACATGTGATGATGTTTGCTCATTCCCTCTCTCTCTGTCTCTCTCTCTGTGTTTTAGGCTGGCTTCAATGGTGGAAATTTCACCAACTTCTTTAGCATCCCAGGCTCCAGAACCCCAGACATAGTCAACATTGAAGAAACAACCAATGTCAACATCCCTGGGCGCTGGGCTTTCAAAATTGATGGCAGGGAAATAGATCCAGCCAATGGCTGCAGCCTGAGAGGTAAGAGGAGACAGCACTGCTGCCTCTTCGAGCTTTGGGGTGCACTGTAGCAAGAGGTGATGCTGCTGGGATGCTGCCTGACTGCCCTGGGCTACCATGAGTTGTTTTTTTTGCTGAGGCATTCCCTGGAGCTGCACAAGCAGGCTTTGGTGGGTGCCATGCACAGTCCAACTTCAGTGACAGCTGTCAGTCTGCACACAACAAGGAGCCCTGAAGAGTGGACAGAGCACTTCGCCATTCATTTCAACCTGGGGATGTCCTGGTTGATGGGACAGCATCCTCAGCAGCCTGCAGGAAGAAGCCTTCAGCAGCCACCGTGTGCCCTTTGGTGCTCATTGCTTCTCCCACAGGGATGTCAGCACAGCTTGCAGGCTGCTGGCTCACAAGGAGTGTTTGCAGCAAATTCTTACCGTGGATGAGGCCTGGCTTGGTAGCTCTGAGAGAACTCAGAAGGGTCTATAAGTACTTGGGAGTGTGGCTGTAGGCCTTCATTTCTGCCACCCAGGAGCAGAATTCCAACCCAAAGTCAAAGGTGGATGAAGTTTGAGTGTTTTGCAGGAATTGAATGCCACTGAGCCATCATCTCTATTCTTTTCTGTGATGCTGATGAGGGTAGTAGGAAGACCAGGAGACAGCAATTTCCTTTTTACTCCCAGAATAGGAAAGCTGATGGAGTTGTCCTATTTTGCTTGTTTCTGCTGGAGCAATAGCAAGTTTTCCAAGCAGGACAAATGCCATGTGCCTGCAGCAAGCCTGTGCTTGTGTCACTGACAGCATAGGCTTACCAGCTGCTCACAGCAACTGCATGGGCACTCCCCCGCAGAGAGATTATTGCATTGCCGTGAGACAAATAAAACCACCAGGAGCCTTCATTGTGCTCCAGGAGGCTTTCTAGCAGGAGAGGATTGTCACTTGCTGACAGACACTGGAGGTGTCTCCACTCTGAGACATGTGGCTGCTTCGTGTCCTAGTTTAGGACCATCTCAAAGAAGACCTGTGAGACTCCAAGGCTCTTGCAACCTCAGTGGAGGTTTCAGATCCAACTACTCCAGCCAGTTCCAGCTGCAGACCCTGGGAAGAAAGGCTGGACCTTTGCAGTGGGGCTGGAAGTCAGTTTGCCACTTGGCTTTGCAGGTGACAAGGGGAGCATGGGTACATCCCACCATTGCATTTGCATTTCACAGTGGACAGCTGGTTGTCCCCCACAAGAGGAGGAGATGCAGCATGAGGCGTTTGCAGCAGGGGAGCTCACTGCGTGATGGTGCTCACTTGCCCAAATCCCCTCCACCAGGACCATTGGCAGGAGAGCCCTCGTAAGTGGGTTTTGCTAAGGGGAGACCTTTGTCACAGAAAATAGCTTCTTCAGTAGGAGGCAGGGAAGAAAACAAAAAGGTTAGGGGAGGTAAACTCAGGCAGTGCACATGGTGGAAACCACCGCGTGTGAGAGGTGTGAAAGATGGCCAGATGGAGGAGAGGGAAACTCTCACTGGTGTTTGCTACCCTTGTTCTGCCATCTTCTCTCTGCCTCTCACGTCTCTCACCAGCTAAACCTGCATCCTTTTATAGCACCACTGTGTCACTCTGCTCAGTCTGGTGCTGCGCCGTCTACTTGGCGTATCCCAGCGCCACTGCTGAGTGGTGTGGAGGGTCCTTGCCAACAGCTCTTTGCTCTCGTGGCTACTTTGAGTGCTCTCTGAATGGAACTGAATTGCCTCTGATGGTGGAGCTGCTCTTCAACCGGCCAAGTTATGTGAACACCGAGATGGCAGCACAGCTGGAGCACAGCACAAGTGCAGTGGCAGTGCTGGCAATGGTCTCCAAAAGGTGTGAGCTTCACTAGGGGACTTTGAGGAAATTGCACCAGCAGCTCTTGTGTCCTGTAATAGTACAGCAGACCAAGAGTGAATGGAGTCCAAAATGGAAGGAGTAACGGAAGGAAGAGCCTTCAAGGTAGCCTGCCTGCATGGTACAGCAGTGACCCCATGTCCATGACAGGACTCACCCCATCCAATGGACTTGTGGCACAAAAGAGGATGCCCCACACATTGAAAACGAAGTCTGTGATCGCAGTGCTCTGCTGAGAGGCTCTTGCTAGGGGTCTGTGCAAAGAAAGCAGCCGAGGAGCCTGGTAGCAGGATGTTTTGGTGGTGGTCTTGACCACTGGGCTGGCAGACCTCTCCAAGGACCGACACATTGCAACTAGAGCATGATCCTCTGATTAGAGAGGTGATGCAGTGTGGGTTTTTCCCTTTCTGTCTTTCTAGGGCAGTTTCTCCGTCAAGGGGAGATCTTCTGGGACAACGCCAACTGCACCACCAAGTGCCGCTGCCTGGACTTCAACAATGAGATCTTCTGCCAGGAGCTGGCCTGTGGCCCCTTTGAAGTGTGCGAGCTGAAGACCAAGTTCTTTCAGTGCGTGCCGGTGGAGAGCAGCACCTGCGTGGTGTTCGGAGATCCACATTACCACACCTTCGACGGCTTCCTCTTTCACTTCCAGGGTTCCTGCTCCTATCTCCTCGCCAGGCAGTGCTGGCCAGGCTCCCAGCTGCCCTACTTCAACGTGGAGGCCAAGAACGAGAACCGAGGTGGCTCCTCTGTCTCCTGGCTGAGGGATATTTTTGTGGAGGTCTACTCACATAGGATTGTCCTCCCCAAGGGCAGCTTTGGGAAAGCAAAGGTAAGAGCCCCACTGAAAGGGGAGAATTAACCAGGTCAGCTCCTCTAAAGGTGGCAGCAAGACCATGACAGCAGCCTGGACAGAGTGGGACAGCACTTCTGAGCCTTGCATGTCCCTTGGGAAAGGAGCATGGGTGACAGGCGTGGTGGCAAATGCCCTTCTGCACACATCCCTAAACCTAAGACCTCATCAGAGGTCTCATCTGGTTCCTGTCTTTGTCCCAGAACAAGTGCCCTACGATTTAACGTGTCTGGTGTTGTTCCCACAGGTGGATGACTTGGTGGTGTCTCTACCCATCTCTCTGGAACTGGGTGCAATAAAAGTCTACCAAAGCGGCTTGTCCACAGCCCTGGAGACTGATTTTGGCCTGCTGGTGACTTACGACGGAGAACACTACGCCTCCGTCTCTGTCCCGGGCACGTACATCAATGCCACGTGTGGCCTGTGTGGGAATTACAACAAGGACCCCGAGGACGATACCCTGCGCTCAGACGGGAGGTTGGCCCTGTCTGTGCCAGAGCTGGGCGAGAGCTGGCAGGTGCCACACCCCGAGCGGAGATGCTCAACCGGCTGCTTGGACAACTGCACCCTGTGTGACGCTGCTGCCGAGGCTCTCTACTTCAGCCCCGAGTACTGCGGCTTCCTCAACAAGAGCGGTGGGCCGCTGTGGGAGTGCACTGCCGTCGTGGACCCCACTGCCTTCGTCCACAGCTGTGTCTACGACCTCTGCGGCGCACGGGACAACGGCACCAGCCTGTGCCAAGCCATCCAGGCGTACGCCGCGGTGTGCCAGGCCCTGGGCATCTCGGTGGGCGAGTGGCGCACCCAGACGGGATGCAGTAAGTGTTTGCGTGCTCGTGCCGGAGGAGGGGAGCAGGTTCAGGGGTCTGCCTGGGTGTAATGGTTAGATATATATGGGAGATATGATTTCAAAGGTTAATATCATTTATTAATTATGGTATCCCAGAGTTTTTAGTAATAATGGGTTCTTCGCACGGTCCTCAAAACATTATACACAGGGAGACGAACAGGGAACCTGGAACACTTAAGAACCATAACTAGCGAGAAGACATAAGTGGGAGATATGATTTTGAAATTTAATATCATTTATTAATTATGTTATACCAGCATTTTCAGTAATAATGGGTTCTTTGCACGGTCCTGAAAACATTATACAGAGGGAGAAGAACAGGGAACCTGGAACACTTAAGAACCATAACTAGTGACAAGATAACAAAGATTAAGCTTGAAACTGGAAAGAGATTCTTAGGTTCTTTGCACCTCTTGCCCACCTAGGGGCTCAAGAGGCTCCTTTCTGCTGCTAAGACAGAAGGTGCTCAGATTCACCTAAGGATTTACAGAATCTTGCAGGAGATGTGCTCAGAGGCTTTTGAGTGTTTACTCACAAAGTAGTCTCTCTGGATTTCTGGGGCTGCATTACAGTATCAGACAGTGCCCAAAGCATGTGGAGGGGTTGCTGTCAGTGGTTTCAGAGCCCTTAGAGGCTTTGGAGCTCTCCCAGACTCTTTTCTCAGGAAGCTGGGGGTAGAGCATAGTCTTGACTCCTGATAGCTGGAAACTTGCAGGGGGGTAGGCAGGATGCAATGAGACAGCAACACCGAGAGCACGCAGAAGCAACAGTGGCAGTAGCAGCAGGGTCACTCTGTTCTGTCTGTAGGAAAGAGGTAACTGGCCCCAAAGCATGCTATAATACGGTCCTCCTCTTGTTTGTCTCCCCTCTGCACCCACAGCACTGGCTGTGCAGTGCCCAGAGCTCAGCCACTACTCAGTGTGCACCAGCAGATGCCCTGCCACGTGCTCAGACCTCACAGCCCCTCTGGCCTGCACCGCTCCGTGCACCGAGGGCTGCGAGTGTGACGAGGGCTACGTGCTCAGCACCGACCGCTGCGTGCCCCTGCACAAGTGCGGCTGTGACGTGAACGGGCACTACTACGCCGTCGGGGAGTCCTTCTGGGCAGCAGCAGACTGCACTGTGGAATGCCACTGTGAGGAGGGTGGCGAGGCCAGGTGCTTCAACGCCACCTGCCCCGAAGGAGAGGTCTGTGCCATTGAGAATGGCTACCGAGGCTGCTACCCTAAGCGGGAAACTCTGTGCTTGGTGGGGCAGAGCCAAGTGCTGCAGACGTTCGATGGCGTTGCCTTCCCCTATCCCCTGGAGCACTCCTACACGCTGCTGAAAACCTGCCCAGAGAAACCAGACTTCATTGAGGTGGACATCAGCCAGAAGAAGCTCGGATCTGCTCCCAACGGGCCACGTGTCGTACGGATCCAGGCAGCTGGCCAGGAGGTGAAGATTGGAGGCACCAGCCTGTTGGAGATCAAGGTAAAGCTGCTGTCCTCAGGGCATCCCACTTCAGGGCCAGAGTGGGAGGTGGTGGCTTGAAAGTCTCCAGAGAAGGAGGCTCCACAGTCTCCCTGGGGAGCCTCTTCTAGTGCTCTGGGACCCTTACAGTCAAGAAGTTCCCCCTTGTGCTGAAGTGGAACTTCCTCTGCTGCAGCTTCCATCCATAGCTCCTTGTCCTGTCCCAGGGAGCAAGTGAGCAGAGCCTGTCATCCCCTTCCTGACCCCTAGCCCTCAGATATTTAGAAACATTTATTAAATCCCCTCTCAGTCTTCTCTTCTACAGACCAAGCAGCCCCAGGTCCCTCAGCCTCTCCTCACCAGGCAGTGCTCCAGTCACCTCATCATCCTTGTAGCCCTCCACTGTCCTTCTCCAGTAGATCCCTGTCTTTTTAAACTGAGAAGCCCAAAAATGAATGGGGTCTCACCATGGCAGAGTAAAGGCGGAGGAGAACCTCCCTCGATCTGCTGGACACACTCTTGTCACATCACTGTTACTCCTGATTAGTGGCTGAGTCAGCTCTGGTGGCTTTCCTGTGGCTGTGGTTAACTCTTTCAGCTTTTTGCAAGGGAAAAAATATTCTCTGTGGGGGAAGAGGCTGGGGAATAGCTGCAGGCTCTCCCTTAGAGGAGGCTCTGGGCCTTGGAGGGTGAGTTTGGGTCAGGAAGTGTTCAGCATAGTCAGTGCTATGTGGCCAGCAGATGGGAATGTACATGCAAAGTTGCATTGCTCTCTGTGAAGCTTCTTGGTCTGCTTGTTCCTTGCCAGGTGAATGGTTACGATGTGGAGCTGCCCTATTTCCACCCCTCTGGCCGCCTGGACATCTACCGTAGTGACAATGGCACCATGATGGAGTCAGAGGGGCTGCTGGCTATCGGCTACTATGACTCAGGCCTGCTGGAGATCCACCTCTCCACCGCCTACTTCAACTGCACTGGGGGCCTGTGTGGCTTCTTCAATGGCAATGCCAGCGATGAATTTTGCCCGCCCAAGGGCAAGTGCACAGACAACCTGGAGCTCTTCCTGGAGAGCTGGACCACGTTCGATGAGATCTGCAACGGGGAGTGTGGAGACCTCCTCAAGGCTTGTAACAACGACTCGGAGCTGCTCAAGACCTACAGGAGCCGCTCCAACTGTGGCATCATCAACGACCCCACCAACAGCTCCTTCTTGGAGTGCCACAGCGTGGTCAACGTCTCAGCCTACTACAGGACTTGCCTCTTCCGCCTGTGCCAGAGCGGGGGCAACCAGTCAGAGCTGTGTGACTCGGTGGCGCGCTACGCCAGCGCCTGCAAGAACGCTGAGGTGGACATTGGCCAGTGGAGGAGCCACAGTTTCTGCCGTGAGTCCTCCAAAGCTGTTAAGTACCAGGGGCAGGGAGAAAGGGATGCAGATCCTGCCAGCCTCAAGGCAGAGTCTTTCTGTTGGGAGGTTGCAGGTATGCAGAGGTAAAGCAGCTTTTCTTCTGGGCAGCTGAAAAGTAGCAACTCTTCCCCTTACCTCTGCTCTTGTCTCTGGTGGGTACCCCCTACCCACAGGGTGACTGCTGGTAAACACTTAATAGCAGAAGGACTGCTTGGGAGGGAGGCCCTGGCCTGACAGCACTAACAGCAACATTAGCTGTCCAAAGTGTAGGGGGGCAGGTGCCTAATCTGGGGCAGTTTTCTTACTCTTCCCTAGCAGCCAACCAAAGATTGGCTTTGCCAAGGAGGATGCCTGATAGAGCTTTCTGCCATGAGTTCCGACAAAATGCATGGAGGGGAAATGGGAATTTGGATAGGAATGGTAGGAATGCAACATCTCTGTAGCTCAAAGGCAAGGCAGTGCTGCTCCACATGCCAGCAGGCGTTTCTAAACTGTGCTTTGCCAGTGAAGCAGTTGCAGGGTGGCATTTCAGGAGGCATCAGCAGTTTTAGGATGCAGTGTAAGAGCATTCCAGAGCTGCAGATGGTGTCTGACAGTGCTGCATGCCACCATCAGAGGATAATTTGAATAATGCTTGTTTTCAGCTGTCACTGTAAACTTGCTGTTGGTGGGGAAACATTCATAATTCAGAAGGCAATGTGAAAAATCCCCACTGTGGAAGTACGTGGTGGGGAGACAGCCTCCTGCACTGCAGGGGTTTGAGGGAGATATCCATTTGGGACACCTGGCCTTGTGCTCTTCATAATGCCATAAGGAAAGGCTGAGAGAGCTGGGTTTGTTCAGCCTTAAGAAGAGAAGGCTTAGGGGAGACTTTATTGCCATGGACCAGTGCATAAAGGGTGGCTGCCAGGAGGATGGAGGCTCCCTTTTTCTAAGAAGTCCCATGGAAAGGACAAGGGGTGATGGAGACAAGTACCTGCTGGGGAGATTCCCACTGGACTGCAGAATGAAATGTTTCCCCATGAGAACAGTTAGAAACTGGAATCATCTCCCAAGGGCAGCAACAGATTCCCCTCCATCAGGCAGTTTTAAGACTCATCTTGCAAGGGTGCTGGGCCAGGTCATTTCAACTCCATTATGAGCCAGAAAGGTTGGACCAAGTGATCCTTGGGGTGCCTTCCAACCTGGCAGGACCTGCACCAGTAATGTGCTAACCCTCACCCTTCCAACCTGGCATCCTGTGATGCCGGGAAATAGCGTGAGGAGGTGTCACTTGGCATGTGGCAAAGCAGGGCAGTGATGTGAGCTCAAGAGGAGAAGGGGTTGCAAAAGGGATGAGAAGAGCTGGCAGGTGTGGTGCTGGGACTGTTTCCCCTTTTCCCTTTTCCCCTTGAGTCATTTGCTCTTCCAGCTTTTGCCTGTTCCCCACCCGTGCAGCTCCAGGGCTGCCGGAGCTAGGAACTCATGCTCCATGTTTGCTGGCCCTGCAGCTCTCTCCTGCCCAGAGAACAGCCATTTTGAGGAGTGCATGAGCTGCGTGGAGACCTGCGAGACGCTGGCGACAGGCCCTGTGTGCACAGACACTTGTGCAGAGGGCTGCCAGTGCGACGAGGGCTTTGCCCTCCGTGGCACCCGCTGCATCCCCCGCGGGGAGTGCGGCTGCAACTTCGAGGGGCGCCAGCTGGCCACCAACCAGACCTTCTGGATGGACATCTCCTGCCACTTCCTCTGCTACTGCAACGGCTCTGACAACAGTGTCTACTGTGAGAATGTCTCCTGCAAGGACGACGAGTACTGCCTGGAGGAGAACGGCCTCTACTACTGCCACGTCCGCACGGATGCCTCCTGCATCATCTCCGGCTACGGACACTACCTGACTTTTGATGGCTACTCCTTTGACTTCCAGAGCAGCTGTGCGTTGGTCCTGTGCACCACAATCACCAGGCCCATGGCAGAGCGCTCGGACACTTTCCCTGCATTCACTGTCACAGCCAGGAACGAGGATCGGGACACCTCTCTGGCCCTCTGGGTGAAACAAGTCGAAGTGGAGGTCTTCAATTACAACATTGTCATCCACCGTGCCTACAAATACACTGTGATGGTGAGTGCAGGGCCATGAGGACCATGGTTATTTCTCCACACTGTGGCTTCCAAACCACAGAGCGATTCCCTAGATGTGAGACCTTCCAGCTTACAAGGTTTACTGGAGGTTAGGAAGGGTGAATGCTTGGGCTCAGCTCTAGGCTGCTGCCCAAAATGGAGGGCTTCCCTTTTGGCTGCCTCATGTTGGATGTAGAGGTGAAGCCAGCAGGAACATTGCTCTGAGAGTGCTGAGATGCCCTCATTTGTGTCCCCCGGGGCAGCTCCAAGCATCACTCCCACTCACAATGTGTCTGTCTCCTCACAGGTCAATGATGAGCGTCTTTACCTGCCCCTGAAGCTGGGCCAGGGCAAAGTGAACATCTTTGCCTTCGGCTTTCACATCGTGGTTGAGACCGACTTTGGGCTGAAGGTGGTGTATGACTGGAAGACCTTCCTCTCTGTCACTGTCCCACGCAGCTTCCAGAACCTCACCTATGGCCTCTGTGGCCGCTACAATGGCAACCCCGAGGATGACCTGGTGGCCATGGGTGGTGTGCTTGCCTCCAGCGTGGCTGAATTCGTCCATAGCTGGGCCAAGCGGGATGCGTTCTGCCGCGTGGGCTGTGGCGACCGCTGCCCTGCCTGTGGCAAGGTGGAAGGCTTCTGGAAACCCCAGCAGCTCTGCAGCCTCATCCCCAGCCAAAGCGGTGTTTTTGCCAAATGCCATAGCAAGATCAGCCCCAGCTTCTTCTACAAGAACTGCCTCTTTGACACCTGCGTTGATGGGGGAGCCATGCAAACGGCCTGCAGCTGGCTGCAGAATTATGCCAGCACATGCCAAACTCAGGGCATTGCTATTACTGGCTGGAGAAACTTCACCTCCTGCTGTAAGTGCCACCCTGCCTCTAGGTCCTTCTTCTCTAGAGGTGATTCCTGTGTGATAGCACTTGCTGGAGCTCCATAGAGAGGTACCTCATGGAGCATGAGAGAGCAACCTGCTACCTCCCAGCCATCAACCCAGACACATCCCAGGTTCCCACAGTCAGCACATGGAGATGGCCATGGGAATTCCCTCCTCTCCTTTCAGATAAGGGAGCAGTCAAGAGAGTAGAGTGGTAGGGCTGAATGTAGTTATGACAGAGCAAATCAGAGTGACCTGTCTGCAGATGAGGGACAGGGAGTCTGATGGGCTGGCAGCATCCTTCCCACTGTGTTCTCTTGGTGTTTTTGCAAGCCGTGTGGTGCAACAACAAGCAAGGATGGAAAGGGAGAAGCCTCAAGTTCAGAAGGTGTCAGCCATCCCTCCATTGCTAAACAAGAATCTATCAGTCAGCTTGAAAGCCAGCAGTGCATGTTTGCTCTAATGAATCTGCATGCTCTTGTCAATAAGATTACAATGTGATGCTCAATTAAGCTCCCGAGGATGGGGACCACAAGTCTCTCTGGCAGCAGATCTATCTGGCAAATCAGATGGAAAGCGATGTCTTAGCTAACGAGAGAGGAATTGATGTCACTATTTCTTCTAACGAGCACACTCATGGCTCAGAAGGCACAGCTCTTGCAGGGCAGGGGTGGTGAGGCCATCCAGCAAGGCACTCCAGATGGTCCACAGCAAGGCATGGGGAGAAGCAGCCTGCTCAGGGACAGGCAGCACCCTTAGCAGGTCTTGTGGTCTGACAGCCTAGCAAAAACATGTCCCGTGAAAAGTGCCCCCAAACAGAGGAGTGCAGGGCCTGAGATCCCCAAGGCCAGCACAAGCATCTCTTCTTAGTCTGGTGTCAGTCAGCAGGCTTGTTCGCAGGAGGGCAGGGACCACAGGGAAGGGGCTCTCAGGAGCTAGGAGGCAGTGATGAGTAATAAAGACTTGTTGCTCAGTTTGGGCCAGGCAGCTGGCGAGTGGTGCAGGACAGAGGGCTGAAGGCTGCCTTCTGCTCTGGTCCCCTCTGGGTAACATGGTCCCTGTTTATTACCTTGGCAAGGGAGTTCACTGCCCAGGAATTACGGGATTATGGCCTCACATATGTCTGTGTGCTAGCTTGGTCTGGGGAGCTAATGTGTGTATGTTCTGTCCTCTGTAACGCTGCAGCCATCAGCTGTCCTCCCAACAGCCACTACGAGAGCTGCGTGTCCCTGTGCCAGCCCCGGTGTGCTGCCATCCGGCTGAAGAGCGACTGCAGCCACTACTGCGTGGAGGGATGCCAGTGTGACCCTGGGTATGTCCTCAATGGCAAGAGCTGCATCCTTCCCCACAACTGTGGATGCTACTCCGATGGCAAATACTATGAGGTACGCTGCTCACGTCCTTCTCCTGGGGCTTTCTCCCACTCTCTGTCTGCTATTTCTGGGCAGAGGCTGAGTTGGTACTAAGTGTTGTACTGGGTCCACTTGTCAGGGTCATAGCCTCAGTCAGAGCACTCAGCAGGGCCTGGGGGGACAGGTCCCCTCCTTCAACACCCTCATGTGTGTCTACTAGTCCATGGCCATGCCTGGGGATTGCTCTGAAGTCTGGTGGCTTGGCACCAAGCAAGAGAGGGGGGAACAAGAGCAAAGCAGGGAGATGTGTATGAAGTAGCAGTGGAGAGCAGCAAAGCAGGTGCAAGGAAGAGGTCAAGGAGGTGTTTAGTGTGCTGTGATTTCTGTGCATGCACCATAGGTGAGGGGAGGTGTGGTGGTACTGAAGACCTCGTGCCTGCAGGTAGCAGAGACGATGCAGGGTGCAAGCTGCCAGTGTGTTCTTTGTGCCTTTTCCTCTGTCCTTGTTGCCCACTCTTTGCTTGTCCTGTGAAAGAGGGGCATAAATCTTGTCCCAAGCATTGGCAGAGGGCAGGCAAGGGGTCCCTGGCCCTGACGGCTGATGACAGGTCCCTCCTTCAGCCCAAGCAGCTCTTCTGGAACGGGGACTGCACCCGCCGGTGCCGCTGCTTCCGGCGCAACCTCATCCAGTGCGACCCGCGGCACTGCAAGTCGGACGAGGAGTGTGCCCTGCGCAACGGCGTCCGCGGCTGCTTCAGCACCAGGAGCTCCTTCTGCCTGGCGGCAGGCGGTGGTGTCTTCCGCACCTTCGATGGGGCCTTCCTCCGCTTCCCTGCCAACTGCGCCTTCGTCCTCTCCACCATCTGCCAGAAGCTGCCAGACTTCTCCTTCCAGCTCATCATCAACTTTGACAAGTGGTCCTCGCCCAACCTCACCATCATCTCCCCTGTGTACTTCTACATCAACGAAGAGCAGATCCTCATCAGTGACAGGAACACTGTCAAGGTGAGGTCTTGTCAGGAGCATCTGTCCCCTCCACTCAGCCCTGGAAGGCTCTCTTGGTGGCTTTGCATCCCAGTAGAGGCTCTCTGTGAGTTGAGGATGGGCCTGTCATCTGTCAGGCTTTGCAGAAGGATGCCAGCCAAGATATAAGGGCTTACAGGAAGCAAGACGGTCTGCAGCCCAGGAGTTCATAGTTGCCTACCTGTCCAGCTGTCAATGGTGCAGGTGAAGCTGCCCATTTAAGTTCAGGGGTACAGAGGGCTGGCTATTGCCACAGTGTCACTTGGTCTCTGAAGGGCATTGTCTGTGGCCTTTTCTTGTGAGTGATGAGTCCCACACTAGAGCCTCAGCATGTAAATAGGGTTCTCTTTATGGTGCAGGCTCATGCAGGCATTTAAGGGAGGCGATGTGGACTTGCCAGCCCCTGCCAAAGACAAGGGGCTGTGTTTTGGCAGCCGGTTCAGTGGGAGGCAGTTTCAGAGCTGTCTGTGGGTGACTCACGCCTCCATCCATAGCCAGAGGGATGACAGCCTCGTGTCCTCTCCCACACCAGGTGAACGGCAGCCATGTGAGCATCCCCTTTGTCACGGGGCTTGCCACAAAGATCTTCAGCCAGGAGGGCTTCCTGGTCATCGACTCCAGCCCTGACATCCAGATCCGCTACAACGGCTTCAATGTCATCAAAATCACCATCGGGGAGCGGCTGCAGAACAAAGTTTGTGGCCTCTGTGGCAACTTCAACGGTGACAGGACAGACGACTACGCAACGCTGCGGGGCAAGCCTGCAGTCAGCAGTGTGGTGCTGGCACAGAGCTGGAAGACCAACGGCATGCAGAAGAGGTGAGCCATCAGGTGTCCCTTCCCTGCTGGCTGGGAGCTGGGCCAGTCACAATGAGACCCTCCCCCCACAACATGTCTGATGCCCACAGCTGCAACGAGCTGCAGTACTCACAGTATGCTGCCTCCTGCGACAACGTCCAGATCCAGGAGCTGCAGAGCGACAGCTACTGTCTGAAGCTGACAGACATGAAAGGCTTCTTCCAGCCCTGCTATGGCCTCCTGGACCCCCTGCCCTTTTATGAGTCCTGCTTTCTAGATGGCTGCTACAACCACAAGAAGGTCCAACTGTGCGGCTCGCTGGCCGCCTATGGCGAGGCCTGCCGCACCTTTGGCATCCTGGGCACAGAGTGGATCGAGAAGGAGAATTGCTGTAAGAGAGCCAGGGGCTGTCCGGGTCAAGGGGAGCCGTGTCCCAGCGGGAGAGGGGCCGCTCGGGCAGAGGCAGCCCTTGGCGGCTGGAGGTGCCTGCCCTGCAGTCTGAGGGTAAAGATGATGTTTGTGCTCCGTCTTGTGCTGTTTAGCAGGAGTGGTGGAAGATCCCTGTGTGGGCGCCGACTGCCCCAACCGCAGCTGCGAGCTGGACAACGGCGGGGAGCTGTGCGGCTGCATCGAGCCCCCGCCCTATGGGAACAGTGAGTCCTCCAGTCCCGGCCAGAGGGTTGGCATTGAGGCAATGTGGGCACAAGCTGGGCTGTCGTCATGCTGGGGCTTGGGGAAGAGATGTGCTGAGGGCCAAGATGTGGTATTGTAACCATGTGTGGTTCAGGGTGGGAGCGGGGAGCAGGTTTTCTGTAGTGCACAATATGAGCGTCTCTGGCTGGGACCACTTTGAGCAGCAGGGACACTGGATGGGCAGGGCATGCAGTGCTGGAGATGATCCCAGCCCATTTGTGGCAGTGGGGAGGAGGGCCAGGAAAGCCAGCAGCCATTTGTGGTGATCTGAGGCTGAAATGTCTTTTCCTCTAGCCACCCATGACATCATTGATGCGGAGGTGACCTGCAAAGCTGCCCAAATGGAGGTGTCCATTTCGAAGTGCAAGCTGTTCCAGCTGGGCTTTGAGCGTGAGGGGGTGCGGGTCAACGACCGCCACTGCCCTGGCATCGAAGGGGAGGACTTCATCTCCTTCCAGATCAACAACACCAAAGGCAACTGTGGCAATCTGGTGCAGGTGAGCCAGGCCAGGGCCATGCAGGGTTAGGAGCAGAGGTGAGCAACACTGGGGTGGGATTTGGGGTAAACAGTCAGGTCTTGTCTGGTGAGGATGCTGCTCAGCAACTCCCAGCCCTGCCATACTGTGCCCTTTCTGGGCAGAGGTGACGGAGATGCAGCAGGGCCCTGCTGCCATGTGGTTCGTTTAAGGGCCAGGGTGCTGGTTAGGAGCAGGGCAGCAGGGAGGGCCAGTCTCAAGCAGCACACTGTGCTCTGCCTGCAGTCGAACAGCACACACATCGTCTACAAGAACACAGTGTGGATCGAGAGCGCCAACAACACCGGCAACATCATCACCCGGGACCGCACCATCAACGTGGAGTTCTCCTGTGCCTATGAGCTGGACATCAAGATCTCCCTGGACTCAGTTGTGCGGCCGATGCTCAGGTAGGAGGCTGGAATAAGCTGTGTGAGCTCTCCTGTCACACAGGTGCAGGAGCAAGGGTCCTGTGTGAGGTGCTGAGTTGGGGCTTGCAGCCTTTCCCCTGTCCGAGGCAATATTTTTGTGTCCTTGTTAGCGTGATTAACCTGACGGTGCCGACGCAGGAAGGGAGCTTCACGACCAAGATGGCTCTGTACAAGAACTCCTCCTACAAGCACCCCTACCGCCAGGGTGAGGTGGTGCTCACCACCCGGGACGTGCTCTATGTGGGGGTCTTTGTTGTTGGGGCCGATTCCAACCACTTGATCTTGATGCTGAACAAATGCTACGCGACCCCCTCACGGGACAGCAATGACAAACTGCGCTACTTCATCATCGAGGGAGGGTGAGTGACTGGGGGCCGAGTGGCCAACCAAAGTGTTTTGGGCTTGTCTGTTGGGGAGGGTGCTTCTAGGTGTGCTGCTGTCATTTGAAGGTCGCTGAGATGGTTGACAGAGATCTGGAAAGAGCAGGGCACAGGGCAGCTTGTGTTGTTAGTGCAAGGAGGTAGATTGCTTAGTGCAGAGGTAGCCAGAGGCCTCATGTGGAGTGGAATTCTGGCTGTGGAGAGAAGCAGCCTTTCCCGTGTCACTGATGCTCTGGGAACTGGGGTGTCTCTGGGAGGTGGTGGGGGAATGTGGATCACAGTGGGGGTGTCTTGTGAACTGGGAATGCCATGAAGTTGGACGTACCAGAGAGAAGCAGGGTGGAGGTAGGCATGGCGGGATCTGTGGGTGCTGCTGCAGGACCCAGAGCAAGGGACCTTATGGGAACAGGGATGAGTGGTGTCCCTCAAGGGAGGGTCCCAGTTGTGAGAGGGCCAGGGCAAGCGTAGGTGCTTTGTGCAGGTGCCAAAACATGAAGGACAACACTATTGGCATAGAGGAGAACGGGGTGTCATTAACCTGTCGCTTCCACGTCACCGTCTTCAAGTTCATCGGGGATTATGATGAGGTTCACCTCCACTGTGCTGTCTCCCTCTGCGATTCCGAGAAGTACTCCTGCAAAATAGTAAGTGGGGCAAGGGCTGAGGCTCAGCCTGCTGGCTTCACAGAGCTCTGGCAGAGCACAACGAGCTAGACTGACACAGTGCCAGAGAAGTGGCTGGGGGTCATAGAATCAGCCAGGTTGGAAGAGACCTCCAAGATCATCCAGTCCAACCTGTCACCCAGGCAATCAACTAGACCATGGCACTAAGTGCCCATCCAGCCTTTCCTTGAACACCTCGAGGGATGGTGATTCCACCACCTTCCTGGGCAGCCCATTCCAATGTAGCCCATTCCAGTGTAGCCCCGAGGGCAAGGCTGGGAGGGTTGTGTGAGTCTAGGCACCAGGAGGAGAGCTCTGCTATGAGCAGGTCACCCAGGATTTGTGCTTTCTGAGTCTGGTTGCAGGATCCCTTTGGGAGCTGGGCTGGATGGAGAAGTGTGGAGGGGCCCTGTGGAGGAGGCCATGGGCAGGGGCTGAGAGTGATGGAGGTGGTGTTTATCCCTGTGTAGAACTGCCCTCAGCACACGAGGATGGCCAGTGCATTTACTGAGGAAGCCAAGGAGCAGATCCTCTCGGTGGGGCCTATTAGGAGGAAACGTGAGTATGTGTGACCCCAAGGAAGGCTGCAGGGGTTGTCTGTCACCCAAGCTGAGCCTGGGCAGGAACCTGGGCTTGGCAGGATGCTGAGGCACTTGGGAATGGGACTGTTCTTTGAGCAGGGACTGGGACAAGTGTTAGAAAACTCGTGGGTGGGTTTTACTACTGAGAGGTGGAGGACATGCAGCTGCTGATTGGGTGGGTGCAGATGTGGACCATGTCATGTCCACCTTGCCTGGGCATGTGTGTTCCTAGGGGCCTGTGGGTGGTCACACAGAAGACAGTGTAATGGCAGGATGATTGATGGGAGCCCAGGGCATTGTGTGCTGCTCTGTGTTTCCATTAAAGGCCCCTGGAAGGCTGTGAGCATCACACTAGGTGCTGCTTTGGGGCCAAGGGAGATGATGGGAGCCTAGCTGGGTCTTAGCATTGTTCCCATGCAATGCATACATGATGGTGTGGCTGGCAAGGATTGGGGGCTTAGAGCCTGGCAGCATCACTCAGGTGTTCTCCTTTGCTTTTTGTGTGCAGGATCAGACTGGTGTGAGGACAATGGAGGCTGTGAGCAGATCTGCACCAGCCAGGTGGATGGACCCTTGTGCAGCTGCGTGACAGGGACACTGCAAGGGGACGGCAAGAGCTGCAGGGGCAAGTATTGGGCAATGGGATCCTGGGGTGTATGAGGAAGAGTGTGTCCAGCAGATCAAGGGAGGTTCTCCTCCCCCTCTACTCTGCCCTGGTGAGAACCCATCTTGACTACTGCCTTCAGTTTTGCGCTCTCCATTTTAAGAGGGACAGGGATCTGCTGGAGAAGGTCCAGCGGAGGGCTACAAGGATGCTGAGTGGACTGAAGCACTGCCTGATGAGGAGAGGCTGAAGGACCTGGGGCTGCTTAGTCTGTAGAAGACAAGACTGAGAGGGGATTGAATCAATGTTTATCAATATCTGAGGGCTGGTCAGGAGTGGGGGACAGGCTGTGCTCACTTGCTCCCTGGGATAGGACAAGGAGTAATGGAAGGAAGCTGCAGCACAGGAGGTTCCAGCTCAACAAAAGGGGCAACTTCGTGACTATAAGAGTCCCAGAGCACAGGCACAGGCTGCCCAGAAAGGTTGTGGAGTCTCCTTCTCTGGAGATTTTCAAGGCCTGTCTGGATGTGTTCCTAAGCTAGATTGTCTGGTCCTACTGTGGCAAGGATGTTTGACTCAATGATTTCTTTGGGTCCCTTCCAACTCGACATCCTGTGATCTGGTGACTTTGAAGAGCTGGCAGGCAGTCACTTGCAAGGGTGGGTCGTGGTGTGTGGTGTGGGCTGCCAAGAGGACTTGTTGGGGTTGGAGGGGAGGCCCAGCAATGAGATGAGGTACCCCAGGATGATGTGGGACTGGTGCAACTTAGGGGTGCCTGGGGGTGTTGTGGGGAAGGAGGTGTCTGTTGCATTTGTGGAGGGACCTCAGCTTACGTCAGCCTTGTTGTCGTGTTGGCAGCCTCCAGCTCTTCGAGGGAGCACCGTGCCCAAACGACCCTGTTGGTGGCAGCCCAGCTGTGGCTGTGCGCAGCTCTGCGGGACCTGACCTCCTAGGTGCGGCTCTGCCGCCCAGCCAAGTACTGTTCTCATGTCAGCCTGAGTCTTTGTAGGGTAGGAGATGGCACCCCCACAGTGCCCAAGCTGCCACCAGATCGTCCTGCTGCATGGAGGCATGAGAGGGACTTGACCTGGAGAGAGATTGGATGCGGACCCAGACACGAACATGGCACACGGCAGATGCAGCGACAATGACAGCAGTGCAAAGCTAGAGAGATTTGTTGGCATTCATGTGGGGCTTGGGGTTTTTTTTCTTTCTTTTTGCAGGTTTCTGGCATTGATGTGGGACTTGGGTTTTCTTTTGGCAGGTTTCCATCAGTGATGTGAGACTCAAGAGGGGTTTTGGTAGTTTTTTTTTCCAAGGCTTTCCTTTGTAGCATGCACTGTAGGCAGCTCCCAGCCCTGCTGGCAGTGTGGCACAGGCAGGAGCATGCACTGTCTCCTCACATGGATACCTGTGGGTCTCCATGGTCCTCAGGAGCTGCTGTCAGTGTCTTGTGAGTGCATGGACTCAGCTTGGAGGTAGGTGTGACATAGGTCACAGGCTGGCACAGCACATTGTCATTGTGCAGTGTGGTGGCACCTCGGGAATGTGTTGCCATCTCCGTCTCTGGAGCATAGGTGGTGCTGGGGCATATGGCCAAGAGCCAAGTTCATCCTGGGTGTCTGGGAAGCCTGATAGCAGTGCTGGTGACAAGCTGGTCCCTGTGTTTGGAAAGAAGTGCTTTCAGTTGGGCAGGAGTGAGAGACAGAAAAATGAGAGATGAAATTCCCACTCATGTTTGTATAATGTGCCCTTGCAGAGTTTTTTTTGGGAGGGGCTAGAGGAGTGTTGGGGTCTGCTGGTGTGGGGCAGCATCAAGGCACCTGCTGGGAGTTGAGAATGGCCTTGGAGTGCAGGTTGGGTGTATGGGGGGCTGCCTGTGTTGGTGTCCTGTCTTGTGTTTGTGAAATGGCTGTGTGGGAATAAAATGTGTCGTATTCCTTCTTCGTAAGTGTGATCCTGTGTGGTGGTGATAAGGATGGGGAGAGGCAGCTGGGGCTGGGTAGATGTTGAGGCTGGGGATGGTCTCCAAGACTGGGGAGCAGGGATTTCAGGGTTCCCATGTATGGGGTGTGCTAAAGCTGAGAGCTTGGGATGCGGCTGGGTGAAGCAGATGTACCTGTGTTTTATTTGGTGGGTCAGATGAGCTTGGATGGGTGGGGAGTGGTGGGGGACCTCCTCATGGAGCTCTACAGGAAGAAGAAATTCTGGAAGTGAGGTCAGTTTTTGTAGGGAGGGGACAAAGCTGTGGTTTGCACAGGCAGGGAGCAGGCAGGAGAGCCCAAACGCTCTGTTAGAGTTGCAGCTGGCCACTAGTGTGACAAGAGAGCTCTTTAAAGTGCATGAACAGCGAGAGGAGGCATGAAGGTGAGTTTATGCTCAAACACTACCAGTACAATCAGCCAGTTAAAAGGGATGAAGAAAAAGCAGACACTTAATATGGTTTTTGCCACACTCTTTAATGATGCTGGTGGACCTTGGGTTGCCTGATCCCCCTTGCAGGAGCAGGAAGTTTCCACGTGTGGACACAAACCGAGGGACCAGCCGCCCCAGCTGCAACGTGCACCTACCTGTAATAAGGGCTCCACCACCTCGTGGGTGGTGGAAGGCAGCGGATGTAGCATGCCCGTGGCATGACCCTTACACTGCCTCTTCCTTGGCCCAAGGTTGTCACGGGGCCCCCGCACCTGCCTGAGGTGAGGGCCCCAGGCTGCTGGTTCCAGTGATGCTCCCAAGCCTCAAACCTTACTTGCAATGGGCTAAAGGGACACTTGGTATGGCCAGGCCTTTCGCTCCTCGGCATGCAGCGAGGAGGTGCGATGGAGTGCCAGGAATACGTTGCCTGCCCAACTACCAGGACCTCGTTGCCCAGGATCTAACCCTGCAGGATGTGCACGGTGCCTGTTCCCAGTCACTGTCCCAAGTCAGATGGCAGCGCCCCGCTGCCTGCACCCCCGTTACGCGCTCTTTGCCTGCCCACACACTAACGCCAGGCTTCAGCCGGCAACCTACCCGCGGAGGGCAGGGCTGAGCACCCCTCCGCCCCCGTCCCCGCGGCCAGGCCAGCAGGGACAGCAACACTGAGAGCGCTTCTGCCACCCCGCAGCCAGCCTGCAACGGATCCGGGCAGCGGGCAGCGCTGCGCCCTGGGCACCATGCCGCGGGTCCGGGCAGCGGGCAGCGCTGTGCCCTGTGCAGCCTGCAGCGGGTCCGGGCAGCGGGCAGCGCTGTGCCCTGGGCAGCCTGCAGCGGATCCGGGCAGCGGGCAGCGGGCAGCGCTGTGCCCTGGGCAGCCTGCAACGGATTCGGGCAGCGGGCAGCAGGCAGCGCTGCGCCCCGTGCAGCCTGCCGCGGGTCCGGGCAGCGGGCAGCGCTGCGCCCCGTGCAGCCTGCCGCGGGTCCGGGCAGCGCTGTGCCCTGGGCAGCCTGCGACGGATGCGGGC
>VWZI01022741.1:268470-333208 GCA_013396835.1 Psilopogon haemacephalus
CCCCCGCGGAGCCGCCGCGCCGCGCCCCGCCCGCCGGAGCCTATCCAGGTGTACGGACAGGTGAGCCGGGCCGGAGGCGCGCACCCCCCTTCAATTTGCCCCCCGAAATACCGCGTTACATCACCCCGCCGGGCGCTGCCCCCCCCCCACCTCGCAACGGGCAATCGCGGTGAGCGCTTGGGAGGGGACGGGGACAAGCGGCCAGCCCCGCGCAGCGCCGCTTGTCCCCGGCGCGTCCCCTCCCGTTGCCGGTGGCGGTGCTGCGAGCGGGCTGGAGCGGGAGTCGGCCTCGGCGACGGCGCGACGCGCTGCAGCCCCCCGGGGGTCTGCTGCAGGGTGGGGGCGGGTTGGACGCACGCTGCGCGGAAAAGAACTTCCGCGCCGTGAGGGGCTTCGAGCGGGTCCCTCCTGGGCACGGCCGGCATCCTCCCGGCGGGGAAGGGGCGGCTGGCGGACACTGTGCCCTGGCTACGTCTAATAGCTCGTTGGCTGCATGCAGCTTGCCCTGTGCGGAGCGGCAGGCATCTAGACGTGAGGAGCTGCTGCACTCCTCTCTTTCTGCGTCCCCCCAGAGCCGCGTGAAACTAGCGGCACTGTGACATTTCTGGTTGTGTGCTTGCGGGTTCCTTTCCGGCGAGATGAGCAGCGGTAGCTGCCGGGCGGCCAAGGGCGCAGCTAACCAGCGGTCCCCTTCGCGTAGCTCACCGCATGGGAAAGCGAATCCCTCCGGCTGGGAGGGCAGCACCGAGGGGTGCTCGTGTGGTGCGTTTCTACTCTGAGAAGCTAAGCTGAGGAAGGTGATTTCTGGTTGAAGGCATCGCTGTCTGTGAGGCACTGTGCCCTTCTCTGGAAGCAAGGCTCCTCTGTACGCATTTGATCCATCCTTCATAGCTCCTTGAAAAGATGTGGAGAGGAGCTGCTCATCACAGGAACACATAGAAACTACTGTTTCTGAAAGTATCCCTGCTTGGGCTTAATTCACTGGCAAGTTGTGCTGGCAGGACCATAAAGGTACACCTTGACAGTTGTCTTCCAGACAACCATCACTTTAGAGGTGGTGAGGAATTTATATTTGGCCTGCCCAGGTGCCTGCTTTGGAAAGCATCACCCTTAAAGAGTCTGCTTTATTTTTAAGCTACCTGCATGTTACACTATGCTGGGTTGCCCCACTTGATCCTCCTTGCTTTTGCTGCCTATGCCCCATCATGTGCTCCGGAAACTGCTGGAGAGATGGAGGGGGGCAGCCCATGGTGGGATGAGGCACACTTGAGGCAGGCTTTCAAGCCCTCAGTGCCATCTGTGTTTGCCTCCTCAGCTAGTGCTTTCCTTTATGGGTGCCCTATAATTGCTATTTGTAGGCTGAGAAAGAGCCAGCCATAAGGCAAGCTGGCTCTAGAGCTGCTGGAGGGGCATGTGTGTGGCTGGTACTGCTCCCAAAGTCCTGTTCCTGTTCTTCTCTAGAGAATGGGAAAAGCTATTCCTAGTCCTCTTGAAATCTGCTTTGCCTCCTCTACCTCCTCAACATTTGGCTGTTTTTAGCATAACATAGCTACCCTATCTTAGAAAAAAAAAAAGCCCATGACACTTGTCTCTCATCTGAAAAAAGGCATTTGTAGCACTTTCCCTTCCATCTCCCTGTGGCTTTAATCCAACCCACCTGCCTGGGTCAGGTAGAGAGCTTTGGCAGGAGCAGCCTCTGTTGCCTGGACATGTAGCCACAGATCTAAGAGGGTGCGGTAACCCTGGTGCTGTCTGGAACAGCGAGAGGTTTAGTTTACCACCTTTTGGTCTTTTCTCATTGCCTTCAGAGGGGGTGTGCCTGGAAAAATGGAGTCACTCTCCCTGGCACCGTGGCACACAGTTTCAGGGTAGTGTACAAAACCCAGCCCCTCCGCTGCTTCAGGGCGAGACACACAAACTTTGAAGCCCAGACACATGGGTGCCAGCAGGAAGAGTTTATTTGCACTAAACAACAGTTCCGCATTCTCCCCAGCCCTACAGTGCCTTAATAAAAAGGACAAGAGGGAGCCCATATGTCACAGAATCACAGAATCTACCAGGTTGGAAAAGACCTCTATGACCATCAAGTCCAACCTATCGTCTAACCTTTCTAATTAACTAAATCATGGCACTAAGTGTCCATGTCCTAGCCTACATTGCAGCTCTGACCACACTGAATTACTGCTGCCTGGGAAGGTGGTGCAACACGATGCTCAGGGCTCTTGTGCCTCATCACAAGCATCTAACAGTCCCCGTGTTTCCCCTCCCCCAGGTCTCTGCTGCTCTAATACCAGCAGAATATCATGCAGTCAAAAAAGTGCTCCACTTTTAAGGACATCATCACAAGGGGCAGCACTTGGACAGAGCATCCTAGTGCCATGTCACTGCGGTCCCTTGGTTAGGATGCACCTTGCTCCTGTGCATTTGGCAGGTTGCTCAGCCATATGCTGTGTGCTGGCTCATGCCACAAAACTCCCTGCCCTCGCACAGCTCTCAGCCATGGTCTCAACATGGCCTCGTGGAACAACTAAGAGCCCAGGCTCAGCTCAGAGGTGAAGGAAAATGTGGCACGAGAGATTAGTGCCGCCTCTCACCCCCAGTTTGCTGTGGGAACGGAGAGGGAGAGATCCATCTTACCAAGCAGGAGTGAGGAGGGGCAGAATGGCCTTGGGAGACAAACACAGCTTATTCAGCACCGTCAGCAACAGGCTGAGAGCCCTAGACACCAAAGACACAAGCACAAATCATTGCTGGGGATTCTTTGTCCACCAACTGTATCCTTGCTGGGCAGGCTTGCATCTGTGGCTACAGCAAAACATCTCAAGAACCTCAGCGAACTACAAGATCAGTAGACTAAAGTCCTGCTTCTTCCTGGCTTTGCCGTGGTTTTGCCGACTTGAGAGACCAAACACATGACTCCAGAGACTGTCATCTTTGAGACAGAGCAGGTTTTGTTCCCTTGCACAGCCCTCACCTCTACAGGACTCTGGTGACGCTTACAATGGACAGACTGCTATGGAGCAGGCATCCACACGTGACAGGTCTTTTCTAGGACACTGCTAGTGCCAGAGAAGCATCCCCAGGGTGAGACAACTGCTGCCTACACACCTACGGGGCTGATGTGCTCCCCAACCCCTTCTGGCAACTGCAGCACTGCACCCTGCCCTCCTCTTCCTGGCCACATCTGTAGCCTCACCCTCCTGTCCCGTGTTAGCCCCCATGCTTTTGCCCACCTAACCCGGCATAGACCTGGACACAGGTACTTGGCTCCAGGATTTATTTCTAGGTTGTGTCCTCTCCATCCCACATAAATTCCTTGCCCTCCTGTGGGAGGACCAGACCTCCTACAAGGTCTTCACTTAATGCAACAAAGAAAGGAAAGAAAAGTAGCTGCGTTGGCTGCCTGATCTGGGTTGAAATACCTTCTGTGAGCTTGGGGTTGGCTGGCTCAGGAGAGTTGTGTTGCAGCTATGACAGTGAGGAGATGCACTGGGGCATCAGGTCTGTCAGTCCTGAGGGACAAGAGAGAAGGTCACAGTTACAGAGAGCACTTACACTGCTGGGCTGCTAATACAGACATGCACATCTGACCTTTGTTTGCAGACATCCCTTTCCCTTCTTTGGAAGGGGCTTATCTGAAACCTCCCCCCAAAGCATGCAACTCACAAGAAACCCTTGCCTTAAACTGTACAGGCACGAGAGACCTCTTATCTAGGTGTGGTGCTCAGCTCACCCTCTGTGCTGTCACCCTGAGCCTTTCCCCCTGCTTCTAACCCGTGCACAGCCCTTGCCTCTGCCTTGCCATCTATCCCCTGCACCGATCTTATCTCCTGCCCTACCAGCAGCTCAGCTCTCTCCCTTCTGGGGAGACCTCCTTCGTTGCTCTCAAGCTTCCTGTTTCCTGCTGGTAACCAGCCCTGCCTTTGAGGTAAAGGACCAAGCTTTCATCATTTCCAAGATCTTATTATCAGCACACCTGCTTGACCTTGACACCCCCCAACCCCTCTGCACCGATGAAGGCCTAAGATGACCTCCTCCTCAGCTGCTATCACTTGGAGTACCACATGCTGCCTCAGCCTGCTTTAGATTAAAACCCACAGCACACTGCTGCTCAGTGATCTTTATCTGAGGAGGAAGCTTTTCAAGACAGGCAGAAAAAAATGTCTGCCTTTAACATAACCTCACAGCAATGACTTCGTGTGGGGGATGTTAACATCCCCAGGTCTGTGGCACAGCATGCTTGCAGAGTGCTGAGAAAGCCAAATGCTCCCCAGAGGTGAGTGCCCTCCCTTTGCTAGCCTGAACAGGGCCTTGGCTGGCAGCTGTGCTGGCCACCCCCTAGCCCTTGTGCTAGACCTGGGTTGTGCTGGTGAGCTACCCAAAAATGCTGTTAGCACAGGGTCAGCATAGTGGAGAAAGCTGAAGCTTCTCTTCTTCTGAGGCCATTAGCACATCCCAGATAGAGAGCCCATCACAGCTCCCTCCCATCACGACAGGCAAACTGGCAAAGAGCTTTTTTCCCTTCAGATAGGAAAGTGCTTTGCAGGGTAAATGCCATCCAGCTACGTGAACGGAGACATCAATCATGCTGTGGTGCAATTGAACCATACTTAATTTTGACCTAGTTTGCCAACCCAGCAGAGACCTTCCCAGATGAGGTTTTAACCTTCTGGGCATGGACCCTCATGGTTTTCTTCCTTCTGCTGGACCCTCATGGTTTTCTTCCTTCTCTGTTTGGCAGATATCCCTGCCCACTGCTGTGTCTGCCTGGGGCAAGGACATCCATGCCCCTTTCCTGGCCACCCTGGAAAGGTTCCCTGCTCCGGGCACTTGAGTTTGCACCCAAGCTTGCCAGGAGAAACAGGTCTCTGTATGCCACACCGTTCCTGCTCCTTGCACCATGGCAGCCAGGAGAGGTGTTTGTGTTTTTATTCATTGTTTACCCTTTGGCAGGCTCCTCACAGATCCTGCTATTGGACTAAGCAAGCATTGCAGTGTCCCAGGGGCATTGCTTAGTCTCTCTGTAGCTCTAATGACTAGCTCATGACACGCTTCACTGGCAGTGCCTTAGACCTTCTCTGCAGCCTTCCTCTGTGCCTTGGTTATGGGGGAGTGACTTTCATCGGTGCTGGGGCAGCCTCGGTTCCCTGTAACACCCTCCCCACCCCACTCCGCTCCCATCAATTTAGAAGATGCTGCCATCTCTGGGACCTTCTTGCTGAGCAGCCTGCTCCTGTCTGCATTGAACAAGGCTCCTGTCCTCAGCCTGATCTTTTCCCCCTTTCCCCTTTTCCTCTTTCTCCTAACAAGACCAGTTACCAGAGAGCTCTGCTGGCTGTAGCAGACAGCAAACAGCCCTGCAAGCAGATGATTTCAGTATTAACAAAATTAACATGGGCCTGGCACTCTCTGGAATGAGTCACCCGTGTTTTGTATCAATGATTTCAGACCCTGGCATTTTCAGTCCAAGCCACAAGCCGCGTTACAGCAGGCACAGGCTGTATTTCAAAATACCGTGGCAGGGCTAGAAACAGATGCTCGGGAGCGGAGCAGAAGGTAGGGTAATGAAGCTTTAGTGGGAGCGCATGGGGAACGTGGCGTGCTGGGAAGGCAGGAGCCACCCGTGACACTCGACTCATCCCTGACGCCAGGCTATTGCGTAAGCCTTGCCAGGGGGGAGGCAGAGGAAAGGGGGACGCAGAGGCCTGGGGCTTGTCCACTGTGCCTTCCAGAGAGCTGAAATGATGAGCAGCCTGGCGGGAGCACCTTTCCTTTAAAGCCATGTGCTAAGCGAGCTGCAGCTTTGCTTCTGACTCCTTTCAGCAGTAGCTTTCTTTAGCTGCATCCTCGTTCCCCCTCTCTACTGGGCGTGCAATGTTCAGCAATTCCTCTTCTGCAAGCATCTCCTGGTAGCCTTCAAGCCGAGGTCCAAGCTGCAGGTGAATTGTTGGCGGTTCTGGAAGCTGCAGAGGCTCATTGCCCTCCTGTACCCTGACTCAATGAGCCTTAATAATAACCTGTGGACTATAACTTGGCCTTCCAGTGCCTGAAGGGGACTACAAGAGAGCTGGGGAGATCTGCTTACTGGGGCTTGTACTGATAGGGTGAGAGGGAATGGCTTTGAGCTGCAAGAGGGTATATTTAGAGTGGATGTTACAAAGAGATTCTTCACGGTGAAAGTGGTGAGGCACTGGAACAGGTTGCCCAGGAAGGTTGTGGCTGCCCCCTCTCTGGAGGTGTCTAAGGCCAGGTTGGATAAGGCCTTGAGCAACCTGCTGTAGAGGAAGGTGGCCCTGCCCGTGGCGGTAGGGGTTGGAACTAGATGACCTTTAAAGTCCTTTCCAACCCAACCCATTCTAGGATGCTATGATAAGTGCTTAAGAGCTATGTTTGTTTGTAGGCTTCCCCATTTTCAGTTACGTAACCAGGAGAGGAAAACACATGCACGAACCTTAAGGAGTCCTCATTCTGCACACCCTCAGTTTTACAGTGCCAGATCTCACCCCTGATGAATTAGCGAGCACCGGACTTGAGCTGTGGTCCATATGCTATGGCTGGAGCATTATTTTTGTGACGAAGCAAAGCCATTGGTGCAGGCAGTTAGTTCCCAAGCCCAGTCGGTGCCAGGAGCAGCCCCTGATGCTGTCCTGAGGGCTGTTGCTGCACGCAGGTGCCAGGCTGTGTTCCGAGGCAGCAGGCACAGTGCCTGTGCCTCCGGCTTGTCACAGCTCGCCCTGGCACCGCTGCAGCCGCAGGTTGCGCTTCCCACGCAGAGCAGCTCAGCCTCGCTGGTGGCTCGAAAGGCTGGGATTTAGAGTCCTCTGCTGATGGGGAGGCCTGAGATACTGCTGTGCTGGCCTGCCAGCAGCCACACGAGTAGCTGTGCTTGTGAGATGGTCAAGCCGGAGTCACTCATCTCCTGGCCAGGCTGCACCATTTGGAAGCCTTTCTCTAAAGGCTGCAGTTTGTTGCAGGCAAGGGGTGAGGCAACTCTGCCAAGCCTTGCAACCAGATTCCTGCCTTGACTTCTCAGTGCTGGTTAAACAACTGAGAAGATGTGGCAGGAAGGGGAAGTGGTGCTTAGGTGTTGCAGATGCCAAGAGCTGCTGGGTTTGGGGCACCACTCCTAGCCTTGAGCTTCCCATCACCACATGCCACACCCTTGGGTCTGCTCTCCTGCCTGTGGTTATCTCCTCGGTAGGCTTGGTGAGGCAGTGCTACCTCAGTGCAGCACTGTGCATCCAGGCAACGTTCTCCTTTCCAGCCTCATCCCTTTAGCCACGAGGGAGCTCATACTCTCTGGAGTGTGCTTCCATGGGAAGGCAGCTCCAAGCGCTGTCTCCTCACCCTATTTCTGCAGGGGATTCATTTCCTCCTTGGAAAAGAGGGTTATAAAAAGTAAACATAAGAGTGTGAGCAAGGCTATCAGCATGAACTACATGAACTAGAGATAGAGAGAGTCTCTGCTACGTCTTGGCTCCAGTTCTCCCCTCCTAGACTTCATTTGGCATCTTACCTATTAGGAGGACAAATTAGAATTTCATGCATATTTCATATACACTTAATCACTTGGCGAAGACCAAAACACTTCCCCATTAAGTGGAATTTATGCTAAATGCTGTTTCCAGCGTTGCCCCTACATAGGTTAAACCAGTTCCTGAGGAAGGTTCCACCCCTTAGGGGAGGCAGAGGAGTCTCTGCCAGATGAGCCTCGCCCCAGCAGCAGACAGGGTTGCTGGTGTCAGTGATGAGAGTTTTATTGCAAAGCTAAGCAGCTTGGTTGATGGGACAGCAGGTGCTTGCCCTCTGAGGCACCATGCAGTGCTGCAGCATGGACAGCAGTCTGGGGTCCTGCTTTTCACCCCCTGAGCCATTCAGGTCCCCACAAAGCTCCATGCTGGGAACTGGCAGGGACAAATGCGTGAGGGTCCTAAACCTGAGTTCATGCTACAGGAGCCCTTCTCAGGGGGCTTAAAAGCATGAAGCATCCTTCTGGCAGCTCTGCTTTTCTTTACATCCCTTAGTAAGATATGCTCCAGAAGTCTTTAGCTATTCCTAAACCTCCAGCACATCACAACCCCCAGCACTGTGGGGGAAGCCAAACCTTGTTTGTGGCCACTCTGGCTTGCAATTTGGGGCTCTGTGCTGATTAGGCTGCCTGAGGTTGAATGGCTCCTAATGAGTAAAGAGACTGAGCTGGCTCCTCTGAGCCCAAACATGGTGGCCCTAGGCTGTGGCTTTTGCTCCATTTCCTAGGTCTCCTTGCTCTGAGGAGGGGGTTTGGTGTCCCTTCTAGCTCATGGGAAGAATGACAGAAGTTTCTTGCTGAGGTTAATGCAAGGTGCAGGAGTCTCCTGTGGTTTGTCTGGGTTTGAAACTGCCCTCGTGTTGGATTTATTGCAGAAAATACAACAGCAAAGTGCTGCTGAAATTGCCACTGAGGTGGTAACAAGCCCCTCTTGGCTGAGGGCAGCTGGGGAGGGTGTGTGCAGGGTGGGTCTGTCACACCTGCACCTTGGCTTTGCTTATGGGGAGCAGATGATCTCCATCTGGAGGGGCTTTCCTGAGGAAGGGAGGCTGGGCAGGGTTGCTTGCCTGTCTGTGAATGCACAGTGATGGGCTCCCCCTCACTTGCCCTCTCCCCACCAAATGACATCAAAGCCTTCAGCAGGCTCCTGAACACAGCCTTTGGCCTGAAGCCAGCAGCTTCGGCCCCAGGGAGCCCGTGGAAGATGCACCCAAAATAGCTGCTATCGATGGAGGAGGTTTGCATGAGGTTATTCTGCCTTTAAAGGAGGGGAGGGGGCTGGAAGCACAGAGCTGCTCTGGATTTCGGGCTGGAGGCTGTATGTTGTCTGTCTCAGCGGGCATCAGCACTTCCTTTTTCTCCACCCTGTGTCCCTGCATCCTCAGAGATGTCTCTGGTGGGTGTGCAAGGCTACCACTGCCTTGCTTTGTAGCTGCTGCTGCCTGACCTACATCTCTGCTGCCTTTGCTCTCTGGCTGCTGCAGCAGGGTTTGCCCACAGGGGGGTTCCCTTGCAGGGCAGACAGGGTGCAGCTGGGGGGCACTGGCCCTGGGGGCTGCTTGCTGCCTCCCTGCCACGTTTTGATTTATTTCTTTTTTTTCTCCCTTGTGTGATCCAGTTGCATAAGAGGGATTGAGAGCTTCTGCTTTGCTTGCACACACTCCCCCCCCGCCCTCCCCCCCCAGAATAAAGACCTTGTTTTTCCAAACCTTGCACTTACTGGTCAGTGCTGGAGGTTAAACCAAGCCCCTTATCCTGGGCAGAGCTCCTCACTGGTTTTTAGGCTATGAGGTAGTGACAGAACTAGGGGGAATAGAGCAAAGCTGGAGGTGGGAAGATTCAGATTGGATGTGAGGATGAAGTTGTTGAGCATGAGAGTGGTGAGAGCCTGGAATGGGTTGCCCAGGGAGGTGCTTGGGGCCACATCCCTGGAGGTGTTTAAGGCCAGGCTGGATGAGCCTAATCTACAGTAGGGTGTCCCTGCCCATGGCAGGGGGGTTGGAAGTAGATGATCCTTGTGGTCCCTTCCAACCCTGACTGATTCTATGATCCTAGGGTCAGCAGGAGCCACGAGGCATCAGTCCTGTATTAGTACAGTTTCCCAAGGCTGTGAGCCTAGGGGTTTCCAGCCACCATCTGAGCTGTTGTGGCTTGTGGAGCCCAGGCAAACATAGCCACTGCTGCAGCCATCTGAGTGCCCATCCATAGCCAAGCTATGGCCACTGCCAAGCTACTTTGCTCAGCTTGCCTGGCAGGGCTGAGTGGCAGCAGTTGCTCTGGGCACTGTGTTTGTCCAGAGGCTCTGCATCTTTGGCTCCCGTTGCGGCGATGCTGCGATAGCTTCCCTGTAGAAACAGGCCCCTTGCAACCAGCACTGCCAGGCACAGGGAGTGGTGGACATGGCTGTGTTTGTGTTGGACACCAGGGTAGAGAAGAAGTCTCTGTAGAAAGGTGGTTGTTGCCCCGTGGCACTTCACCTAGTCAGCCTGGATTTGCAATCGCTTCTCACTCCTTGGTTTTAGTTTGCATTCTCATTGTCCCCCAAATCCTATGCTCTTGAGGAAGAATAAAGGGAAAACTCAGCCCTTTATGCACATATATTTTGCTAACAGGTCTGTGAGAGATGCTGTTTTATGTGGGGCCATGCCAGCACCCCCAGGGAAGCCTTCTCTTTAACTGTTGGCTTGCAGCAAGTGCTTGAATATCTCATTGTGGTGGTCTCAGTACAAGCGATGGCAGCCCTGGCTTGATGGCACTGTCACACTGGCAGAGGTTTCCAAGCCCTGTCATTCTGAGTGGCCACTGATTTGCTTGGCTGTGCTTTAAATGAGGCTGCAGGGAGCAATGGAAGTGGGACAAAGGCGCAACAGCCTTGGAAGGTGGAGGTGGAGGTGGAAAGATAAAGCCCTTAACGCCACATCTGACAGCTGTGAGCCATTCCCTTGCATTTTAGCACTCCAGGCTGGAGCTCAGCTCACTCTGAGTATGCCCAGGAGCACTTTCCCCAGCCCCTTCAGGGTCTGGAAGGGCTGGACAGAGAGAGTTCCTTTGCTGTTTGCCTGCTGGACTGTTTTAACTTCTGCCCCTGGTGTGAGCGAGTGTCCCCACAGTGCATGGGTTTCAGAGGAGGCGTGATGGGAGCTGGTATTTGCTCTCTGGCTGGCCCTGAGGGCGAGGCTGTGGTCAGGATGCCCTTTCCCTTGGTGTTGCAGGTCAGCCTCAATGACTCCCACAATCAGATGGTGGTTCACTGGGCAGGAGAGAAGAGCAACGTGATCGTGGCGCTGGCCAGGGACAGCCTGTCGTTGCTGGGTCCCAAAAACAGTGATGTAAGTAACACAACCCTGCCACTGTCCTGGGCTGCCTGCTCTGCTTCTGTGCCAGGTGAAGTGGCTGCTGAGCTGCAGCCTGCCTTTCTCTTGTGCTGAGAAGATGAAAGAAAGGCCCAAGAGTTTTGAGCTGAGAGCAGAAAACCCTCATTTAATATCCTCTGTGTTACTCCATGGGTTTGAGCCCCAAAGGGCTGGCTCAGGCCCTCTCTAAGGCTCCTACAGGAGGGCTGGGGAGGGACTACTGACAAGGTCTTGTAATGACAGAACAAGAAGGAATGAGTTTAAACTGGCAGAGGGGAGATTTAAATGGGATATTAGGAGGAAGTTCTTTACAGCGAGGGTGGTGAGACACTGGAACAGGTTGCCCAGGGAGGTTGTGGCTGCTCCCTCCCTGGAGATGTTCAAGGCCAGGTTGGATGAAGTTTTGAGCAACCTGTGGGAGGTGTCCCTGCCTATGGCACAGGGAGGTTGGAACTGGATGATCTTTGAGGTCCCTTCCAATCTAAACCATTCTGATTCTCTCCCTTTTAGCTTTCTGAGTTGTGCCTAGGTCTGTTAGAAGGGACCCCAGAGCTTTATCCTTCTCATGCTGGGGTTTCTGCTTTGCAGGTCTATGTGTCTTATGACTACGGGAAGAGCTTCAAGAAGATTTCAGAGAAGTTCAGCTTTGGTGAGGGGAACAGCAGCGAGGTGGCCATTGCCCAGTTCTACCACAGCCCAGCTGACAACAAGAGGGTAAGGCTGGCCCCAGCAAGGTTCTCTGCAGGGCAGCCCTGATTTATTTGTTAAAGTAAAGCTGCTGAGATGCTGGTCATGGATGCCCCGTCCCTGGAAGGTGTTCAAGGCCAGCTTGGATGAGGCCTTGAGCAACCTGCTCTAGTGAGAGGTGTCCCTGTCCATGGCAGGGGGGCTGGAACTAGCAGTGGGAAGGAACAGACCCATTCTGCAGAAGTAAACTGAAGATCACTTTTGCAGAAGAGACCCTTGGGCTGTCTCAGGGGTTCCTGGGCAGGATGGAATGTGGTGGGCATACTGCTGTACCTTCTGGATGGCTCTGTGATGCTAAGGAGCATCAGAGCATGGCAGGAGAGAGGGTGGCCAGGGCAGGCCAATATCTCTCCTGCAGCGTTTGTCCTCCCAAAGGGCCCCCAAGGACAAGTGCTTTGTTACTGCTATCCTGAACTCTGCTCTGACCAGGTGGCTGACTGCCTGCTTCTCTTCTTTTCCCTTGGTCCCCCTTCCCAGTATATCTTTGTGGATGCCTTCGTCCCATACCTCTGGATCACCACTGACTTCTGCAACAATATTCAGGGCTTCTCAATTCCCTTCAGAGCAGCAGACCTGCTCCTGCACAGCAGGAACCCCAGCCTTCTGCTGGGCTTTGACAGGTCTCATCCTAAAAAACAGGTGAGTGCTTCTGCTTAGATGGGAGATCAGCATCCTGCCTCTGGACACATTCAAGATGGCCCTGGGCAGCCTGCTCTAGCTGGAGGTGTCCCTGATGCCTGCAGGTAGGGTTGGACAAGATGCCCTTTGAGGGTCCCTTCTGACCCAGTGCAGGCTGTGAATCTGTGCTTTGACCATCTCTGGTGGCTGATCTTGGACTGCTATGTGCAGAGCTTTCCCACGTCATCTAGGACACTGCCTTCCCCTGTGGGTCAGTCTGGTTTCTATGACCTCTGGAGGAGTGAGGATTGAGTACCTGCAGAATGGCTACCTCAAACATTTCCTCTCCCTTTTCCTTCACGATCTTGGAGGTCTCTTCCAACATGGCATTATTCTGTTCTGTTCTGTTCTGTTCTGTTCTGTTCTGTTCTGTTCTATTCTATTCTATTCTATTCTATTCTATTCTATTCTATTCTATTCTATTCTATTCTATTCTATCCTATCCTATCCTATCCTATCCTATTCTATTCTATCCTATTCTATTCTATCCTATTCTGTTCCTTCATCCAGGCTGCTGCTGACCACATTGATCTCCCTGCCTTGCGGTCATAACTCGCCGCCGAGTGCTGGCAGCTGAGGCAGGCCTGACCTCTGCAGTATTTCATGTGGCCATGTGGTTTGGCTTGAAGTCTTGCTTAACAAATTGCCTCTTGAAAACAAAACTACTTTTTTTTTTTTTTTTTTCCCCTGGAGCTACTGGGTAAAGATTGTCAATAATTACAGCACCTTCCAACAGGCAGTGCAAACAAAACCTGAGGATGAAATGGCTGAGCCCAGCATGTGAATGGGGGACATCAGGCAGTCAAGCAGGGTACACGCATCAGGGTGCATGCTGGGCACAGCTAATGCCTTTGCAGAGGGACAAAGGTGTCTGGGAGTGGTACTTTCCCTGGGTGGGCTGCTGGGCTGACTGTTGAGGATGGAATCTGTCTGGCTGTATCCACAGACCTGCCAAAAAGAGGCAAAAATTGCAGCTCAGATGGCACCATCGTGCTTGGGAAAGAACAGGCATGAAGGTGGCCCTCTGGAGGGATGGGATCTGCAGAGGGACTGGCATGTTCATGGCTGCTGCTTTTATTGGCACAATGAACAATGCTGTCTCTCCCCTTGACCTTTGCCGTGCTAATGCCTGCGGATCTGCAGCAGCAGTGTGTGGCCGTGCTTGGGCTTGTGGTGGCCTCTGAGGGGGACACTCAGATGTTGGCCCTTGCTGTTGTGCTTTACAAGTATGTCAGAATAAGTTATTTTTATTCTTGAGCTAATGTAAAATCAGGTGGATCAACAGAGGCAGGGAAATGCTTGTAGAAAACTGAAAGGCAGTTTTTCCTGTTGGGGTTATTCTCCTGCTATTCCTTTGGGCAGCTGCCATGTAAAGAGAAGTCATCGAAGGAGATCACAGTTTTGTGATAGACGTAGGTCTGTCCTGCTTCTTCTGCCAGAGGCTGGGTCTCTTGAAGGGCAAATCCTTCACAGGGCCAATCCTGCCACAGGTTGGGTCTCTGTTTGGTTGCCCAGTCCCACTGGCATCTCTCCCTTGTTGTTGCAGCTCTGGAAATCAGATGATTTTGGCCAGACCTGGATAATGATTCAGGAACATGTCAAGTCTTTCTCTTGGTACGTACCTAGCTCCTGTCTTCTCTCTCTGTCTCTTCTCTTCTCATTATCTGCCATGCACAAACCAAGGATCTGGGTAGCAAAGTGAGCTCCAGCTCCCTGTTGTCCCTGCCCATGGGGATGCAGTGTAATGGGGTGATGCGATTCAGTCCTGGCACAGGTACCTGTGGGTGCTCTGCATCGCCTCTGGTTCCTGTTTGCCCAGTGCATCTCTTGACAGTGCTCCTGCTCCTTAGCACCTGCTGCTGTCTGTGCTGCTCTGTGGGTGCTGAGATAATGCCAGCAGCACTTTTTGTGTTCCTTCCAGGGGAGTTGAGCCCTATGATAAGCCCAACACAGTGTACATCGAGCGGCACGAGCCTTCGGGGGCCTCAACTGTCATTCGCAGCACTGATTTCTTTCAAAGCAGAGAAAATAAAGAAATAATCCTGGAAGACGTTGAAGACTTCCAGCTCAGGGACAAATACATGTTTGCAACAAAGTCTGTGGTAAGCAGCACACAAGCAAGGCACGGGGTGGTGGCTGATGCTTGGCTACAAGCACGGCTTCAGCAGGCTGGGCAGAAGTAGGTCAGGCTGCAAAGTGCTGGGACCTGGGAAAAAAAAAAGCAGAGGATGCCTGGGAAAACCAGTGAGGCAGGGGGCAGAGGGGAGGGGGTGGCATGGGAAGGGAGGATGTGGCTCAGCAGCTCGGTGGTTAGCAGGCTGCTTGTCAGAAAGGATTACCATCAAACGTGGCCTAGGTTCAAGTAGCCTAACGTGCTCTGTCCTGCAAAGAAAGCTGGATTCTCAATTTGCTTCCCTAAGAAAAGAGGATGTGGGGGAGCAAGAATGGTCTTTTGGTCCCTCTGCAGCCAGAGCAATCCTATGCTTATTACAGCTGCTGGCCAGTTTCAGACAAACCTGAAAGAAAGCTGAAAGCATTTCTGCTGTTCCTGAGGGCAGGTCCTCTCCAGATGATCAGGGACGTGCCACCAGAGGGGCAGGTTCTATTCCTTATGGATATTGAGGAGCAGCTTTCTTTTGAGAAGGTGTGAGCACTGCTTTCCTCCAGTTCTGCTGCCATTGAGTGTGTTTTCATGGGCAACCTTTGCCATTTGGGGGTGACTGCAAAACCATGGTGTAGGTGTCCTAGGCAGCAAGCAGTGAGCGTGTCACCTCCAGCCCTCTGGGTGGCCACAGTGTTGTCCCACGCTGCCAGGGCACGTGTTTGTAGAGCACCCTCAGTTTTCTCTTTTGCAAGCAGTCCAGCCTGCCCCTCTTAGGGCCCATCCCCTTGGCTCCAGGCCTGATCTGAAGCCTGCTGTGGTTTGCAAAAGATTTTATCTTAGAGTTGCTGTTGGAGCTGGGTGAAATGCTAGGGTTGGTCTGTGTCTCTGCAGAGAAGCCACCAGCCTTGGGCAAGCAGCCTCCTGAAAGTGTGAAAGCAGGTTTCAGTCAGGACCTAGTCTGGCGATTCTTTGAGTTGTTTCTGCTTCTGCAGAGCTCCAGGGCCGCAGGGCCCAGCCCCATGCTTCCTCCTGCAGCTCTGATGACTGGTGTTACACTAAACAACATTAAAATCACCCTCATTCCATTGCAAGGCAAAGACCAGTAGGAAACTCAAGAGACCGAGAGGGACTCTGGCCCAGCTGCAAACCCCTGATTTGGAAGTGATATCCCTGGATATGGATTTGGGCACTTGGGTCAGACCTTGGCCACAGCAGGTGCGGCACTGGGAAGAGGCACCCAGGACTCTGACTCCAGCTCCTGTCTGTGGGAGGCTTGGTTGCTTAGCTATAACAGAGCCTGGGAGAAATCAGGCTGCTTATTTTTGGAGCCTAAATCTGGGTTTAGGTTCTTCTCGTTAGCATCCTGTATGAAATAGGTTGCCCACAGCTTGTTGTGCTTTTGGATTTAGGTTTGCACAGATCATTAACAATGGGAAGGAAAGGATGGACTGACTGCTGTGCAGAAAGAGAAGGGCTTAAACCCAGCCTCCTTGCCTCCACCTAACTGGGGTTTCTCTCCTTGCTTGATGTGAATCAAGAGTCAGTCCTATAGGCAGCTACCCTGCTTTGCCTGCATGCAAGGGAAGGTGAAGTCCCAGGCAGGAGGTTTGTGGGTTTGCCCCAATCTGCATTTGGCTACCACTGGAGATGAAGGTGATTTGGGGGTCGAGGGCTACCCCTGACGTGTCCCTGTGCTCCGCTGCAGCGTTTGCTGGGCAGCTCACAGCCCTCTTCGGTCCAGCTCTGGGTTTCCTTCAACCGCAAGCCGATGCGTGTGGCACAGTTTGTAACCAAGCACCCAATTAAGGTAAGTGCTGCTTTCCGAGAAGAACTCTCTCCCTCCTTTGCCAAGGCTGCCTTCAGATGTCAGCAGTGCTTTTCCTGCCTTCCACCGCACGCCGTGGGAGTTGGAGCTGGGGAGGGACCTCGTATGACCCCACTCGGGGTTTGGTTGAGCAGCAGCTCAGATCCTGTGCTTTATGTGGTGGTGCTTTACTCAAACCATTTCTGCCTGTGCACAGGAGGATGTCCTGTCCTGGGTGTGAGGCTGCCCAGAAAGAGCCATTGGCTTCCTCCCATGCTGCTGATAGAGGCTGGCAGCAAACCCCAGATACCCAGCAAGGAGCTAATGATCTCAGTGCTCTGTGCTTTGGCTCTGCTGTTGGGAATCTTACCTCATGGTGTGGGATGCCAGGTTGCTGAGCATGGCCTGGAGCATCCATCTTCTCTGCAGGCCGGGGAAGCACAGTGGGAGAGCCAGGGTGTGCATAGTCTGTGATCTGTGAAGCAGATGTGCCTTGGCAGGGAGCTTGGACTCAATGATCTCTGGAAGTCCCTTCCAGCCTCGAAAGTTCTGTGATTCTGTGGTGTCCCCAGGCTGGTGGGGGTGAGAGAGAACGTGAGGAGCGCTCTTCGCTTTCAGCAGAGCAGGGGGGCTGCTCCTGGCTGCAACATGCCCTTGGCCTCGGTTGGGTCTGAGCAGAGAGAGATCCAGTTCCCAGTGCTGCTTCTGGGGGTCTTTGCCAGTGGGTTGTGGTGGGTGGAGGGCAGGGAATAGCAGTTGCTTGAGGGGAAACACAAAAGTAAAAGCTAAGGGGAGAGTCTTAATTGCTAAGGAGAAAAAACACCAATGTTTAGAGGGAAGTGTAACTTTGAGTTATGTAAGAGGAAATGCTGGGCTGGCCTGGATGTAAACCCTGCTTGTATGCCCACGTGTATGAAACCTGCTTGCCTGTCATTGACATCCCAAAGGAATATTACGTTGCTGATGCCTCGGAGGATCAGGTGTTCGTGTGTGTCAGCCACGATAACAACCGGACCAACCTCTACATCTCGGAGGCAGAAGGCCTGAAGTTCTCCCTGTCATTAGAAAATGTGCTCTACTACAGCCCGGGAGGAGCTGGAAGTGACACCTTGGTCAGGTAATGTGGGACGCACCTCACTGGCTGTGGTAAACAGGAACATCAGCCAAAGCCTTTGCAGATGTTGGCTGTGGTTGGCCACAGCCTTGCCGTGATGCGTGGGCTTGACAGTCCCTCGGTGCCCAGATCCAGGGAAGGCTGCAGCCCCCCGACCCCTTTGCGTTTCCTTGCAGGTATTTTGCCAACGAGCCCTTTGCGGACTTCCATCGCGTCGAAGGCGTGCGGGGAGTCTACATTGCCACCCTGATCAATGGCTCCTTCAGCGAGGAGAACATGCGCTCTGTCATCACCTTTGACAAGGGGGGCACCTGGGAGCTGCTGCAGCCCCCGGCGCAGACGCGCTATGGGGAGCAGATAGACTGTGAGGTAGCATGGGGCGGGAAGGGGCAGGGGGGCAAGAGTGGGAGAAGCCTGCGGCGAAAGAGGCTGAGACGGCAGCCCTGCCACGAGGCAGCCCTCACCCCGCTTTCCAAGTGGAGAGGGATGGACTGGGTGGGAGGAGGGCACGGGTGGGCGAGGGCTGGAGGGCTGATGCCGCTGTCGTTTTGCTTTTCCAGTTTTCTCAAGGCTGCTCTCTCCACCTGGCCCAGCGCCTGAGCCAGCTGCTGAACTTCCAGCTGCGCAGGATGCCCATTCTGTCCAAGGAGTCGGCGCCAGGACTCATCATTGCCACCGGTGCTGCTTTCCTTCTTGCAGCTGTTGGGGGTGGTGCCTGGGGGGCATTGTTGTCCAGGCAGAATGCAGTTTGTGCGTGCAGGTTACAAAAATGCAGTTCAGCTCCGCGTTTTGCTGCCTCTTCTCCCTGTTCAGTAATTCCAGCGTCTGTGTTTGACTGCGGCAGAGCGCTGTGAGGAATCCTGCCTTGCTTTATTTGGATCCTCTTCCCTGCTGCTGGGTTTCTTGAGCACACAGAAGCTCCTGTCTCTCTTGCTCTTGCGCTGAGGAAAACATTTGCACGTTTTGTTTGAGCACGCTTCTAGCCGTAGGCTTCTCCCCAGCTGCTTTTAAGATTTGTAATGGTCTTACAATATTTGCTTTTGGGGGAATTAGTTTGCGTGAGGCATCAGCTCCTCAGTCACTGTCATTTTGCTCGCAGGTAAAAATAGTTCAGAGGTGTCTGGCTTTGTTTTAAGCAGTGGTTTTGCGTTCCTTACAATTTCACCCCTTCTCCCAGGCTCCATTGGCAAGAGCATGGGAAAGAAAACCAACGTCTATGTCTCAAGCAGTGCTGGAGCAAGGTGGAGAGAGGTAAGGCTGCTGCTCCTCTGCCTGTCAGCTCAGCCAAGGTGGTGGTGCAGCAAGTAGAATATTGGCAGCAGTGTAGCTAAGTGATGTGCAGCCTTAAGGCATTAGAGGAGAAGAGGAGGCTCAGAGGTAAGCTCATTGCTGTCTACAACTACCTGAAGGGAGGTCGTAGCCAGGTGGGGTTGGTCTCTTCTCCAAGGCAACCAGCAACAGAACAAGAGGACACAGTCTCAAGTTGTGCCAGGGGAGGTATAGGCTGGATATTAGCAGGAAGCTCTTCCCATAGAGAGTGATTGGCATTGCAATGAGCTGCCCAGGGAGGTGGTGGATTTGCCGTCCCTGGAGATGTTCAAGCAAAGCCTGGATGGGGCACTTAATGTCATGCTCTATTTGTTGAATAGGGCTGGGTGATAGGTTGGACTGGATGAGCTTGGAGGTCTCTTCCAACCTGGCTGATTCTATGAGGTCACCTCCATGTATGCATCCAACTGGAAGGTGATGAATATCCTTTGAGTCCAAGGCAAAAATGTCTTTAGATGAAGGCCTAGGTGTGTGTTGGCATTGGCTTCATGGTAAAGGTGGTGGCTTCAAATGCAGGAGAGCTGCTTCCTCTGTTTCTTCAACTAGCAGGACTTTGTCCCTGGCTTGGGGCATCTTCTATCCTGGACTGACAGCCAGGGGTTTGCATGTGGGAGTGGCTGGAGAGGCTCCAAGGTCTTCCAGAAGAAATAAGAGGTTGCCCTTGGTTTGTGGGGAGTTTGATGCTGTTTGCTAAGTGGTTGTTCTGGTCTGTGGCAGTAGTTGTGGTCTGCCTGTGCCTTCTGCTGCGAGTGTCAGACGGTGCTTCAACATCTGCAAGCTATTTAATCCTGTGAATTAAACGACCTCCCTTCCCCTCCCATAAGCACTGCGTGGTCTGGGTTAAGAGCTGGGCAGCTGCAGCCAAAGCCAACTGTGGTTCAGAGCCTGGCCCCAGCTGAGAGTGGCTGCCTCTGAAATTCAGCTGGGGAGCGGCCGTGGGGAGCTGTGGGTCTGCCTGCAGGAGCTGTGCGGCGAGACAGGAGTGCTCCCAGCTTGGAAAGCTGAGCCTTTGGGGTGCCAGGCTCCCCTGGCTCCCAGGCAGGTTTGCATTCAAGTGCAATTAAAACATGCTGAACGTTGACCTGCGGTTAGCAGTGCCAAGCTCCTGACTTCTTCGGGCCCTTTGTCTCATGAGTGGAGGTGCAGAATGACCCAGCAGTGTCGTTCCTCAGCTGAGCAGCAGTAACACAACTCCCTTCTCTCAGCTTTGGCAAGCAGCAGACTGAAAGGCTCTGTTGCTCTGCAGATCGCTGCTGTGATCTCACAGCACAATGCATTCAGTGCCCCATTGAAGAACCTCCCCAAGTGCATTAGCGTGTCCTGCTGGCAGAGTCAGGCACCTTTGTGCTTCCTCTCTTCATCCTGAGCTGCGCCGGGCTCCCCAGATGGGAAAGCAGAGGTGGTGGTCACTAAATAAATAGAACTGAGAGTGAATGTGGTATACAAAAGTTTTTTTTCCTGCGAGGTGGATGAATGAACTGTCTCTGTGGCTCATTTCTGCACTCCATGGCTCTTACAAGGACCAACATTTATCTGCAGGCAGTGAGTTCAAGCTGAGTGTTGGGAAAGCCTCACAGACCTGACAAAGAGCTGCAGACTGAGAGGGGGAGCGATGGACTCTGGTTTTATGTTGTGGCATTTTTCCCACTGATTCTTTCCCTGCACATGGCACAGGAGGGGTCTGAGTCCAGGGCACTGTGCTGCTCTTAAACACAGCTATATTGGGCTGGCTGCTCTTGTCTACAGGTGTTGGCCCAGAAACAGCTTGAATCTCTGATGCCTCCACGTGCTTCACAGGCTCACAGGGTGTTAGGGGTTGGAAGGGACCCAAAGAGATCATCCAGTCCAACCCCCCAGCCAGAACAGGACCAGACAATCTATGTTAGGTCACAGAGGAACACATCCAGACAGGCTTTAAAAGTCTCCAGAGGAGGAGACTCCACAACCTCTCTGGGAAGCTGTTGGCTCAACCCAGGTGACCTGAAACATTAGCTCTGGCCAGGCAGCATTTCTGACTGAGCATGCTTTCCAGCCAGACTTTTCCCTTAATTTGGCACAGCTCTGAGGCACCTCTCAGCACTGTTTCTCTTCCAGGCACTGTCTGGACCCCACTATTACACCTGGGGTGACCACGGTGGCATTCTTGTGGCCATTGCACAAGGCACAGAGACCGACCAGCTCAAGTAAGTGGCACGGGGGGGCAAGGGGATTGTCAGTGGTGCTCAGGCTGGGGCTGAGAGAGTGCCCTGTGATGGGCAGCAGCCAGCCCTGGCAGCTCTCCCAATCTCCTTTCTCCAGGTACAGCACAAATGAAGGGGAGACCTGGAAGACGTTCACTTTCTCCGAGAAGCCAGTGTTTGTGTACGGCCTGCTCACCGAGCCCGGCGAGAAGAGCACCATATTCACCATCTTTGGCTCCTACAAAGAGAATGGCCACAGCTGGCTGATACTGCAGATCAACACCACTGACGTGCTGGGTAGGGGGACAGGTGGCACAGCCACTGTTGATGCTGGCAGTGCAGGTGGCAGAGCCACCCTGTCTCTGCCGTGCGGCTTTGCAGGCTGCACACACTAATAAGCTCTAGCCTAAGCCATTGGTCCCCACCCTGCACAGCCTGCCTCAAGCAGCCCTGTGCGTGCAAGTGGCATCTTGACATGCTGAGACTGAGGAGGGGATGTGGGAGAGGTTTTTCGGAAGCCCAGAGTGACCTAGAGAGCTCAGGCTGTGACCCAAGCAATCGAGTCCTCTCAGGCTTAGATTCCTATTGGCAAGTTGGGCACACCAATACAAACTGGATGCAGAAGCACCTTTGCTGCTCTTACTCTCTGACCTGTTTTCCAGAAGGGACCCCAGAGAGATGCCCTCAAGTCCTGTTAGCAGGAGACCAAACTCATTGACCTGGCTAACCCCCAGATGTTGAAGCAGAGAGGGCACCTCCTGCATGAGGGCTATGGTTCCACTGTCCGAGCTCAGGTCTCCTGTCCCTCATGTCTCATGTCCACATGGATGTGGCTGCTGAAGGCACTCACATCCCCTGTGCTCTCCCCCTATCCCTTCTCTCCTCACTGAGAGATTTGTTGAAAAGGAAAGGGGAAAAAAAAAAAATCCTCCTGAAGGCTTGTGCCTATGAATGTTTTATAACCCATTTCAGCTTTGATTGCAAGGCAGCATTTTAATCAAAGAGCAGTTAAACCCAGCAGAGGAATTTGCTTGACTACAATTTATAACCAATTCCCTTGACGTGCTGTTGGAAACGGATCTGTTTGGTAACCAGAACGACTTCATTTAAATGAGGCATCACAGATTCACTGTCACTGCCACAGAGCTGCTTGTTGCCTCCTGTCACCGAGTGCTGCTGCACACTCTGAGATGCTTTCTGCTCTGCGTTTTCTCTCGGGGCAGCACTAGAACCTGGCAGTCAGGGGGAAGCTGCTCATTTTGTGCCATGGGGGGCAGTGGGCATTATAGTGGCGTGTGGCTGGGTGCCAGCATTTCTGCTGGGTCTCGATGCCAAGATGCCAGTAGCCATGGCAAGAAGCTGAGGTTTGATGGAGCCCCTTGGAGCCTGGGCTGGCTGCCTGGATCCTACAGCTGCCCCTGGGAGGCCCTTTTGAACCATCTCTGAGAGCAAAACTCTCTGCACCTCTCCAGTCCCCAGAGTGCAGCGCTGGTGCAGGCCATGGTACTGCCCTTTCTGCAGTGCTGGGCATGCTGCAACAGCAGAGTTAGCTCTCATGGTTTTAAACCCTTGGTCTAGGGTGCCACAAGGACTGCACCTTGCTTTTACCCCAACCTTGTTGCTTCTCTTAGGGGTCCCTTGCACAGAGAATGACTACAAGCTGTGGTCGCCCTCCGACGAGCGAGGCAATGAATGCTTACTGGGGCATAAAACCGTTTTCAAAAGGAGGACTCCTCATGCGACCTGCTTCAATGGGGAAGATTTTGACAGGCCTGTCATGGTCTCCAACTGCTCTTGTACGAGGGAAGACTTTGAATGGTAAATACCAATTAATCTCTTTTAGTCTGGATTGAAAGTCGGAGATTAATATCTGTGACCAATCGCTCAAAGTGAACAAACATCCAATTTATTTAGCTCTGTGTATTGCTGCTTGATTTTACAGCAAAGAGGAAACTAAATAGGCTGAAAACATCCCTTTCATTAATAACAGGGCATGAGACTTAATTAATGCCTTTAGAGCCTTTTGGGAGCCTCTGAAAGGTACCATAGAAGAGCAAAGTATTGTCAATCTATCACCTTCTTTCAAGTGACGGTGGACAATTTCCCATCACATATAGAGATCCTCCACTAAAAAGCTCTGTGACCCTTTAGCTACAGGGGGTGCCACTGGCCCTGCTGCATCACTTTTTCTCCAATTTGCACATTACTGACACTGCACAGCTCTCAGGATTAGGAAACATGCTCTGGCAGTCTGTTGCAAAGGTTTGGGGTTAGAAAGTGAGCTGCTTTTCAGGGACTGGACTATCAGCAGGGCTCATAGCCAGACTGCTCCAGTGCCCAGTACATGCAGCTAAGGACAGGGGTCCAGACCTGCCTGTCCAGTGCTGAAACAGAGGCTTGAGGCTGGCTTGTCATGAGCAGGCTGGTGGGATCTGATCTCTGCCCCAGAGTTGCAGCCCTGGGCTCCCTGCAAAATCGGATTGGCATAACCTCTTTCACAGCATTTTCCAAAGGACAGATGCAGTGTAACTCCCATTTTACCACCAGGAGAAGCCAAGAGACAGACCAGTGACCCGAGCCAGCTAAGCAGGAGAAATGGGGCTTGTAGCCAGATTTTCAGGGCACACTGGCTGAGCTGTGCCTTGCTTCCTCACCTGCTCAGGCAAAACATGTACAAAATATTCTCGAGACATCCTGGAGACAGGAGCTGTCTGGCTACAAGCTTTTATTATTATGCAGCTAAATACTGCTAATGGACTTCTGAGAGACTTTGGGTTCTTTAAACTTTTATGCAAAGCCAGAGCAGAGCAATAACATAGCATGGCTGCATGGTTTGGTTTTTTTTTTCCTTCTCCCCTGTCCCTCCTTACATCTCTTTTCTCCTTACAGTGATTTTGGCTTTAAACTGAGCGATGATTTGTCATTAGAAGTTTGTGTTCCTGACCCTGAATTTGCTGGCAAACCATACGACCCACCTGTCCCTTGTCCTGTTGGCTCAACTTACAAGAAGACTCGAGGGTATGTGTTGTACCTGGGAGAGGAACTTGATCTGATGCTGAGATTTAACCTCCATTGATTAAAAAAGCCCCAAATGACCCCAAAGCCCACACAGCCCACAAGTGGCAGGGAACAAGTGACACATTAGGTCATATGTCACAACATCTGATCTCTAGCTAAACACCATCTAGCTGCTGCTGGTGGTGTGCTAACAGTTGCCATGAAACAAACTGCCTGGCTGTGTCTGTTGCAGCTACCGAAAGATCTCTGGGGACACTTGTACTGGTGGAGACATCGAGTCACGGCTTGAAGGGGAGCTGGTACCTTGTCCACTAGCTGGTGAGTACAAGCAGGACTGATTCAGGCACAAAGGCTTTATTCAGCAAACCTTTGGCTGCTGCCAGAGGGATGACACACAGCTTACCAGGAGGTTCTCGGGCAAAAAAACTGTGGCACAGGAAATGAAATGTCTCTGTGGGTTACAAATTCAGCATCTCCTGCCCTGTCCAGGGGCCAGAGATTTGCTGAGGTACCTGCTTGGTTGCAGCTTCAGCCTGCAGTGCAGAGGCCTCTCTGCTTTGAAGCCCTTGGCTGAGGGCAGGAACCCTCTTATCCTCATTGGATCCTTGCTGTAGCAAGCTTGAACACAACCAGAAAGACAGGAGATCAAAGATATGCCCATCCTGGAGAATCCCTTGGGAAGGTACCACCCTAAGACAGGCCACCATACACAGGTGAACGATGACTGCCTGGGGCCAGACTCGGGCAGAGGCTGCCCTTTAATCCTCCATCCCTGCTAGGCTTCACCTCTGTCCTTATTTTCTCCTCAAGCGTATGAAGCACTGAAACAGTCTCGTGCTCCTGTACTGCCAAGGTTATTTGCATTCTGCTCATTAGAGCTTTAATTTAATCTGCCGTCACGAGCTGCGTGATTAGCATGCTCCACACAGCAGCTCCGGAGCCAGGGGAGAGGAAGGGCTGGGGTGGCTGAGCCTGTGCTGCAGGCAGGATGAGCCCGGGGCTGTGGCTGAGCAGAGCCTCAAGGCTGCAGAGACTCCAGGCCTGCCAGGATCAGGTATCCCTACACCAACCTCGGGTGCCAAAGCTATTCCAGGTGCAAAACGTCCTGGTGGGTGCCTGGGGAAGCGTTCCCTCTGCTGGGATTCGTGCCAGTGTTGTGCTTAGTTTTTCCTCCTCGTTCAGAGTCTGGCTTGTCATTTCACCCCTCCCAGCCCTCTTGAGCTATTCGGAGAGCTGCGTTAGCCACGCTGAGAAAGAAGGGCCCTGCTGATGGAAAAACAAACCTGCAGTCCCCAGCGGGCTGGGCTTTGAAGTGCTGTGTTCCCAGAGCCTTTGCTGATCATCCACAGATAGGTGGTGGCTTGCACCATGGTAACACTTTCATGTACAGTATCTGTTTCGCATCTCCGTATAATCTCATTAGGGATGCACAGCCAGAGTTACTTAGTGACATTAGCTTTACTCCTTAATAGCATTTATTGGGCTTCAGAGGTGGTGTGCTGATGCCCGGGAGACTTTGTCCCAGCCCAGGATTCGGAGCAATTTTAGAAACAAAACCCCCACTTTGGGATATTTACCGTGGTGCCCCCTCGGAGGCGCAGATTTCCATCGCCGTGAGCTTTCTGAGGCACAGGAGATGGGTATTTTGGTTTCTAATTGGCAGCACACTAACGTGTGAGGAAAGGGGTCACAATAGCTTGTGCTGTCCTGACCTCCTCCCTCAGCCCCTGCAACAAACAAGGGCTGCAGTGTGCTCCCGGGCACGAGTGCGTGCAGGAGCCCTCTAAGGCTATTAGCCTGTTCTCATTAACCTAATCTTGCTGAGACAAAGGGCCTTTGCCCCCCCGTAAGCCGAGGTGCTAAAATGTATGGTCGGAGGCAGGAGAAAATACCTGGAATTCTCTTCTTGCCCCTTGAGTGGCCTAAACCGGCCAGAGATGCCTAAACAAGGCGCTCCCTGTTCTTGCAGAGGAGAATGAGTTCATTCTCTACGCCACTCGCTACTCCATCCACCGCTACGACCTCGCCTCTGGTGTCAGCGAGGAGCTGCCCCTGGCTGGGCTGCGAGGAGCTGTCGCCCTGGACTTCGACTACGACCACAACTGCTTGTACTGGGCTGATGTCACCCTTGACATTATCCAGGTGAGCCAGGGAGAGGAATGGTGGCCGCAGTGCCAGCTGCCTGTCCCATCGCTGCCTCGCACCGAGGGCAGGTGCTGCACACACCCCCTGAGCTACCCATGTTTACCTTGGGTATTCCTCCTCTCTGAGCCATCTGTTATGGCTACCTTTGCACCTCACCTTGAGGCTGTGGAGGTTCCTCGTCTTTTATTCTGACTTTTCTTTTTCAGCGCCTCTGTCTCAATGGCAGCTCTGGCCAAGAAATAATCATAAGCACCGGGCTGGAAACAGTGGAAGCTTTGGCCTTTGAACCTCTCAGTCAGTTGCTGTACTGGGTCAATGCTGGGATTCCTAAAATTGAGGTACAGCTGTGGCCACCCATGCTACAAAGAGGTGTCATTGCATCTTTGGGAGAGCCAGGCCCTAAGCTGGCTGCTGCACTGCTGTCTCGTGGCTGGTGGGGCATTACTGAGCACCAACCCTTGTCCCACATCCCACTTCATTGGATCTAAATTGCCACTTGCCACTCTATTTGATCTAAATGCAAACAGTGTATGGGGACGTTCAGCCCTGTGGACTTAAACCAGGGTCAGTTTGTGAGATAAAGTTGTGCAGCAGAAATGGGTGGGGGGGAAAGCAGCATCCATGCCCAGCATGGGGTAGAGCCTGAGCACTGCAGCAGCCAGCTCTGTGCCCAGGCACAGGACATAGCAATGAATGCACCAAACTGTCCTCCCTTGTCACCTGCTCTCTGTGCCCATGGCAGCTGCCCTCCCTCTTGCCTGCACACACACACCCACACCCCTCTTGGTTTTGCTTTTGGTTCTAGGTTGCCAATCCAGATGGCGATCTGCGACTCACCGTCCTCAACTCCTCCATACTTGAACGACCCAGAGCCCTCGCCCTGGCTCCCCAAGATGGGTAAGAGAGCATCACAAGCAGTCAGGTGCTGTGGTGTTCTGCGGGGGAACCGCACTGGTACAGTCCCTCTTTGCACCACTACACATGGTAGAGGCAAACACGAGGAGGGTGCTTCATGGAAAGCTTTGTGAGGCTTGGCCCTGAGGGGCATGATGAAGGGACAGGAGTGGCAGTGGGGTACAGCTTGCAGTCCTGCCCTGTGTAGCCCACTCCTGCCATTCCACGCCCAACTTATGCACCAGCTGCGTTGGAGCAGAGGTCACAAACTGGTTTGTACTTTCAATTCAGCTGCTGTTTCCAACAGACACATGCCTACTAGTAAACAAATTTTTTTTTCACCAGTAAAACTGGTCTGGTCAGCAGGGAAAGCTGCACCGATGCAGGAGAAACTGAGCCCTGCTCAAATTCAAGAGCCAGGTGCAGGTTACATCTTCCTGGCTGTGGTTACGTTGTGGCTCCCGTGCTGCAAATGTAGCACGGCCAAACCTTGGGCTGCCTTGAGCTGGTGTGCGCTGACGCAAAGCAGTTCAGCACAGGGTAACCTGCGGCTGCACTCTCACCGCAGAACCTGAGGCTAAATCAGCCTCGCTGCTGCTGCCGCCGCTTGTAGATCTGCTGCTGGGGTTCATTAGAATTGCAAAGAGCTCCTTCTCCAAAGGCAAGTCTTGCGAGAGATGTGGAATGTAAAGCATTCCAACCTCTGCTTCATAACTTGTTTCCTTTGGATGAGCTGCTTTGTTCCTGCTTGGAGTAACCCCCTCTGCCTGGTGGCAGGTTGATGTTCTGGACAGACTGGGGAGACTCCAGAGCTGGCATCTACAGGAGTGACATGGACGGGTCAGCAGCTGGCTGCATCGTTTCGGAGGGCGTGAGGTGGCCAAATGGCATTTCTGTAGATGAGCATTGGATCTACTGGACCGAGGCCTATATGGACAGGATCGAGAGGGTCGACTTCAATGGGCTGCAGAGATCTGTGATCCTGGACAGCCTCCCTCACCCCTATGCTATTGCTGTGTTTAAGGTATGTGTGCAGTTTCCTGTGGGCATGCGTTTCCATGGTGTGCTTGCTCTGAGGTTGGCCTGTGTAAGAGACAGGTGGCAGGGGTGTGCTGAGCACGCTGGGTTCAGAGGGTAGGATTGGGTGTGATGCTTGCTTGCTTGCTTTTCTGCTCCTGGCATGTTTCCACAGAGCCCTGAAACAAGCAGGCAGGTGCAGCTGAAACTGGGACCAACACTCACAAGATGCTCACTGTGCCCCATCAGCTGCACTGTATGCTGCTTTCCCCAGACTCTGCAGCTCAGCAGATATGACCTCTGCTTCGTCTCCCACTCAAATCCCAGTTCTGTTTTTCCTCATCTTCCTTCCCCTGGGTTGGGAAGACTTCACAGTCTCAATTGCCCCACATATCTGGGTGGTTGGGGTGGCTTAATGCAGGTAAGCACTGCTGGCCCTGGCAGTGCTAAGAGCAAAGCCTGTATTTCAGAATGAAATCTACTGGAACGACTGGTCACAGCTGAGTATTTTCAGAGCATCCAAAACCAGCGGCTCAAGAATGGAGATCTTAGTTGGCCGATTAAATGGGATCATGGATATGAAGATCTTTTACAGAGGAAAGACAACAGGTAATGGCATGAGTGTGCAGATGTTCCTTCCTGCCATTTCCACAGGTTCCCAGGCCACTGGGCCCTCCTGGCTTGTATTTCATGAGCCTGAATATGTTCCTGCAAGGCCTGAAGTGCTCAGGTGCCACTGTAAGGAATGCATATGATGAGCAGTGCACCCTGCTTGTCAGCTGCCAGGAGAGATACTCCCCATCTGGGACAGAGCCTGTGGGGCAGTAGGCTGTGGGCACACCTCATAGTTTTGGAACACAAACCATGGCCCTTTCCAGAAGGGTGCAGTGTGAGTGGAAAAAAATTTTAAAAGCCTCTCAGGGCTTGCACCACCTTTGTCCTCCACTTATTCATCAGTCTGGGCTGTCATAAGGAGGCCCCTGCATGATGCATCTGCTGAAGGGATTGGCTCCATTGTCAGATGGTTATAAGACCATCAAAGGGCTTTGCCAGTCAGCAGCCTGTGAGAGAATGGGAGGATGTGTAAGGCACTCAATGTCCTTGGAGCAGATGGCTCTGTGTGTTTCTAAGGCCAGCCTCAGCGCTCTGCTGCAGAGCTGGCTCCTAACAGGGCTGTGAACCCAGAGCCTGGGGTGGCAGGTAGAGCTGGGCTTCCCACAGCATCTCCAACTCTGTCCTGACAACATCCCCTTCTTCTTTGCCCTTGTGCCAGGGGAGAATGCCTGCATCAGCAAGCCCTGCAGCCTGCTCTGCCTGCCCAAGTCAAACAACGGCAGGAGCTGCAAGTGCCCCGAGGGGGTGTCCAGCACTGTGCTGCCTACAGGGGAGGTGAAGTGTGACTGTCCTCATGGCTACATCATGAAGAATGGCACTTGCATAAAGGAAGGTAAAACCCTGCTAGGTTGCTGCTGCTTTATGTCGAGAGAAGGTTTTTACCTTTTTGAAAGGTCAGCACGACCTCTCCGCTGCCCTTTGAGGGAGGAGGAGTGCAGCCTGGCTTCTGAAAGAGCCTCATGCCAGCTTGGTTTTGTTTTCCCTTTTGCACCAGAAAACACGTGTCTGCCCAACCAGTACAGATGCTTCAATGGGAAGTGCATAAACAGCATTTGGCAGTGTGACAACGATAATGACTGTGGGGACATGAGCGATGAGAAGAACTGCCGTAAGTGTCCTGTCCTGTCCTGTCCTGCTGTGCTGCTCACCCCACACAGTTTAGATCTCTGCTGTGTCTGCACTGCACCTGAGCCCCAGGGCCATGCTCCCTTCAGAGCCACTGAGCAAGGGGTGCTCTGGGAATGCAACTCATATCCTTTGGTAGAATCATAGAATGGTTTAGGTTGGGAAAGACCTCAAAGCTCATCCAGTTCCAAACCCCTGCCACAGGCAGGGACACCTCCCACTAGAACAGGTTGCTTGAGGACTCATCCAGCCTGGCCTTGAACACCTCCAGGGAGGGAGCAGCCACAACCTTCCTGGGCAACCTGTGCCAGTGTCTCACCACCCTCACTGTAAAGAACTTCCTTCTAACATCCCATTTACATCTCCCCTCTTTCAGTTTAAACCCATTACCCCTCATCCTGTCATTACATAGCCATCCCAAGCTGGCCTGCAAGGGCCAATGCTTGCAATCTGTGGACATCTGAAATTCAGAGAGGGTGAGGCCAACTCTCAAGCAAGGGCAAGTGTTTGTACCTTGTAGTAATTGTTCTGAGACTTATTGAGGGCACAGCTAATGCTGTGGAAAAGAGTGCAGATAAAAATGACCACTTTCACCACCTTCTCCTCTCCCTCCCTGCTGTGTTAGCCACCACCGTGTGTGATGCCGACACCCAGTTCCGCTGCCAGGGCTCAGGGACCTGCATTCCACTGTCCTACAAATGCGACCTGGAGGATGACTGTGGGGATAACAGCGACGAAAGTCACTGTGGTGAGTGCCCTCAGTCAGACCTGCAGCCCTGTCCTGTGCAAGGGCAGAGAGCTCAGCAGCGTTTCAGGGCAGGATGCTGCTCATAGGCACTGCGTTGCTTGTTTATCCTGCCTAACAACTGCCTCCTCCCATCATTTACTGGGTACAGGGAAGTGAGGGACAGGAGGTGGAAGTGAGGCCATGCTCTAATTCTCCCCCTTGTTGTGGCCTGGCAGGGACACTTCTGTGCCATTATCATCCAGCTCTCCCACTCTGCTTTGCTGCTGCTGTGACCTGATCCTGAGTTCTTGGTGGAGGATATAAGCTGACCTTGAGCAGCTGCCCATGGTGCCATGTTTGTGGCCGTCCACCCCCAGCTCAGGCAGTCAGAGAGGTGGGCTGCAGACCAGAAGGAAGGAAGAAGCTGGTAGTCAGCAAAGTGCTCTTGGTCATTCAGGAAACCATGCTTGCAAGATGTGTCTGCTTTGCAGGGCTATGTAGTCTGTCACTTCTGAGATACCAGCCTCCTCTCCTCATCCCATGTGAAACCTTTTCTCCTCTTCCCTGGCCCTGACAACATCTGAACCAGGTTTGCTTGTTTGCAGAGGCCCACCAGTGTAGACATGATGAATTCAGCTGCAGCTCAGGGATGTGCATTCGTCTCTCCTGGATGTGTGATGGTGATAACGACTGCAGGGACTGGTCTGATGAAGTGAACTGCACTGGTAAGTGCTTGGATGTGATCAATAATCTGCTGTTGCAGGCACTCTTATTACTGGCAACTTGAGGTGCTGTAAGACGTCAGCTGATGTCATGTGCCTCAGTTTCCCTGCCAGTTGGCTGAGCCACCCAGCAGGGCAGCCTGGCAGCTTGCACCTCAGCTCAGGGTGGCGTTGTGCTCTGAACATGGAAGGATTCTTCACTCTGGTGCCTTCAACAGGCCTTGGGGCTCGCTGTGAATTTACTGACAGCCTTGTGGTGCTCACACAGCCACCCAGTTCTGCCTTGGACTTGCAAGATTGCACTGACAGGCGAGCCTTGCTGTGTGATGGCCACAGGGTCAGCCACCTTCTGTGTACCAGCCAGCAGTGGCTGTGTCTCTTGAGCAACCTTGAATGGGGGGGGTATGGGTCTGTGGCTGCCAGGCAGTCAGGGGATTTGTCTGTGCTGAAAGGGCTTCGTTGTTGCACAGACGGCAAACAGGCCAAGTGTGCATTGATCATGTTTTACAGCTTGAACTTTGACCGTTTTATTACCATTAAATCCATTGCAGAAAGCAGGCAGATTTAGTTAGGGGAGTGGTTCCTCTCCTGAGTGGCCTCAATTGCTCTGTGGGTTTAGAAATGTAAAGAGAGTGCGACATGAGTATGGAGTCACACATGGAAGATCTGCTCTTGTTTTCACTTACAAGTCTCATTGCTGCAGCCTGGTTGCCAGGAATAGCATTGGTCCTAGTTTATGCCTCTCATGCAGCAAGTCCTACACCCATAAGCCTCATTCTCTGTTCGCCTTTGGGAGTTACAACACTCAACCGTCTCTTGGCACCACAGTGTAAAATTAATGTCCCTCAGCAGTCTCCTGCCAAAGTCTTTTTCTCCTTAGGAAAGCCAACACAGAACAATGGATTGACCTTTTCCATTAAAAACAAGCCAAAATACCTAAAAAATCCAGTCAAGCCAAAAACCTGATGTATGCATGAGAAGAGAGTTCTGAGAGTGCTCCATCAGTGAAAGGCTCTCTACAACTACCTGAAAGAAGGTTGGAGTGAGGTGGGATTTGTCTCCCTACTTCTCCCTAGTGTCAGGTGACAGGATGAGAGGAATTGGCTTGACACTATGCCAGGGAAGGATTAGGGTTGATATTAGGGAAAATTTCTGTACTGAAAAGGTGTCTAGGCTCTCCAGGGAGGTGGTGGAGTCACCATGCCTGGAGGTGTTCAAGAACCATGTGGCCATGGCCCTGGTTTAATGGCTGTGGTGGTGTTAGGCTGGTCGGTGGACTCGATCTTAGAGCATTTTTCCAAGCAAAACAATTTTGTGTGTCTGCAAGATTGTGCTTGTAGAGAAATGCACAGGATGTTTCCAGATAAAGCAGTGGTTTCCATGCCATATGTGCTGATGGGGTTGGGAAAGCCCTGGGGACGCCAGCAATGGCTTTGCTGCATCCCCCGAGCTGCTGGGACAGACAGTGGGGCTAGCTGCTGTCCTGGGCCTCTGGCACAAGGAGCTAGGGAGATTTGAGCTCCCTGTGTGCTCACCCCCGTGGCATTTGCTGTGCCTGGAGCACGCAGGGTTTGCAGCGTGGCGCTGGAGGTGCCGCTCGTTAGCATTCCGGCCGCGTGGCTGTATGAGAAGGTTTAATTTATATTGGTATCACTTATCTCTCACACGAGTTTCTCCAGAGAGAATCACTCAGGAAAGGAGCCTACTTGAGAGAAGCGTATCAGGTTTGTAAAGCCGAAAGTTGGAATTATCTAAGAGGATCACAATTATGGGAGAAACATTTTCATTTGACTCCACCGGCTCCAATTACTGCTCTTATCTGAAATAATTACATTTCACGCTGAATACCTAATAGAATATTACTGCCACCAGATTCTGCTGTTTGGAAATATCTGCCCGGTGCATGTCACTCTCCAACCTCGCATTCCGGAGCATGCAATTTAATTAAGTTGAACATTGCTTCCTCTCTTCCCAGTTAAGGATGAGCGCTCTCCTGGCTGAGGAGCGGAAATGGGCTGGGAAGTGACAGCACAAGAGTAGGCTCCAACCAAGACATGCCACAGGCTGATGGTTTCTTGACAGGAGCTTAAGGAAAGCCACAGCCCTGCTCCCCTTGGAAAGCCGGGGGGGATTGTAATTCTAATTTGTGTTGGCCACGCAGATCAGCCTTGCCTGCATTAATTAAAGGCTGTCTCTGAGTCTGCCCTGCCCTGTACAGGGGCCTCCGATGCTCTGCCAAGCACAGCTTGCTTGCTGTGACATTTCTTGCCGTCTCTGGCAAGGTGCTGCCACTGTCACCTTTGCTCTTGCACTCCAGGGACTGAGGTTGAAGGCAGAAAGTCTCCTCACTTTGAGAGGGCTTCAGGAGGGCTTGGGTAGCCTCCGAAAGCCATCACTGAGGCATAGCAGGATTGTAAGCAAGCATGGCACACAGAGGCAAAGACCATGACATGAGAAGAAGCGGTGGATATAAGCTGCAGCACAGGAGGTTGCAGCTCAACACAACCTTTCTTGACTGGAAGGGTCCCAGAGCAGTGGCACAGGCTGCCTGGAGAGGTTGTGGAGTCTCCTTGTCTGGAGCCTTTGCAGACTCTGTCTGGATGTGTTGCTGTGTGCCCTGAGCTAGATTGTCAGATCCTGCTGTGGCAGGGGGATTGCACTCAATGAGCTCTTGGGTCCCTTCCAGCCCCTGACATCCTGTGATTGTCTGAGCCAGGGAGAACCTGGACCCCAGCAACCTCTTGTTGGGGGCCCTTGGGATGCTCTGAGGCTGCACTCAAGGCTGGGCCCTGCCATGCTTTGCAGCCCTGCTGCGGGGATGTGCAGCAGCAGAGCCTGACTTGAGGTGCACTGCAGCTGCGTGGGGAGGCAGTGGTGCCCCATGCTCAGGTGGTCCCCCCTGGCTCTGGTTTCAGCAGTATACCACACCTGTGAGGCCTCCAGCTTCCAGTGCCACAACGGCCACTGCATCCCCCAGCGCTGGGCCTGCGACGGCGACGCAGACTGCCAGGATGGCTCCGACGAGGACCCTGCCAACTGCGGTAATGTGCCGAGGGAGCTCTGCCATGGGCTGGGAGGGATTTCTGCAAACTTGCTAAGGTGAGGCTGCAGCAAACTCAGGGGAATGATTCACTGATTGCAGTGGGTTGGAAGGGACCTTCAAAGGTCTTGTCCAACCCCACCTGCAGTCAGCAGGGACACCTCCAACTGCCCACAGCCACAGCAAGGCTGATCTTGAATGTTTCCAGGGATGGGATCTCAACCACATCCCGTGGCAACCTGTCTCAGGATTTCACCACTCTTCACTGTGCAGAACTTCCTCCTGATGTCCAACCTAAATCCACATTGCTCCAGTTTCAAACCATTGCCCTCCTAAGCAGTCCTTCCCCAGCTTTCCTGTAGGTCCCCAAAAGCAGGCAGGCACAGGGAGAAGGCAACTGGGGCTGTGCTGAGGCTTTTTGTAGCTGGATAAAGGCAGGTTTAAAAAACAAAACAAAAACAAACCACAAAACATCCCCCCAATTCTGAATTTCAGAAAAGAAGTGCAATGGCTTCCAGTGCCCGAATGGCACCTGCATCCCAACCAGCAAGCACTGTGATGGCATCAACGACTGCTCTGATGCCTCTGATGAGCAGCACTGTGGTGAGTACCGGGGCCATGGGGAGTCGGTGAAGCCCTGGCAGTGAGGGCTGACAGCCTTCGTGGTCTGCCAAGCCTGCCTCTGTCTCACTGGGAGGAAAGCCCTGCTAGGATAATGGGAAAGCCTTAGTTAGCGTTCCTGAGCCCCCTGGGAAATCAGCTGGGCTGCAGATGTCAGCAAAAGGCACAGCAGTAGGCAGGGCTGTGATGGACAGGGAGGATGTGCTGTGTGGAGCTGCGTTCAGGGAGGTGACCAAACCCTTCCTGACATCTGTGCCAATCCCCCTGCTTCCCAGTTTGTTACCTGACCAGGGCAGCCTGTGCAGGGACAGAGTTCAAACGATTGGTGTTGGGAACTTTCTGTAACTCGCTCCAATCCAGCTGCTGCGCTCAGATTTGAGGCTAATTGGAATATTTTAATAAGAGAAATTAAATTACAGGTTGAGAAAGGAAAACACAATGATGTCTCCTTCACTCACACATGTACTGAGACATACAAAACTAAGAATCTAAACATAGATAAGGCAGAGCTGCTCGGGTCACTCTGGCTGCTCATCTCTCTCTCTGGCTTCTAGCTGGATCTGTGTAACTCAACTAAGCAATTTCTGCTTTTAACCCTCCTGTTTACCTGGCACATAAGACAGATATTGGGATAAGATTGGGTAGTGGGGGGAAGGTAGTAGGGTGGTTGGGAACCCCTCTTGGGGACTCTGATCTCTGGGAGGGGTGTGTTGTTTCTGTATTTCTGTATTACCTTTTGACTATATCTATCTGTAAATGTCATTAATATATTGTAAATATCTGCTTGTGTATTGTGCAAAGCTGTAGTACAAAGCTTCAATTATTAACTTCCATCTGGCTGAGTCTAGTCTGAGTTATTTTTTAAAAGTGAGGTGGTGGGGGGAGAGTGAATAAGTCCTGAACCACCACATCAGATGTGTGCAGATCACAGCGAGTGGCATTCCTGCTGCCTGCCAAGGACAGCAGAGATCCCATTCCCTCTCCTGCTCACCTCCCCTTTCTCCAGAGCCCCTGTGTACCCGCTACATGGACTTTGTGTGCAAGAACCGGCAGCAGTGCTTGTTCCACTCCATGGTGTGTGATGGCATCATCCAGTGTCGAGATGGATCAGATGAGGATGCCAGCTATGCTGGCTGCTGTAAGTAGGATCCTGTGCATCTTTGCGAGGGGAGGGTTGGATAGAGAATGAAACCAGAGGCACAGAGAGGAAAAGGCACTTGCCTGGGTATTAGAAAGCTGCCACATCTCCTAAAGGATGCCTCTGGACTGCAGTGCTCTGATTGTCTCTGAGTGTTCTGCTTCCTTCCTCCTCAGTGACAAGCTTCCCTTAAAGCTTTGCTCTTTTTTACTGAATCTCTGATGTCTCTCTGTGCTGCCCTGCAGCCCAGGACCCTGAGTTCCACCGGACCTGTGACCAGTTCAGCTTCCAGTGCCAGAATGGAGTGTGCATCAGCCTGGTGTGGAAGTGTGACGGGATGGATGACTGTGGAGATTACTCTGATGAAGCAAACTGTGGTGAGCAGTACCTCAAGGTCTCTTCTCACCATAGCTCCAGCCTCCTTTGAATTCCAGGAGCACGGAGTACACCTGGGTGTGTGTCTAGCATTCTGCTTGGGCCTTGCAGGGTGTCTTGTATGGAGACCAGTAGCATTTTTCTCCCATTGCAGGTAGGGTAACTAAAGCACAATGAAAAATCCAATGCAGCTGGCACATTCTGTGCTTGCCTATGTCATATGTGACCATATTTACTCCGCAGATTCCCAGCCTAAAGCAGACAGGCAGTTTGCAGCCAAACTCAATATTTACTGCTGTTCCCTGGGTAGCTGTACCCAGCCAGACAAAGCAGCTATGTCTTCATTTCAGAGCTGCAGGCTTTGCTTCTCCATTTCTGCCTTGCTCTGCTAGAATTTTGCCCTGCTTCTGAGATCACAGGCAGTATCTGGCCACAAGGCACTCAGCATGCAGGCAGTTGGCAACAGGAATGGGGATGCTGAAGATGAAAAGGAAGGACCCTGCCTGTGCTGTTCAGGCAAATGGAGTGATGCTCTCTGAGCTAGCTGTAGCCTGGCCTGAGTCACTCTCATGCTCAGCTGTGTTGGTTGAAGATTGGTGAGACAGCACTGGGGCTCAAAGGTATCTCCTGTCCTTGTCAGAAAACCCGACAGAGGCCCCCAACTGCTCCCGGTACTACCAGTTCCAGTGTGGGAATGGGCACTGCATCCCCAACCGCTGGAAGTGCGACGAGGAGAACGACTGTGGGGACTGGTCTGATGAGAAGGACTGCGAGGGTAAGGGCACAGGGTGTGCTGCTCTGCTCATGGGAGCCCTGTCCAAGGCTGGCTGGTGGCACATGGAAGTATCACACAGCATCTGCTCCAGGTTCCCCCCATGAATGAGCTGTGTGCACCTTTGTGCATCTTTTTACTCTGTGTTTTTGGGAAATCCTGATTAGGAGCTGTGCAGATAGCACACAGGCCACAGATCACAGCATGTCAGGGGTTGGAAGGGACCCAAAGAGATCATCGAGTCCAACCCCCCTGCCAGAGCAGGACCAGACAGGTCACACAGGAACACATCCAGACAGCCCTTGAAAGGCTCCAGAGAAGGCAAGTCCACAACTTCTCTGGGGAGCCTGTGTAAGTGCTCTGCGACCCTTCCAGTGAAGAAATTCCCCCTTATGTTGAGCTGGAACCTCCTGTGCTGCAGCTTATATCCATTGCTGCAGCTTATATCCATTGCTGCAGCTTATATCCATTGCTGCTTGTCCTACAGCAGGGAGCAAGTGAGCAGAGCCTGTCACCCCTCTCCTGACTCTCAGCCCTCAGATATTTAAAAACATTGATTCAATCCCCTCTCAGCCTTCTCTTCTCCAGACCAAGCAGCTCCAGGTCCCTCAGCCTCTCCTCATCAGGCAATGGTCCAGTCCCCTAATCATCCTTGTAGCCCTCTCTTGGACTCTCTTGAGCAGATCCCTGTCCCTCTTCAACTGGTTTAAACCATTGAGCCTGCAGTGCCTTACCCTGCTCCCCGCTTCCCTCTGCTGATAGCAGCTCTCATTCTGCGGGGAAAGGCACAGCTTAGAGCCCATGTAGCAGAGGAGGCCTCTCAGATCAGCTCTGAATGGTGCACTTTTAGGTTCTCCAGTTCATCCCCTCACTACCTCGACCCCACCGACGTGTTTGCCCAATCACTTCCGCTGCAACAGTGGTGCCTGCATCATGAACAGTTGGGTCTGCGACGGCTACAAGGACTGCACCGATGGCTCTGATGAGGAAGTCTGCCCCACTTCACGTAAGTTTTTTTTTCTCTCCCTCACCACCCTCCCCTTTTCCTTTGGGATCAGGTCTGCAAGGCCTATATCAGCCTTTTAGTCTCAGAGTTTTAACAAGTCCAAGTGCTGGGTTCTGCGCTTTGGCCACAACAACTCCATGCAGTGCTGCAGGCTGGGGACAGAGTGTCTGGAGAGCAGCCAGGCAGAGAGGGACCTGGGGGTGCTGGTTGGCAGCTGAACGTGAGCCAGCAGTGTGCCCAGGTGGCCAAGATAGCAAATGGCATCCTGGCCTGTATCAGGAGTAGTATGACCAGCAAGACCAGGGCAGTTCTTCTGCCCCTGTACTTGGTGCTGGTCAGGCCACACCTTGAGTGCTGTGTCCAGTTCTGGGCCCCTCAGTTCAAGAGAGATGTTGAGATGCTTCAACATGTCCAGAGAAGGGCACCAAGGCTGGTGAGAGGGCTGGAGCACAGCCCTGTGAGGAGAGGCTGAGGGAGCTGGGGGTGTGCAGCCTGCAGAAGAGGAGGCTCAGGGCAGAGCTCATTGCTCTCTGCACTACCTAAAAGGAGGTTGTAGACAGGTGGGGTTGGGCTCTTCTCCCAGGCACCCAGGGACAGAACAAGAGGACACAGCCTCAAGCTGTGCCAGGGCAGGTTCAGGCTGGATCTTAGAAGAGTGATTGGCATTGGAATGGGCTGCCTGGGGAGGTGGTGGAGTCCCCATCCCTGGAGGTGTTTAAGAGGAGGCTGCATGAGGCACTTAGTGCTGTGGTTTAGTTAATGAGAAGGGTTAAGTGATAGAGTGATCTTAGAGGTCTTTTCCAACCTGGTTGATACTGTGATTCTGTGATTCTGAATGTCAGCAGATTACAGGTGGTGTAAAAGCTCACTGTCTCCTCCCTCCCTTGGGTCAGACCCTCTGCCACCTGCTAGGACACAGCTCCAGCTTCAGGTGTGGCTTGAATGACTGCCGCAGCAGATTCCTGCTCCAGTGTCCTATCTCAGACTGTGTTGGGTCATGGAGAGCAGGGCAGCAGAGTGGCTTTCCAGCCCACGCCTGTGCTGGGAGGGTCTGTTCTCGCTGCGGTCCTTGCTAAGGCTTGTGGCGCTCTGAGCTGGAGGAGGACATCTCCTGCAAACCGGTCGCAGTCAGGAGAGAGTCTGTCTTAGGCTGCCTTAGGCTGCTCCCAGCAGAAGCCATCGGCAGGATGGATGGGAGGAGGTTGCCATCTAGTGGAGCTGGGACCTGGGCACAAGCTTCAGTCCTGCCTGCTGGCAGCGGCAGCCTGGCCCTGCCGTGGGGTGGTCTCCTGACTCGCTGCTGTGCACAGGACCCAACGCGACAGCCACATCCCCAGCACTGCCGGGGCGCTGCAGCAGGTTCGAGTTCGAGTGCCAGCAGCTGCACAAGTGCATCCCCAACTGGAAGCGCTGCGATGGGCTGCGGGACTGCAAGGACGGCACCGACGAGAGGAACTGCCGTGAGTGCGGGCAGGGGAGAGCGTTTGCTGGGCTCTGGCCCTTTGGGAGCTCTTTGTGATGAGAGGGAAGCCACCGAGGAGTTCCATTGCTGGTGAAATCCTTCCAGTAAATGCAGCATTACGGTTAGAAAGAAATACAGAGCCCGAGCAATCGGTGCCATTCCCTTCAGAAGTCCATTTGTTGTTTCCTGTGGGATAAGCTCCAGGTTCTTCTGATGCCACCATGCCAGGGCTGCCCAGTTCTGGCTGCATCTTCTGTCACTGCTGTGGTCTGCTTGAGTTCCATCCCTGTTATGCAGCTACCAAGGCTTCTTTTGAAGCAGCGCTGGCACTGCTAGCAGCCCAGTGCTGGTGAGGGAGCTTTCCTGCCTTGAGCCCTAAAACTATTCTACCCTTTCTGCCGTTTCAGCTACCCACAGCACCCTGTTGTGCCCTAATGGTTATAAATGTGAGGATGGGGAGGCCTGCATCCTGCTGACAGAGCGCTGTGATGGGTACCTGGACTGCTCAGACAGCAGTGATGAGAGTAACTGTACTGGTGAGCAGCAGCCCTCTCCCATCTCTCATGCCCTGCTCTGTGTTACTAGCAGGCAGATGTGCTGTCCTGGATACATGACCTTTCCTTTACAACATGCCTCTCTTCAGTTGTCTCTCTTCACCCATGTATAATCAGCTGGGACAAGCTTCCCTAACACACTGACAATTTATCTTCCTGCAGCCTCAGACACAGATAAACAACTTTAGGATGGGTAGGAGCAAAGCTGAGTGCTTTTCTGTGGCCCACAAATGAAGCAAGAGCCTCCAGCTCTGCTCTCCTCTGCAAAGTGACCCCGGGAGCCATAGCATGTGTCCTGCTGCCATCCCTGGTCCTCCCATACTGGCCTTTGGTGGCCCTGCAGAGGCAGGCAGGAGGCAAGCAGCAGCCTGACCTGGACAGATAACAGTGATCAATCACTGCCTCTGGCCAGCCACAAGGTTCAGCCCTGTGCCTGCTGAACTGCTTGGGGGTTGAGCATCAATCAGAGAGTAGTTCTTTAATTAAGTATTGACTGGGACACGCTAGCAGTCCAGGGAAGGGGGAAGGAGCTGCCAAGATTCACAGCTCAGCTGCTGAGCTGAGGGGAAACCTCCTCCTTTCCTTTGGACAGCTTATTTTGCTGTGCCAGTCCACAGACCTGCATGCCTGCTGGGTTTAATTTCCAGTTGGGTAGGGAAAGTGAAGCAGCAGCAGTTTGGCTCCACTCCACTTGGTTTCTGTAGAGCACTGGGAATGAAGCTGAGCACCCTTGCAGTGCCAGGCTGAAGCACTTGGATGTGGGCTCCAAAGTGCAATCCCCAAAGGGAGAGAGCAGGGAATGGTCTAGCAGGAACAGGGCATGGATTTGAGCCAGTTCAAATAAACACCAGTCCACATCACTGCCAGTCCTGAACTTTGTGGTGCTGTTGTCCCCTGAATTCCTCTCCCAAGGTCAGGTGGCAGATTGAGCTGCAGAGCTCACGTCAAGGCAACCCCCAGACTACTGCCTAATTGCCACCTGGTGTTTTAAGAGTATTTCATCAGCAGCCACACGTTGTGTAAGGGAAAGGGCTTGCATGATGCAGCATGAACACCACCAAGACATTCTGAGGAGAACCAGGAGCACCAGGGCTCCAAACTGCCTTCTGATGAGCCTGCTCTTCTACACCCACCTAAATTGCATGTCTCATACTCCGCTCGTGCTTCCTGCCACCACACATTGTTTGTGCCATGAACATAGCTTCTGCTCCTGTTGTGGGCAAAGGGTTTTGTTTCTTTCCAATAGATTAACTTTCCCCATTGCCTGCTTAGATGACACCATCGTGTACAAAGTTCAGAACCTCCAGTGGACTGCTGATTTCTCTGGTGATGTCACTCTGACATGGGCTCGCCCAAAAAGAATGTCCTCGACCTCCTGTGTCTACAATGTCTATTACAGGTACCCTGTACATGTCTGTTGCATGACCCATTGCTGTCTCTATCAAGTAAAGGGTGGGAAAGGCACAAGCACAGGCATCAGTGTGCCCACATTTATAGCAAAGCACCAGAGAAGAGCCATGAGGATGATCAGAGGGCTGGAACACCTCTCCTGTGAGGACAGGCTGAGAGAGTTGGGGCTGTTCCGTTTGGAGAGGAGAAGGCTCCAAGGAGACCTTATTGTGGCTTTCCAGTATCTGAAGGGGGCCTACAAGAAACTGGAACAGGCTGCCCAGGCAGGTTGTGGAGTCTTTTTCTGTGGAGACTTTCAAAACCTGCCTGGATGTGTTCCTGTGCAAACTACCCTGAGTGATTCTGCCTTGGCAGGGGGTTTGGACTCAGTGATCCCTGGAGGTCCCTTCCAACCTCTAGAGTTCTGTGATTCTGTGAAAGGTGATGAGGGACTTTTTAGGATGTCAGGTAGTGGTAGGTCTGGAGGGGAACGTAGCAAAACTAGAAGTGGGTAGATTCAGACTGGATGTTAGGAAGAAGTTCTTCACCATGAGGGTGGTGAGAGACTGGAACAGGTTGCACAGGGAGGTGATGGAAGCCTCATCCCTGGAAGGTTTTAAGGCCAGGCTGGATGTGGCTCTGAGCAACCTGATCTAGTGTGAGGTGTCCCTGCCCATGGCAGGAGGGCTGGAACTAGATGATCCTTGAGATCCCTTCCAGCAATTCTATGGTCCTATGCAAAGCCAGGCCTGAAAGTCTGAGAGCTGTGCAGCCCACTTCTGCTTGGAAAATCTTCTAGTACTTGGTTGCAAAGGAGATCCAAACCAGCTCTAAGTAGGGGGGGGCATTTGTGGAAAGCTGTGCTTGTTTACTCACTTAGTAATGTGGCTGTATTTGGGGCATTTTTCCATTTGGGTCTTCTCTTTGTGGGATGGCTAACAATGAGAACAAAGTCAAGAAGAAATTAGAGCACAGCAGTTAGAGGAAACCTCAGAGGACAGTCGCTAAGCTATGTTTAGTTCAGGCTGTCAAAGAGCATCTTTTCAAGCCCTTGGTGTGGCTTTACTGGAAACTAAGCAGCAAGCTCTTCAACATGCAGCTAGATGGTTTCAGCTCCTGACTGGAGGGCTGTGACTCTCCCATGCAGGATGGTTGGTGAAAGCATTTGGAAGGTTTTGGAAACTCACAGCAACAAAACCAACAGCATTTTGAAAGTCCTCAAGCCTGACTCTACCTATCAGGTGAAAGTCCAAGTGCAGTGCCTCAGCAGAGTGTACAACACCAATGACTTCATCACCCTGCGGACACCTGAAGGATGTAAGCAGACCTGTGTGGTCCTATCAGTCACCTACTGCACTCTACTTCAGCTTAGAAAGTAGATCCTTGTTATGAACCAAAGGAGTCTTTCTATGGGCCTGGGAATTATGTTGGGCAGTGAAAAAGGGCTGTGAGCTCCTGCAGTGAGTCACCAACCTGACCTCTTTCTTGCCCATGACTTAGTGGTTTAATATCATTGGGAAGTTCATCTCTTCTTACAGAGCAGTGAGGAGCCCATGGGACTGTCAGTACTGCATGCTGGGAGCAAGAACTTTCTAGCTACAGGGGGCAAAGCCAGGCTAAGGAAGGGGTGCAAAATATAGCAAAGAGCTTAGTGGATTCCCAGCTTCATATTATGAAAAAGGCTTCATTTCTTCAGAGCAGGGGTGAAAGGAACTTGGGGCACAACTGAGGAGTGAGACATCTCCCATGAGCCAGCACCACTTGGTTATTCCCACACTGTCCCAGCCTTTCAGGGGGACCTTGCTTTTTGCTGTGAGATCCAGACACACACCTCTGACTATCACTAACACTTCTGCTTCTCTTCCTAGTGCCAGATGCTCCCTTCAACCTTCAGCTGTCCCTGAAGAAAGAAGCTGAAGGAGTGGTGATGGGCTGCTGGAGTCCCCCCGTGAATGCCCATGGCCTCATACGGGAGTTTATCGTGAGTCCTGCTGCCCAGCTGGGGCAGGTCCAGATTGGTGGTGGGACAAGGAGGGCTGTTGGGACTCACAGCAGCATGGGCTGGTCTGGCTGAGCACAGCTGTCTCTGCAGAGGGGCATTTTGTGTGCAGGAAATCTGCTGAGAGCATTGAGCAAGTTGGGAGAAGAAACAGTGGCGGGGCTGTAGGTAGTGCTGTGGCCCTCAAGCTCATAATCTTACCTCTGGCTTACTGAGCTTTCATACTTCTTTCTACTGCCCTTTTGACACAGGGAGACCTTGTCACGAATTATGCAAAATTAATAACCAACATTAATTTTTATATCCAGGCAAAGATTTTTAATAACTATGAAAACTCTTTATTAACATTAAACCTCGCCGGAAAACTTATTTACTGTGTTTGAAATGCAGGGTTTGGATACTTACACACACAGGGAACAGGCCAGACTAGACCAGTGTAAGAATAAAGTAGCAAAGGCAAACATTTATTCTATTCTATTCTATTCTATTCTATTCTATTCTATTCTATTCTATTCTATTCTATTCTATTCTATTCTATTCTATTCTATTCTATTCTATTCTATTCTATTCTATTCTATTCTATTCTATTCTATTCTATTCTATTCTATTCAATTCTAAAACTGGAAAGTGGTTCTTAGAGGCTTAGAAATATTTACTCACAATATAGTATCAGATACTATATTGTATCAGTACTCACAATATAGTATCAGGCAGATACAGAGGGAATTCTGTCGATATCTTGAAGGTTGTTGCAGGCAGAGCATGTGGCAGGGCAGGGCAGGGCAGAGCAGGCAAATGCAAAGTAAAAGTGAAAGCAGCAAAGCCTGGTTATTGATTGCACAAATGTAAATTGTGGCCACACAAACTTGCCATTCAGAATGGCACTTTGCCAAACCTGACCATATTAGGTGAAGTCAGGAGCTTGCTTTCCCCCTGGGCAAGTCTTGGACCCTCCAAGTGGGTGTCTCCAGGCCTTTTGTCTTCTCCTTGTGCTCTGCTTCCTCCCGCCCAGCAGAGGAAAGGGGCCATGGGATCATGCCTGGCCAAGGCAGCACATGTATCTTCCAGGACAAACCTGTAACCTCATTGACTCTGGAGCCTTCACTCCTTGTTTTGGTGCTCCTAGGTGGAGTACAGCAGGAGTGGATCCAAAGAGTGGTCATCCCTTAGAACCACCAGGAACTACACCGAGATCGAGAACCTGCAGGTCAACAGCCTATACACAGTCAGGGTGAGTATTGCCAGAGCTGTGTCTGTGCTTGCTCTCCTTGCTTTTCACTGCAGCATACAAGCCCTGCACTGTCAAGTACTTGCTGAGAAATGAGGTTGTTAAAGTCCTGCCCTTTTACTGGCAACCCACAACGGGGCTTGGCATTTGCTCTGCTAACACACATAGTTTCAAGGCCTGAATTAAGGCTTGCTCCTTCTCCCATAAGGCCAGGCTGTATTAAGAAGTCTGCACTGCTAATTGCCCATTCCAATGTCACTGCAATTGCACTGGATCTAGGCCAGAGATAAATTTGGGCCTTACTGTGTCACTGGGAAAAGAAGCAGATCTGCCTGTGGGGAATGTATGCATATGGGAGAGGCTGGGTAATTATAGACAGAAGTAATAAGAATGGGAAATGAAAGTCTGCACAGTGAGCCCTGAGAAGCACAGGCTCTGCCACTGGCCAGCCTCCTTGTGCTGACTGAGGTGGGATAGCAGCTTCCCACTCCCTGGGCATCACTGATGCTCTCACAGTCAGTGTTGGAGCAAGCCTTTCCTCCCATGGTGTTCCTTCCTGTACTAATCTCTTCCTAAATATGTCTTTAGAAGTGGCTTCAATACATGGGCTTCACTGGCATGGTTCTTTCCTATGCTGTGGCCATCAGAGTCCAAAGCTCCTTATCTTGATGGACCCTTCATAAAGATCTCATAGGAGAGCAGTTTTCTGCAGAGAGGACACACCACCCTCCTCTTAGATTGCTTCAATTGACTTAAGTAGCCTGCTTTGTCTCTGTGATAAGCATTTATATTGCCAAGTAATTAAGCTATTGTTTGCTTCCAAGTCCTTTTCTCAAGAGCTCTGCCACCTCCATAACCTTGCTCTAACCTCACTCTCTGTTTGCATTATACAATGTTGACTGATGTTAACCAACCTTCTTCTTTGAAAAGGTTGCTGCGGTAACTAGTCGAGGAGTGGGAAATTGGAGTGATTCCAAATCCATAACCACCATAAAAGGCAAAGGTAAATGTTGCTGTTTCAATCAACTTGAACAACACAGCAAAAAGGCAGGATACAAGCCTGAAGTGTTAGCTTCAGCATGCCTAACCACCTCCTTGCCCTTTATTCTTCCCTGCTGAGCATTTCACACTATTTAACAAATTTGCTGTACTGTTTTGCTTAACCTGGAGCTACCTCAAGGTTCAGTGGCAAGTCTGAATAGTCTCTGACTCTTCCTCTGAGCTGTGTAGCACATTGGATGGATGTAGTGTCCTGGAAGGGGGCAGGAAGCCTGTTCAGAATGTGCCCCTTTCTCCTAGGCTGCAGGTGGATTCCCAGTGACTGGTGTAGGCTAGATCCTACCCTCAGACAGGCAGGATGTGTTACCATGAACTCCTGTGCTGTCTCTGGCTGCAAGGCTTCTTCTTCATTCTTCTCCCTCTGTGATTCTCCCATCTCTGTGATGGCTTCTGCATCTCATGTAGGTTAAAACACTACAAGACCACTGTAGGTCCCAGGTGCTATCATAGTATTACAGTCTGACAGCAGACAACTTCAAACAGCACAGGAAATAATTTCTTTACAAACTGGTTTTAGAAAAGCCTTTTGAAATCGTTTGTGTCTGTGCCAAGATTTTCTTCCAAACCTGTATTCTGATGTCAAAATAGTCTACAAGTTTGTTAGATAAAAGGGCATCCTCACTGTGGTGAAAGGAAAGAGAGCACTATGCTACTAGAATTGCAGGATACAGATAAGAGTGACAGAACACTGGAACAGGCTTCCCAAGGAGGCTGTGGAGTCTCTCTCTCTGGAGATATTCCAAACCTGCCTGGATGTGTTCCTGTGTGATCTGTTATAGGTGATCCTGCTCTGGCAGTGGGGGTGGACTGGATGAGCTTTGAGGTCCCTTCCAACCTAAACCATTCTATGATTCTCTGACATGGAGACAGGAAAGGGTGGGGCTGGAAGGATGGAAGATTCCTGGTCAGAGGAGTGAAAGCCATAATGCAAGCCTGGATTTCACCTGTCCCTTCTGTCTAAGTATTCTACTAACTGCTGCTTCTCTATTTCCTTCCAGTCATTCCTCCACCTGTCATACACATTGAGAGATACAGTGAGGACTCCATAAGTTTCAGCCTGAAAATGACTACTAATATCAAGGTAAGAGTTTTGCCTTTACTTCTGAAATGAAAACCCATTTAAAAAAAAAAAAAAAAGGCCTGCATTGGGTAAATGGTTAATCCTGGGTGGGATAACCTATCACCTATTTAAGCATTGCAATTACTTTGTGAAACGACTTAGTTCCTGCCAAACCAGCTCTTACTACTCATAAACCTCCCACCTGGCTCTCTTGATTGGGATGGGGAGTACAATGGCAAAGGCTTTCAGCAGTGATTATTTCCATGCATTGCAAACTAGCTGAACTGAGAGTTTGCAATGTGGTGCCCTTGCTGCTTGGCAGGTCAGCGGTTACGTTGTGAACATCTACTGGACATTTGACACACACAGGCAGGAAAAAAGGACTCTGACCATAGAAGGAGAAAAGTCCATCCAGAAAGGTAAGTCCTGTGCAAAAAGGTAGAGTCCTGCTCCAGTCAACCCCGAACAGAAGGGTTTATGGAAGGCTGTAGGGTTATTATTTCCCCCCCCTCCCCTTTCTCTGCAACTGGTAGTTTCTGTTTAGCAGAGAGTAAATCTTGAGAGGACAAACCAGCAAATCCTTGGCCTCTCTTCTTAGGACCTGGAGATTTCAAGAGGATTTGGGATTTATCCCCCAGAGCTGCAGTAGCCTTTTTCTCATCACGCAGGATTTTGTTTGTGGTTCCTTATCTACTCTGCAAAAGGTCAACAGTTTTGTGGGCTTGTATGCAGAACGTGTCCCTATTCATCATATTACTTTGGAGAAATCAGTGGTGTGCACAGTCTAGATATGGGAAAGCACCCTGGTACAGAAAAGCACAGGCTGGGTTAGATACCAGAGTGCTTCTGTGTGAAGGAAATGACTCAAAATGAAGCCAAACACAAGCCAAGAGGGGCAGGCTCCTGCCTAAGACTGATGCTTGATGCTGCTGCCTGTTTTGTGGTGCTCTCACCCTGCCTTTGCAGGGCTTTGCCTCGTCTAATGGTGCACATTTCTCTTCTCTCTCAGTGACAAATTTGACAGCAGACACCCCCTATGAAATCTCTGCTTGGGCTAAGACAGAGCTGGGGGACAGCCCTCTGTCTTTTGCACATGTGGTGACCAGTGGGACAAGACCTGCCTCGCCAAGTCTGAAAGCCAAGGCCATCAACCAGACTGCGGTGGAGTGCAGCTGGACAGGACCGAGGAATGTCGTAAGGCACCAACTCTCTTTTCTCAGCAGCCAGCATGGGGTCTAGCTCTAGAGCCTCCAAACACAAGGGAAATCTGAAATCAGGGTTAGTTGTAGGGATTTAAGTGGAAGGCCCTGAAAACTTAATGGTCAGAGAAGAAAGGAAAGCACCTGCTGCCCCTCATACGGAAGCAAGGGAAGTCGTCTCATTGTCTGTCCAGCCTCTGCTCCAGTGACTAAAATACAGACAGCATCATGCTCTGGTGGTCTGCTGTGCTGCCAGAGCTTAGCCCAGGATTTTAGGTGAGTGGGTAGGCTGAACCTGAACTTGGGCAGGAGAGGGTGCCCACAGGAAAAAACAGTCTTTGTGTCCTGCCCCTCTAAAGCCAGTGGAAGTTTGGGTGGGCTGTGCCAAACTCTGCATTGTCCCTGTTGTTCTCTTCCTCCACAGGTCTATGGCATCTTCTATGCAACATCCTTCCTAGAGCTGTACAGGAGCCCTCACAACACCACCACCACCTCCCACAACATCACAGTGCTGGTGCAGCGGGATGAGCAGTACCTGTTTCTGGTAGCCTCATTTTTCTCTTCCCCCTGCTCCCTGCACTGCAGGCTCCAGTTGGGTACTGAAGGGTGCAGGCACAGGCTTAACTGCTGCGTCATCCCTTCAAGGTCCGTGTGATGTCTCCCTACCAAGGGCCACCGTCTGACTACGTTGTGGTGAAGATGATCCCTGACAACAGGCTGCCCCCTCGGCACCTCCACTCGGTGCACACGGGAAAGACGTTCGCCGTCATTAAGTGGGAGTCGCCCTACGATGCACCCGACCAGGACATGGTAATAACCTCACAGTGCCCTCCCCTGCCCTCTCTGCATGTAAAACCCTGGCACAAAGATCACAGGATGTCAGGGGTTGGAAGTGACCCAAAGAGATCATCGAGTCCAACCCCCCCGCCAGAGCAGGACCAGACAATCTAACTCAGGTCACACAGGAACGCATCCAGACAGCCCTTGAAAGGCTCCAGACAAGGAGATTCCACAAACCTGTGCCAATGCTCTGGGACCCTTCCAGTCAAGAGGTTCCCCCTTGTGTTGAGCTGCAACCTCCTGTGCTGCAGCTTCCATCCATTGCTCCTTGTCCTATCCCAGGGGACAAGTGAGCAGAGCCTGTCCCCACCTCCTGACCCTCAGCCCTCAGATATTTATAAACATTGATTAAATCACCTCTCAGTCTTCTCTTCTCCGTAGTATTTAGCCCCAGGTCCCTGAGCCTCTTCTCCCCAGGCAGTGCTGTAGTCCCCTCATCATCCTCATAGCCCTCTGCTGGACTCTCTCCCATCCCTCTTCAACTGGGAAGCCCAAAACTGAAAGCAGTACTCAAGATGAGATCTCATCAGGGCAGAGGCAAAGGGGAACCTCCCTTGATCTGCTGGACACACTTCCTAATACACCCCAGAATCCCATTGGACCTCTTGGCCACTAGGGCACATTGCTGTGCCGTGGATGCTCTCCACCATCACTCCCAGGTCCCTCTCCACAGGGCCGCTCTCCAGCAGATCACCTCCCAGCCTGTCCTGCTGCAGTTTATTCTTCCTCCCCAGGTGCAGGACTCTGCACTTGTCCTTGTTGAAGCTCATTTAGTTCCTCTTTGCCCAGTTCTGTCCAAGTCTCGCTGGGTGGCCTCACAGCCTTCTGCTGTATCAGCCAAGCCTCCCAGTTTGGTGTCATCAGCAAACTTGCTGAGCCCTCACCTGTTGCTGATGGAGAATGGAGTCTGAGATCAGGTCTGCTCTCCATCTAAATAGTCACCCTCAAGACACTGACACCTCTGAGCCCTGTGTTTCCTCTCTGCACATTACTGGCCATTAGCTCAGGCCTGTAATGTTCACACTGTGTTTAAAAGAGTCGAGGTCTGAGACATCTGTTGCTGACTGAGCCTGGAAGCAAACTTGGGCATGTGCTAAAATGCTTTTCTGGGCTTTGGCTTTGCCCTGGAGTCCAGGCTGGCCAGTGCCAGCAGGACAGGCATTGAGCCAGCCAGGCTGCAGGCTCTGCCTCCCTCTCCAGCCACGCCAGTGCAGCCCCAACAAAGCTGGGCTGTGTTTTCTGGCACGCTGGCATTCAGTCAGGTCTCGCTCCACTGGAGGCAAGTAATTTTCTCAGCAAGTTTTCTGCTCCCACTCTGGTCCACAGACTTTTAATGGCAAAGGTTTAAAGGTATAAATCTTCCCAGCAGAGCTGGAAAGTTTGACAGGGCAGGAGTTTGCATTGCATCCCTGTGATTCATTGAGAAACAACAACCTGAGAGATTTTCCCTCCTGCCCTCATCCGTTCCAGTAACTGCATTTGCTGTATCTGTAAATCATAGAATCATAGAATGGTTTAGGTTGGAAGAGACCTTAAAGATCATCCAGTTCCAACCCCCCGCCATAGGCAGGGACACTTCCCACTAGATCAGGTCACTCAAGACCTCATCCAGCCTGGCCTTGAACACTTCCAGGGAGGTTGTCAAGCACAGAAGCACCCAATGTGATCTTTGATCACATTGGGTGCTTCTGTGCTCCACAACCTCCCTGGGCAACCTGTTCCAGTGCCTTACCACCCTCACTGTGAAGAATTTCTTCCTAACATCCCATTCAAATCTCTCCTCCACCAATTTGAACCCATTCCCCCTCGTCCTGTCATTACAAGACCTTGTGAACGGTCCCTCCCCAGCCTTCCTGTAGGCCCCCCTCAGATACTGGTAGGCTGCTATTAGGTCTCCTGGAAGCCTTCTCTTCTCCAGGCTGCACAGCCCCAACTCTTTCAGCCTGTCCTCATAGCAGAGGTGCTCCAGCCCTCTGATCATCTTTGTGGCCCTCCTCTGGACTCTCTCCAACAGTTCTATGTCCTTCCTGTGCTGATCTCGGGCAGGGGTCCAGCTAGCCTTGAGATCTTACTTCCCAGGCTTTCTGCAGAGGGCAGGCATGGTTTGGTTCCAGTTTTGTCCCCTTGCATCTAGTGTCCTGCCGTTGTATGAAGTGACTAGCAGAAGCCTGCAAGGAAGGTCAGGCCTTTCACTCTGTGCCTCTCCTCCCCCTCCAGCTATATGCTGTCGCAGTTAAAGATTTGGTAAGAAAAACAGATAGAATCTACAAAGTGAAAACCCGGAACAGCACAGTGGAGTACACCATTAAGAAACTGGAACCGGGAGGCAAATACCATGTGATTGTTCAGCTGGGAAACATGAGCAAAGAATCCAGCATGAAGATCAACACAGGTAAAAGGGAGGGGTACCGCGAGGTGGGTGCCAGGCTGAGTCCTTGCAGCAGTGTCCACTAGAGGGAATCCAGCACCCGTCCAACACAACCGCGCATCCCACCCCTCTGCTGCTTGGAGGCTGCAGTAGTGTTTCTGCTTTGCTTAGTCCTCTCCCACAGCCAAAGCCGAGTTCTGAGAGGCCTCCCTGCAGCCCCCTGGGAGTGGGCAGATAAACCTCCAAAGAGCAGCAGCGGGGAGGAAACCTCTCAAATGATAGCTGGGGAGTTCTCCTCCTGCCTAGCTGGAGATGAGGAAGGTATCTGCCTGGCTGAGCTGTGCAATCCTACCATGAAGGACCTTTAAAAACCCCACAGCTCACATGCCCCAACAGCCTCTCCTCCAGCACAGCCCTTTCCTAAGCAGAGTCCTGTGCTGATCACTGAAAAATGTTGTTTCAGAAGTGACCCCCACCCCTTGCAAAAGCAGTGTGTCCCCCGACCTTCAAACCTGCCATTTTTGCCCTCCTTTGCAGTTCCGCTCTCTGCACCAGATGCCTTAAAAATTATAACAGAAAACGACCACATTCTGCTTTTTTGGAAGAGTTTGGCACTGAAAGAAAGTAATTTCAATGAAAGCAGGGTAAGTTGTGCTCCCTGCCCCATCCCTCCAGGCAGCATCTCAGCAAAACCTGAGCCCTTTCACAGACTCCTCCAAACACAGCAGCCCAGCTCTGCTCTCCTGCCTGTCCTTGAGCAGCCCTCTGTGTAGAGCTCACTTCAAGCTAACAGGTCCAGTTGGTCACCTGTTAGGAACACAATTATCCTCCAGGAAAAGGTCAACTGTCACACCTGTGACAAGGCCTGGGAGTGGGATACTGCCCTGCTGTGCTGGGAAGCACATAAATAGCATCTAAGAGGTGTCATGGTTTAGGCTTGGAGAGAAAATCTGTGATATGTTCTCTGTCAGGTAGCAAACTGCTCTCATAAAGCTATCTCTGGCAGGTAGCAAACTACCCCCCCCAAAAGCCACCACTGGTACTGGACTCTGTTCAAAGTGCTTTGGGGTGGATGCTAGGAACACAGGACCACACAGACCAAAATCTTCTGTCTGAACTGGCTGAAAGGCAATGCACATTCACAGGGATGCCTGGAGGAGCACCCAGGTTGGTCTGTCCTGCCTGATAGCCCAACACATCACTAAACCTAGGTGCTGGAGGAAAAATGAGTTTCCAAACCCTGTCAGAAGAGCCAACCCTGACCTCTGCAGCTGAGTGATTTGGGGTTTGTGTCTTTGTTTTCACAACTCTCAGGGCTATGAGATTCACATGTTTGACAGCTTGATGAACATCACTGCTTATCTTGGGAACACCACAGAGAACTTCTTCAAAGTTTCCAACCTGAAGATAGGTCACAACTACTCATTCAGTGTTCAGGCCAGGTGCCTGTACAGCGGGCAGATGTGTGGTGAGCCAGCCACGCTTCTCTATGATGAACTAGGAACTGGTAAGTCCTTGGCATTTTCCCCCATCTTCCTTATCGGAGACTAAGGAAAGCCTCACAAACTCACTACAGAAATGTGCTGTTGGCTGCAAATGGCATTTGCAGAATCAGAATTGGTTTGGCCTCTACGATCGTTGAGTCCAACCATTGACCTCACACCACCATGGCCATTAAACCGTGTCCCAGCGTGCCATGTCCACACTTTCATGAACACCTCCAGGAATAGTGGCTCCATCACCTCCCTGGGCAGCCTGTTCCAATGCCTGACCACTTTTACAGAAAAGAAATTTTTTTGTAATCTCCAACCTAACCCTCCCCTGGCACAAATTCAGGCCATGTCCTCTCATCCTATCACCTGGTACTAGGTAGAAGAGCCCAACTCCTACCTCACTTCAGCCTCCTTTCGGGAAGCTGTAGGTCTCCCCTCAGCCTCCTCTTCTCCAGGCTAAACACCTACACTTACCTCAGCTGCTCCTCCCTAGCCCTGTTCTCCAGACCCTTCCCCACCTTTGTTGCCCTTCTCTGGACACACTCCAGCACCAAAAGGTCCTTCCTGTAGTGAGGGCCCCGAAACTGAACCCAGTATTTGAGGTGTGGCTTCTCCATTGCCGAGTACACTTCTCTCCCTCCCTCCTCATAGGAGAAGACTCTTCTGTAGCAAGAAGTGGTAGATCTACAGACGTGGCTGCCATCGTGGTACCGGTGCTGTTCCTGCTGCTGGTGACCCTCGGGATTGGCTTTGTGCTGCTGTACATGAGGCACAGGAGGCTGCAGAACAGCTTCACTGCCTTTGCCAACAGCCACTACAGCTCCCGGCTGGGCTCGGCCATATTCTCCTCAGGAGATGATTTAGGTAAGTGACTCTTGGTCTCATGCAGGACAGCCTTAAGGATGTGACATCCGCACAAGACCTGACTTCTCTGTCATGCTTTTGGCCATGTTGGTGAGGCGCTGGAAGAGGTAGCCCAGGGATGGTCATGGATGCCTTCTCTCTGGAGGTGTTCAAGGCCAAGTTGGATGAGGTTTTGAGCAACCTGGGCTAGTGGAGGTGTCCCTGCCTGTGGCAGGGGGGTTGGAACTGGATGAGCTTTAAGGTGCTTGTAAATCTATGATTAAGGAATATCTCTCTTGTAAGGAGAGGCTGGGGGAGCTGGGAGATGAGAAGACTGAGAGGTGATCTCATCAGTGTTTTTAAATATGTGAAGTTGAGTGGCAGGAGGCTGGAGCCAGGCTCTGCTCAGTGATGCCAAATGACAGGACAAGGGGCAACGGGTGGAAGCTGAGGCATAGGAAGTTTCATTTAAATATAAGGAAGAATTTTTTCACTCTGAGGGTGACAGAGCACTGGAACAGGTTTCCCAGGGGATTGTGGAGTCTCCCTCTCTGGAGATACTCAAAACCCACCTGGATGTGTTCCTGTGTGATCTGGCTTAGGAGATCCTGCTCTGGCAAGGTGGGTGGAGTGGATGAGCTTTGGATATCCCTTCCAGCCCCTGACATTCTGTGATTCTGTGATTAAAATCTCTGTGGACTTCATCCTGTCTGAAGATAACAAAGCTGGCCCAGGATATGTTTGTAGCAGCTTCCCTTAAACCCCTGCCTCTGAAGCAAGGGAGTTAAAGCCTGAATCGTGGAATCATAGGATGGTTTAGGTTGGAAGTGACCTCAAAGATCATAGAATGGTTTAGGTTGAAAGGGACCTCAAAGATCATAGAATCATAGGATGGTTTAGGTTGGAGTGGACCTCAAAGATCATAAAAGCATAGAACGGTTTAGGTTGAAAGGGACCTGAAAGATCATAGAATCATAGAATTGTTTAGGTTGGAAGAGACCTCAAAGATCATAGAATCATTGAATGATTTAGGTTGGAGGGGACCTCAAAGATCATAGAATCATAGGATGGTTTAGGTTGGAGTGGACCTCAAAGATCATAAAAGCATAGAACGGTTTAGGTTGAAAGGGACCTGAAAGATCATAGAATCATAGAATTGTTTAGGTTGGAAGAGACCTCAAAGATCATAGAATCATTGAATGATTTAGGTTGGAGGGGACCTCAAAGATCATAGAATCATAGAGTCAGTCAGGGTTGAAAGGGACCTCAAAGATCATCCAGTTCCAACCTCCCTGCCTGAATAGAACAGAACAACCAGGAGCTAGGAGCAAGGCAGCAGCAGACAGGTGTGGAGGGTGGTTTGGTGACCCTGCCATGAAACACTGAAGGCAGCATAACAGCACTCTGGGTTTGTTTTTCAGGAGATGAGGACGATGAAGCCCCAATGATAACTGGATTTTCAGATGATGTTCCCATGGTCATCGCATGAAGCCTTGTTTCTGACTGTAAAAAAAAAGAAAGAAAGAAAAAAAAAAGAGAGAAGACAAAAAAAAAAAAAANAAGGGATGAGACCTGGCAACCAAGGAGGTCCTTTGTATCCTGTCTCTGAAAGAAGTCAATACATTGCTGCTTCTGACGTCTTGCTAGTGCACATCACATTGTCTTAGTGACCCAGATCTGTCACAACTATCTCTTCATTTTTATTGCAGTGTTTTTTAATAGAAAAAAAAGGAAAAAAAAAAGGATTTTAAAAAATACACTTTGTAGTAATCAACTGTGAATTGCAGGCTAGGTTGGTTTAGTAACAAATTGCTTTGATTTAACATTAATTTAGTCTTACAGGGCTATGCTTGCTGGGCATGCTTTTAAGTCTGTGAGATATTTTTTTTTTTTCTGTTGACTACATTGGCTACTCCTTTTATTTTTCTAAGACAGGAATAAGTTTATTTAAAAAGTAATAATTAAAAAATTTCAGGAGATTATATATGTAGAGAGAGAGAGATAAGTAATATAGTCCCTGAAAGTTTTGCTTTTACTTTAAAGAAAAAAACAAAACAGCAAAAAAAAAAAAAAATCCTTTGGACTTTTGTTTTGTATGGAAGTATTTTTGTTGTGTTAATTTATTGGGAAGTCTGCTTGAGAACAGATTTCCAGAGTCGTCAGACATTGTACACATTATTGTGTAGAACTTGTGCCACTTTATCTTGCAAGGCAGTAGTATCTTGGCATCTCCAGCATTGTTTTTGCCATAATACAAATCCTTATTTTCACATCTCTTTGTTGGGGTTTTTTTTTAGGTTTTTGTTGGTTGGTTTTTGTTGTTTCTTTTGTTTTGTTTTGTTTTTTTTTAACCCACCATGACTAAAGACCCTTCCTGCCATCTCACAGCCTGAGTCAGGACACTGCAGCACAGCACAGGAGGTTGCAGCTCAACACAAGAGGCAACTTCTTGACTGGAAGGGTCCCAGAGCACTGGAACAGGCTCCACAGGGAGGTTATGGAGTCTTCTTCTCTGGAGCCTTTCAAAGCCTGTGTGGATGTGTTCCTGTGTGCCCTGAGCTAGATTGGATAGTCCTGTTCTGGCATGAGGGGTTGGACTTGATGACCTCTTTGGGTCCCTTCCAACCCCTGACATCCTGGGATAGGTTTAGCTTCCTGCTGCTGTCCCTATAAGCTAGAAGCATCCAGGACCCACTAAACCTTGGTGCCAAGGGTCACGAGTGTGACACCCCAGGAGGATTTTTGGGGCTCCTGTCTGCAGGACAGGGAATAGCTCTGGACAGCAGCATTGGCTTTGTGGCTTTGACCCTCCCTTTCGGGTGTGCAGTAACAGCAGCACATGCCCTGCCCTATCCTCCCACCGCTGCCCAGATCCCTTCAGAGAGCACCGAGCTGCTGCCCATGCCCATCACCTGTGGCCTAATTAATCTGTAGCTTACATCAGCTACATCACTGGAAAGAAAATCTGCCCCTACCTGAAGCTAAAGTGCTCCTAGCTGATCAGGACATCTTTTTCCGGTGGAGCAATTCTAGCTGCAAGTCTGTCGAGCAGGACAGAAGGGGGAGCATCCTCTGTGTTGCAGCTAGGAGACAGCTTCACAGACAGCTTTTCCACAGCCACACAGGGCAGTAATTACTAAACAACATCTAAATTCATTTGGCTTGCAGCAGGGACTCAGTCCTCCTTCCTACAAGCCGCTCCAGTTGTCCCTTCAGCTTTAGAAGGAACCAACACATCCACACAGGTATTATTTTCCCATTTGCTATTCCTGTCACGTTTCCAGTAGACATCATATTGGCTACAGAGCTAAGCAGTAGAAGTGTTTGGTTACCAATATCAAGCTTTTATTTATTTTCTTCTTTTGTGTTTGTGTGGGTTTTTTGTTTTTGTTTTTTTTTTTGGTGATAGCCAAACGTGAACTCTCACCACAAATCCAACTACTTGCCAACCCAAGAGAGGATGTCCACAGGTCATGCTCTATATATGCAAAAAAAACTCCACCCCAGGAAAATGCAGCACTCTGTCTTCTCACACTCTTTCCCCCTCCCCTTCTTTGTCGTTGTCTTTTTAAATCAGAAGTATTTTTGCTGCCTGAATTAAGGTACAAATGCAGTCTTCCTACAGCTGAAAGGAGAGTGGCCAACTGTGTTTTGATACACGACTGATCTGTTGCTTAATTTCACACACAGGGAAATGTATAAAAGGGGTCTGAATGGTTTGATATTCTATAGATATATTAACTCTATTTTCAATTACTGGTGTTAGCATCCCTGGTGACAGGTTCCCCCCCCACCCCTACCCTTCCCCCCCTAAAGCTGGGACCAAACTATAATCAGATTTTTATAACTAAGCAGCAAGCTTGCAGAGCAGGAGTATTATTCTTACCTTGTTAGTGGCTCAGGTGGTGTTCAGCAGTCAAAATTCTGAGTGGCTCAACCCAGCAGGTATAGCTCCAGTTGACCAGAATTACAGCTACCTAGAGCAGAATCTGACCCAGAGGCCAAACTAGCCTAAAGACAGAAATAAAAAGATTTTATGCAGAAAAAAAAAAAAAAGAAAAAAGCATTAAAAACACAGATAAAGAGCATTGAAGCCTTTTATTATTAAGCAACTTTCTAGAAATTTCTAGCACAGGTAGCTGAAAACTTTAGTGTAGTATCCTAGGAGCTGGTCCCTCTCTGGAGAGAATTACTGTTGGTTAAATACTGCTGCTTTCCTCCCCTCAGGCTAAATCCTGCTGCAGTAAGGCAAGCGGCATCTAGCCCATCTCTGGCTGGAGTTGAGGTGCCAAGAGGGACCTTTTGTAACTTTATATTCTGCACAAGTCTCTTGGTTGGATGCTTTTGGGCAGCAGCCTGGGCACTGAGCCCTCTAAGGCTTGGTAACCATGGCTCAGTGGCAGTGATGGAGCTCAGCGAAGCCTTTTGTTGTAACACTGCACTCAGACGAACACCTTTGGTTACCTGTGCCTGGCCAACACAAAACGTGGGCACGGCAGAGCCCTCTGCAGAGCCACCCAGCCTTGCCCAGGGGGTTGGGGCACTGCGGCAGGCAGGCTTCGTGCAGAGCTGAATTTACCTTGTGTGGACAGTACTGTAACACACCCCCCCTCCCAACACACCCTACCCTCCCAGACCTTCCCTTCCTTGCAAGGATCACCACTGTGCTCTCAGCAAAGCAACTTCAACAGGGCTAAGTGTATTTTATATAGAGGTAGAGAAGTCTAAGCCCCAGGCAGGCAGGCGATGAGCAGGGCAGATGATGCAGCTCTGGGTAAATTGTCTATTTTTTCATGAACTTTTGAAGCACGGAAATCTTGTTCACAGAGATGTATAAGGGGTGGGAGGGTTCTGGTGTAAATATGGGTGCAGGGATGTGGATGCCTATTTCCTTCTGGTTTCTGTTTCAGTAGCCTTATGCAATGTGACACGCCTCAGAGTGTTGGGAGGTGGCCTGGGTTTACCTTGTAGGAACCCAGGGGAATGTTTGGGTCCACGCAGAATAAAAGGAGTCCAGGAAGTGCCCTGCTGAGAAGGGATTTTCTTCCAGTTAATTTGTGTTTGCATCCATTTCAGATTTCACTGCAGATGCTTGCTCGTAGTTTTTAAGTCCATTTGAACAAGAGACTAAGGTTGAAAACTAAGATCTGGTGGGGTTTTGGGCTGTGAGGCTTGTTGGGCTTTGGCTTGGGCATTTTTATGCCTTTTTTTTTTTTTTCTTTATCTTTTTGGAGCGAGGGGTTTGGGTTTTACAATTTTCCAGGTTTGAACACCCATTCGAGGTCAATAAAAGGATCTTTCTCAGCCTGGATAGATCACACCACTCTATAAATGGCTGCAGTGAGCTGCTCACCCCAGCTCCCTGCACACACAATCCCCTCCTCAGAGTCCAGCACCTACTCCAGGAGCTGGAGCAGGAGCTTGTGGCTCCTCGGAAGCTTGGCTGATGCTCTGTACCCCAGATAAAGGCTGAGAGGAATTTCAGAGAAGGGGGGAGCTTGTTGTGTTGACTGCAGAGGAAAGCTGTCCATGCAGACATTTCATCTGCAGAGTTGCTGGCATGCTGGAAGTTCACAGCCAGCCTAACCCTGCCATAACTTGTTCCATGTGCTCCCACCTTGACACAGCATTAGCGGGAGAGAGCTGCAGATTGAGTGCTTGGAAACAATCTATTTTCCTTGGGTAGAGCTCAAGTTCCATGTTGATGTACAGGAGCACATACCCAGCCAGAAAGGGGAGGAGAGAGCATGCTTGTGTGGGGGAGCACATGTCGTGGCAGTGCTGTCTACCACCATCCATGCCATGGTCTTTTGGTCTCATTACCAATGGACCTTAGTCCTTCTAGGTCATCTTGATGGCCACAAAATGCTATTGCTTCCTGCTGGCTTCTAGAAGCCCTGGGAGAAGTGACTTCAGGGCAGCTGTCTGGGTGGAAGGGGATCTGCCTCACCCAGATGAACAAAGGGTGAGGATTATTTGCTAATCCCATTGCTAGAGTCACCTAAAGCAGCCCCAAAGTCACATTAGCCACCGGGGAACCCTCACCACTGAGCAACAAAGTGTTTCCTTGCAGGGCAGCTTAGGATCTGCATGCTTGAAATGTCTTTACTAGAGCCAGAGTACAGCTTGATGGCAAACTCCACTAATTTGCTGGTGGAAATGTAGAACTGTGCTCAGGAAAGACCAAAATAACATTTTCCAGAACAAGTTTCAGGTCTCCTTCAAATGGACTTCAGAAGGGAAATGGTGCAATTGACTGACTTAGCTACTCTTGGAGCCAGAGAGCATCCTCATTACTGGAACTAGCTGTAATATTTATAATGAGCCCTTCAAACTTGTGCAGCAGGCTACAGGCAGGCTCATAATGAGCTCTTTAGAGGTAGTGTCAACTTCTAATCTGGTTCCTTAAGTGAAGTTTAATATTACACAATTTGAATTGCTACTCTATGTTATTTTTTCCCCCCCCTCTCCTATTCACCTATTTGTTATGTTATTATTGCACAATTTGGAAGGAATTTTTGTCTGTCAGGTTTGTTTGTTTGTTGGGTTGGTTTTTTGGTTGTTTTTGGTTTTTTTTCTCTCTCCCCACTTCATTATAATAATAAAAAATGGACTGGGTAAACAAAACAGCTCCTGGCTTCCAAAATTATTATCTAGCCTCTCTGTGTCTAGTGCAATAAAGAGGAGACTTTTTTTCTGAGCTGCATTTGATTTTTCTTTCACATTAGAAGGACCTAACAGGATGACCAGAAACAGAAAAGGGGGGGAAAAAAAAAAAAAAAGCTTTCTGCAGAATGAGCATCAACGTCCTGCTCAAAAGGTGCCACTACCATTCATAATGCAATCACGTATCTGGCTGCTTCTTCCTTCCTTCAAGGTCAGCACCAGTCAGCAAGCAACACCCTCAGACACCAGGCAACGTTTTGAGCCTTTCCATCCTTCCCCTCCCTGCTTGCAGAAGCAGCTCCCCGGTGCTGAGCCCAGCTTGCTGCTCGCATCACACCGCGCATTGCTTCCCTGCTTAAAATCCCTTTCCAGCCCCACTGCTGCGGGTTGTGTAGGTACTGTTTGGCTGCTGCTGCCTGAAACCCTGCGTGTGCAGGTAACACCTGACAGCAAGCAGGGTTGCTGCTGGCAGAGAGAGTTAATGAGCAGGCAGCAGCTCCTTCGCACGTCCCTCCTTCTTTAACCTGCATAATTGGAAAGGCAACGTGAGCTGGGTGGACCTAATTGAGGCATGCAAGCTTCTTAAGTGTTGCACTTCATTAATGTTTAGCTTAAGGCAACGTTAACAAACAGCCATATTCCTTCCTCCCCGTTGCCCACTTCGTGAATGAAGCTGATTTTCCCCTACTGTTGCTGAAGTAAATTACTCCTCCAGGAGGTGCAAGGAGTTAACACCTCATTCCCAGGCACCTACTTTCTGGTGAAACAGTTGGCCTGCCTCTAAAGCTTCAAAATGAAGTGACAAGAGCAAAGGCTTGGTGGAAAAGAGACCTGTACCTGCCTCCCATCCCAACAAAACTTGCAGACCCTAATGCCAGGCTGGCTGAGGCTCTAGAGAGCCTGATCTAGTGTGAGGTGTCCCTGCCTATGGCAGAGGGGCTGGAACTAGATGATGCTTGTGGTTCCTTCCAACCCTGCCTGATTCTATGATTCAATGTTTTTTATATGGATAGGGCAGGGGGGTTTTTTCCCCTCCCTAATCCTTTACTGCCTTGGCCAGACCTGTGTTTATCAGTTGACCCTCTGATGAACTGAAAGAAACGTTGCTCTGAGTGACCCAGATTCTCTTGCCCACTGTCTCACCCACAAACCTTTCCTGGGCTCCCTATAGACTTTTTATATCAAGACTCCTCTGGACCTCACCTGTGTCCCTGGAGGTGTTTAAGAGCAGGCTGGATGAGGCATTTAGTGCCATGGTTTAGTTATTTAGAAGGGTTAGGTGATAGGTTGGACTCGATGATCCTAGAGGTCCTTTCCAGCCTGGTTAATTCTGTGATCCTCACCATCGGATCCATTGCCTGGAGAGCAGCCAGAAAGTCACAGACTAAACCCACCTGCCCTAGGTGTCTGCACTGGCTCCCCCCCCCTCCCCCCCAGCTCTTTGTATCTTCTCCCCTTCTATTGCTTTTGTGACCTTTCCTTATTGTCTATCATCTAAACACAAGAAGCTCTTGGAAGATCACTTTCTCATCAAGTCTGCATGCTGAGCAGATACACTCTGCTCTCAGACACTTCAGGTATGGTCTCAGGCAATGACTCCTGTACCAATAATGCTATCTTAAATACTACTGAGCATGTTGACAGCTCCCAGGTGAATCTCCCAGCTTTGCTCGTGATATGACTTCACTTTGTTTTTGAGCCCCGAGTTGTCTCTTTTTTCAGGTCTGGACCCGAGTGTCACAGGAAGCATCCAGCTGTATTTTCCTTGCTCTTTTCATGCTGGAGAGCCAAGGTTTGATCAAAAAACACAGCTAGGTGTGATTGCATTGCTCACACATATTTCTCCAAGCCTCCTCTTTCTCCTAGCACCCTCTGAATCAAGGACATCTGGCAAAGAGAAAGATCTCAAAGGATGGCCACTAGCCCATAGTGTTCCTTGAAAACAGGCAGCTCTGCAGGGAGAGAGCCAAGTGGGCTGCAAAAAACATTTTTCCCTACCATGACACACACAAGAACCTATCAGGGAAGAAGATTCCAACCAGCAGAAGAGCTTTGGTTGGAGCACATGGCACAAACACAGCCGAGAGGCCTGGACCCAGGATCCCTCTACTCTGCTGCTCTTGAAGCTAATCTCTCTCTGCCAGGACTAACATCAGGGCACTCATGCAGTGGACAGAACACAACCGATTTAGGACTGACTTGGTGAGCTGCCGGCAGGAGTGAGGAAGCCAGGTGGAAGTACAGCAAGGCCAAGACCACAGAAGCACTTCCCAGCATGGGTTAAGCATTTCAGCACATAGATGTGCTCTGATCTTGAGAGAGAGCAGCTGAAGTTCTGGCTCACTGCTCCTCTTTTGAGTAAGCAATCCGAGTTCCTTCTGCCAGACTCCTGTACGTTTGTGTTTAGCCTTTCTCGGCAGGAGAGATGAAATGACTGAGGATATTTCGCAGCAAAACTCAAGCTGGAATTTGGGATGGAGAAGCCAAGAGCTCCCAGCTAGTCCAGCCTTTGCTCTAAGGAGGGAAGAGAGGGTCTGTGGGAAGGAAAGATTCATGCTAACCATCAACATCTTGGCTCCTGCCATAAACCTCTCAACCTGCCAAATGTGGGATGCAAGAAAAATGGCAGAGCAGGGCTCTTCCAGGATGTGTGGTTTGTTTCTTCCCTGTAAATTATAGCCATCCAGAAGACCACATCCCCCAAACTCTGGCAGTTGGGCTCACATGATGTCCAGCAGATTTGCTGTCTCAGAGCAAAGCAGGGGGTGGACCTGACCTCATATTCAGCAAGAGCACCTGTGTAGGCTTGGGCTGGGAAAAATCCCACTGCCTTGAAGGGTGATAGAGGGTTCTGGAAAAGGAACTAGACAGTGATTTGGGAAGGGAGTCAGTGAATGGCAAATGAGCATGTGAGCTGAAGAGGTGTTAATTAAATGCATCCTGAAGCTGGCTACAGCCTGACACTGGCTACCACCTGACACTTCTACAGGAGAGGAAGGTGTTTTAGAGATGGAGGATCTGAGGCACAGATGGACAAGGTAAGCCATTCACATCACCACGCCTCATCTCCAGGGTGTCTCAGCCAAATGGGAAGGCTCATTTTCCCTGGATGAGAGGGAAAAGCAGAGGAGGGAAGCACACCCTCTCCAAGGAGAAATTCAGAACCTGAGGGAGCCATTCTCAAATATTTTCCTACTTCATTCCCCTCCCACTGTGGGAATGGCTGCCTGCCATTTTGTGTTTCCCTGAGCCTGACATCCCAAAGAGGATGGAGAAGAGGTCGGAGGCACCTCCTGGCCTGGACTCTACCTAGTATTAGGCAGGATTTGCCTTGCCCAAGCTGAGAGGGTCACTAAATCCTTTCTGTAGCCAAGGACGTCAGTTCAGAGAGTGCTTTCCCTCACCTTAAAATAGGCCAGATGCTCTTTTCTATAAAGGGAACTCAAGATGAGTACCTTGCACTGATTCTTGTGACTGTAAGACACTACAGCCTACAGCCAGGGGACTGTAAGACCCCTGAAGCCCAGGGTTTGTCTAAGAACAGTCCCCCCACCCAGGAGCTGAACGCAGCCCCTTTCTGCTCCTGAAGAACATGGATCCCTTGCTGCAGACTGGAGAACAGACCTTGCCAAGTAGCTCCCATCTTAGCACCCCTTCCCCTGGCAGCTTCCCGAGGCTCCCCTCGCACTGCCGGTGGGGAGCAGCCTGGCAGGTCCTTGCCTAACGCCTTCCACGCTCCCCTCTTTGGAGGGCAGCTGGCCCAGCGTGGGGGTTAGGCTGGCTTTCTAAAATTACACAGCTTTCCTTTCCCCCTGCCGTGGTTTTCTGAGATCCCTCGAAAAGCCAGAAACAGAAGCCCAGAGGCCAATTCCCATCGGTATGTTCAGTCACAAGACCAGCTTCGTTTTCAGCCCATCTCCACTTCGCAGTGGCTGTGTGGAGCTCGCAGCCAGCGGTGTCTGTGTACCCAGGGAACTACCAAGGCAGGCTTGGAGCTGGCAAAAGACACCAGCGTGCCCGGCTCGTTTGGATCAGCATCATTTCAAACGCACTCCTCCTCCTCCTCTTCCTCAACTCGCTTAACCTCGCATCCGAGCGCCACGCCGGTGGCGAGCTGCCGGCTTCGAGGCTCTCCTGGGAGAGTAGGCACAAAGAATAGAGGGGGGGAAAAAAAAAAATAAATAAAAAAGGCAGCCCCGGAGAGATGGAAGAGAGAAAATTGAGAAAGGGATTCGAATGCATCGCCCTTGGAGACCGTGCCAATGACCTGCTGGAGAGTCCAGCCATCATAAATAAATAGACTCCGTTTATTGTCTCGCCAGTCCGGCAAGCAGGGTAATGCTTGAGCCGCTTCCAAGCGGGGTGGGGCCACCGACCGGCAGAGCTCCTTTCGTGCTGCGCTGCCTGAGACAAAACAGATGTCGGTCACCCAGCCTGGGTTTTGTCGTGTGATTTGTGATGCAGCGCCACTTTTGCAAGCAATTGATGATGAGGGCTTTGTTAACGCCCCCCCCCCCCCAAAAAAA